>CM075807.1:70304264-70779541 GCA_037975025.1 Excoecaria agallocha | reverse complement strand
ATCTGTACGTGATAAGGTGAATGCATTTAAATGAATATATATGACTGAATAAGGAGTAAGAATGATTACATATAATGTTTTCGATTCTTCAAGCCGTGAATATCAATTTAAGTGTGGCTCTAGATAAGGGCATTCTTAGTTGAGTTATAAGTAAAATCGATATTGTATATTGTGTAGGAACAAAATGGTTCAGAAAGAGAATGTTTGTATAATAGTCATTGTGAATAAGTTGAAAGATTCTTACTGAAGCCCATTGAGATAGTAATACTTTGCATCCTGACAATTATTAGATGTATCAAAATTACAAGCTTAGTATTGAAAGTCAGGTTGAAAGTATAACTTGACAGGTATTGTAAGTGAATGTTTGATGTGTCAACAAAGGAAAGCGAAGCATTAGATGCCTTCGGGACTTGCTTCGACTTATAATGATATCTGACTTGAAATGGGATAATGTGATCAGAAATTCTGATATTGGATTGTCTGTGCTTTTAAGAGAAAAGATGCTATATGAGAAATTAACGATAATCTCGATATTAGCATAGCGATCCACCCTTGTACTGATGATCAGTTAGAGTGGATAATATAGATAATAAAAGAATGATTGTGAAAAGTACTTACACTTAGTAGAGTTTGTATGCGACAAGAATATCAAGTTCGATAAGAATCTGACTCTTAGTGAGGCATTGTCAGAAAGAAAATGTCGAATCCTTTATGTTGGACTTAATTAAATGTAAGAAAGTCAACAAGAGTTAATTTGATTTGATTTGCAATGTGAAAGAAATCTATACACAACGTTGTATGACTTGTGCAAGGAAAGAAATAACGAGTTTTGATATCGAGATTGGTTGGCTTAAAAGTATATGGATTTCATTAGCAAAAATTCTTTCTTCGAAATTATTGAATGAAAAAGAAGTTTCGATAACTGTATAATATTCTCAACTCTTCGATATAAGAAAATTTCGAGGACGGAATTTTTTTTAGTAGGGGAGAATTGTAATAGCCTCAACACCGGGTTAGCCATGAACAGTATTTTCGACAGTGAATAGTATTTTTCGGACCGAAAAGTGCACCCGAAAGTGAAAAATATTTTATTGGATCATCGGAAAGTATTGATCATGGGGAGTCTAGAGTTGAAATTTGAAGTGAAACCGAGGTCAAATGGATTACGAAAAGTTAAAAATATGAAAAAGGTAGCAAGTTAATTTTTATTATCGGGCAATTGACTCAATATTATATAAATATTTAAAAATAGTAAATGAACTCCAAAAATTACCAAAAAATGCAGTTATGCCTAAAATAATATATAGATTATTTTGGCTACAAAAAGTAATTTTTTCTATAACACCGGTATTTTTAGATTGGACTGATAAATTTAAATCGGACCGATAACGGACTTCGATTGAGTTGAAAATTTATGTTCCACCTATTTTTGATGTGATAAAAATTATGGAATCGATTTTAATGTGAATAGGAGTTTTGAAAGTAATAGCAAAATTTTTAGGTACTAAAATAGTAAAATTGTGGATCAATAAATATATATAAATAAATATATGAAAAAAAATGAAATGAAATGAAAATGAATGTCGGCAATTGTGGCCACTTACAAAATAAAAGGCAGAAAGAAACATGCATGAGAAAACAAAAGAATAAAGAAACAAAAGAATAAAAAAAAGAAAAGAGACAAAATAAAGTGGCAGCGTCTTGGCCACAAATGGCCTAAAATGAGTAAAAAGGAAAGACAAAATGAAAGTTGACCAAATGATTTAAAGAAACAAAAGAAAAGAAAAAAAGAAAAAGAAAAAGAGTGCAGTGGTCGTTGACCACCAAACCAAAGAAAGAAAGAAAGAAAAAAAGAAAGAGAAAGGAAAGAGAAAGGAGAGACCGGCAACTACCGCGCCACCCCTCACGCCAGCCACCACCGCGACAGCGACAAGCGGCGTGCCCTCTCCCTCTCATCGGCATCCGGCCTCCATTGTGATGGTCCGATCGTCGAGTTTTTCTATTTTTATTTTAAATGGATTTTTTGTTCGTTCCGGTGAATCAAGGAGTCGGATGGGGACACCACCACCACCGATCAACTCCCGGCGATGAGGTGAGTCTTCCGGTATATTTCATCGCTCCTCAAACACCGGTGATCGGTAGATCGGAAATGGATTTGGCGGGTGATTCAAGTCAAGATTTCGGCCAAATAAGAAAGAATTTGGGCACGTGACCATCGAAAAATGAATGAAAAAATCCCAATCTACAAGGTGGTAGTATCGGATTATCACCGACGACGCTCCGACGATGCTCCGACGAGCAAATTATTAAGAAAATCGAAACGAATTCGACTATTAAGGTATGTGACTACGAAATCTTTTAATTTTCCTTAATTTGTTGAATTTTTTCTTTAAATTTATTAAGGAAAAATATTGAATTATTGATTAATATTGAAATTAATGTTATTATTGTTCAATTAAATTTTAATTAAGCCTAATATAGTGTATAAATTGAGTTAAGAAAATTTATTAAGAAATTTCCTTTGTGAATAAAAAATTTCCTTGTTAAAGAAATGAACTATTGTGTTGTAAATTAATGAAATTAAGTCCTAATTTGATAGAAAATAAAATAATAGATATATCCATAAATTGTTATGGAATTTATATGAAATTTAAATGATTATTTTGGAATATGTATTGAATAATGTAATTGATAAAGTAGAGAATTTTTGTTGATTATGTTATATAATGATAATAAGTATAAAATAAATTGTCATGAATTTTTAATGAAATTTATGAAAATTTAGAGAATTGTTAAGTGTATGGTATATGATGAATTATGTTAAAATAATTCATGAAATAAGAAAATATGACAATAATTGAAAAACAATGTTCACACAAATTTTTACGAAATTTATATGATGTATGGATTAATTTAGAAATAAATATGGAATATACGTAATTGAAATATTGAATTATTGAGAAGTAATTCAATAAACAATTAAAAGCTGATAATTTAATGTACATTTTGTATAAGGAAAAAAAAGAAGAAGAGATTAAATGATAAATTTGCAGAAAATAAAAAGTATAGTGAATAAATTAACAATAGTAAATGATTTGTGAATAGTAATCGTATGAGTAAATAGTAACCGTATAAGTGAATAGTAATTGTATAAGCGAATAATAATCATATAAGTGAATAGTAACCGTATAAATGAACAGTACCCAAAGGATTACAAAATAATTTATAATTCGAATAAAATGGTGAATTATTATAAATAATTCACAACCCTGTATAACGTATTGCAATTTTCAAATAATCGCAAATTTAGACCGAAAAAGTAAGAGATTGACTCAGAGTCCAAAAAGTGAATAAAATAACTGTAAAAGTATATTTTTGAATTGTAAAGATTATATATATATATATATCGAGAAAATAATTAATTAAATTATTTATAGTGAATTATTGTCAAATAATTCATGCAAAAGTGATTGGAAAGAAAAAGAAAACGAAAAGAAAAAGTTATTGTATAGTCGATAGCACTAAAAAGAGTGCGATTGACAAAATGCACCGTTTTAAGCAAAATAAAAAAAATTAAAATTATTGAAGTTTGAAAATCTTTCAGAAAGTTCTTGACTGTTTTTGCCTTTAGCAATAGTCAGGTAGTGATATTCTTATTCAGGATATAATTGGCTAGCCATAGGGACACCTTATATCGCAATCAATTCATGGCGACTTGCTTTGCTATGGGTAGGATCTTTGATCTCCATAGCTTCAGTGTAAAGTTAAAGTGAAAATGCATATGTTTTTTGCTCTGTGACACTTGATCTTCCTATATTATTTCTCTATCTGTTTAGTGGGACCTTTGGGTCCATGTTCCATATATCCTTTTTGAGAGTTTTGTTATATTGCATTAGGGGCATATTGAAAAGAATAAATGGGAAGTGTAAAAGTAATTGAATGTGAATATTATAAATGAAAAAGAACTTGATTGAAAGGAAATGAAAGCTTTGGGATAAAACCGAAATTGTTCCCAAAGGTTATAATTACTAAGCAATAATGACAAGAAAATGGTTATAAAAAATGTTTATGAAAATACCCATGAGATTGAATTTGTAATTTATGTATCAATTATCATTTTAAGAAAATAAAGAGTTCGAAAAATAGTGCTAATTATGTATTTAAAGTCAAATATGACAATACTGCATTTAAGTGTAAAATATGACTAAATAATAAATTCTGGAAGTAAAGATTAAGTAAAAAGTAAAATGATAAAAAAACAAATGATTGTTTAGTTAAAATAGACAAGGTCATTTAAAAAGAAACAAAAATAAAGATTTGTATGCAGAGTGATCCAAAATACTTACATCACTTTGCAATAAAGATTATAAGCCTAGAGATTAAAGTGAATTAAAAGAATAGATAATGAAAATCGTATTTGAATTACCTAATGGAACTAGGAACAGGAAACTTGACATTAAAGACATAAGTATCCATGTAACTCGTAAAATGAAACGACAACTACGTCAAGTGATGCAAAACTATAGAACAAAAGATAAGTAAAAGTAGAAGTAAGAAACGTAAAAGAAAAAGTAAATTTGTAATCGAATCATAAGGAAAGTAGTGTAAAATAAATTGAAAAGTATACGAACAAAGTAAAACGGTTACAAAAAAAATGTTGGTAAACAATGAAAATAGTGTGAAAGAAATTAAAAGAAAATTTCTGATAAATAGGAATAGAAGTTTGCACAATTTATTTAATTATGTTGAAATTGGAAAATTCTAGGATTAGTAGTCACCACTGAGCATTTCTAGTGCTCAGCACATAGTATTTACTGCGTGCAGGTTTTGAAGTGTTAATGGAGCTTGATACACGGAGAAGCAGAATGCGAAGATGAAGAAAGTTAGTTGTACTTTTATTTTTAGTATTTATGGCATGTATATACTTAGACAGTGAGAGTATAGAATTGAACTGTATTAAAGGTACTTTTTGTTAAATAATAAATATTGTTGCTGTTCTGATAATGTCAGTTAAAGAATTGTAAATGACTATCATTGATATATGTTTTGTTGTGCCTCTGAGAGGCTGTGTGGATTGTTTGAATTTTTCAGGAGGCTAGTAAGTTCTAACCATTATGCTGCCGAAATTTCATAAATTGAATAAAATTTTAAATTGTATCAAAGTTTTTTGGCAATGATTGAAGTTCGAAAAAAAAAGAAAAAAATTTTACCGTTTAGCGCTAACTTGCGCATCGAAAAATACTTTTCTGATAAGGGTGTTACATGTCCACAAAAATGAATTGTGAACATAATGATGGTAGTGTTTGAAATAAGAGAAATTTAATGTGAAATAAGTATATTATGTTATAATGATGTGTATAAAAGATATAAAAGTGTGCATGACATAAAAAGAAAGAAGAAATGATTGTATGAATCAAGACCCTTCAGTGGTCGAATGGCCTAAGAGTGTATAGTGGCATGATTTAGTTCTATTTTTATAATATTAAGTGTATATTTATGAAATATACAGTTAATGTATGTTAATGAGTAGAGATTAAATCATACTGATGTGAATGTAATGCAATTAGTGTGTATAAATATGTAAAGATAATGTAAATTAATAAATTATAAAGAATAATTATGCCTTTAGTGTGTAAGGTGGGTAATCCAAGACCTAGGATAGTATGGCTAGCCATAGGGGTACTTACCCCGCGGTGTTGTGTTAGTGAAAGTGCAATGAGAAAAAGAAAGTGTAAACATATTGTTAGCTGGCCTATTATGATATACCGGAGTAGTTGCATACCCCTTCTTTGGTATGGACACTCCCAAGAATAGTTGCATACCCCCTTTATGGTATGGACATTCTTATTGACTGGATTTACTTATCCATTTATCTGGTTTATGGCTTTTCTACTGGCAACAACTAGGGACAATATGGTAATTTTATATAAGACAATGCAAAATGGGTAATTAATACTTTAACTATGTTAAAAATATAAAATGGAATGAATAAAAATGAAAAATGAGGTATATATGTGTAATAAGGACAAAAATGAAATTATGTGATTAATCGGGATTAAAATAGTCAATTAATGATGACAAGTGAGTGAAATGATTAAAATGCCTAATTTGATAAAAAAAAAGGATAAAAAAGTAATTAAGAAAAATTATAGGGACTAAACTATAATTTTTCATCCAAAGGAAAATTTTTAGGGATTAAATGGTAATTTATGCAAATAAAATTTATTTAGAACCAAAAAAAAGTCAACTAAGTCAAAATTGGAGTTAAATTGAATAAAAAGTGAAAAAGTTAACCTAAAAGTCAAAGGTGGTCAAAGTGGAATAAAAGTAAACTTTAAGGACAATATGGTAATTCTTTACCCAAATTGGGAATTTATTAAAATTATGTAAGAAGAAGAAGAAATTATAAAACAATTAAGTGAGAAATTAGAAAATAAAATAGTCACAATGAATAAATAATATATAAATAGATTAAATAGCAAATTTATTTAGTTGTGGAAATTCAAATAAAAATGGGAGTGAATTAATTCAATTAAGAAATAAAAAGGTTTAAATAAAATTTCATATAAATGTATCCAACACTAAGCGACTAGGTTGGTTAACGTGTAGTTTTACGATTGCGTGCAGGGTCAGGTATCACGAGCCAGTGTTGAGAAAGATAATTATGGCATGTACTCAAGTTAGAAGAATCTTTTGATGTAATTATACAATTTTTGTATGTATATGGACAATTATTATAACTTTATATTTGGACATGTAAATTAAATATTACAGGTTGTAAATAATGTGAATGGATATAGTATAGATGTGATGTGTATGTATGTGATTGGAAGTGTGATGTGATGAGATTCTAGAAGTGTTGTGTGTTGTTGAAGGGAGTATTGGGGGTAGGAGGAATAAATTTGGGAGTGTTATTGACTTATACAGGTTTGGGAAGTGAGAAAAATTAAGCCGTTATATTGCCAAATTTTCAATAAAGTTGGATAACCATTAAACAATAATAGGAGTGTTAGCGAAACAGTATAAGTGAAGAAATTATATAGAGGGTGTTACATTATTATGGACCATGAGATTTTGCTCTGAAAGTACCTTTAATTAATTTAAGATAAATGGGTTTAAAGATTAAAATGCTTTATTTCTTTTTGAAATAAATTACATTGCATTTATCTAGGGCTTTAGAATTAAGTTAGGCAGCCTTCTTTTAGCCCTGATGCATTCTCGAAGCGTAATCTTGCATTCATTCAATGTAGGTAGGCATTAGGGAGGACCAAAAACCCAAGCCTAATACCTTTTGTTATATTAAATGGTAACTCGATCGGTCATTACGCTCATGATGAGCCAGACCTCTTGGTAGAAACCATGCTTGGATAGCCCTAAAGCTATATTACTAGACAAGCCCATGTAATGGCATAGATACTTCCACTAGAGGGTATGAAACATAACACATTGCTTGTGATGTGGGCTTTTATGTATTTAATAAATCCCAATAAACTTAGATGTCTACTTATCAATTGCTAAAATCCGTTTGTATATGCTTTAAATAACACATTTTAGTTTATTTGGATTGCTTGAATACACAATTGCTAAAATCTATTTGCATACGCTTTAAATAAAGAGAGTTTATCCTATCAATTTTCTACCATGTATAATGCACATTCATCGGGTTCTCTGGTAACCCATGAGCTAATATCGCCTAGGAAAGAGATCCAACAACCTTTTATGTAGGAACAATAAGATTAGAAGCATTTATTTCCTTTCTCTCGCATGTTGTTGTCTATGCTGCAAATACATGCATGCATTTCTAATAAATTGTAAGTTAACAATAATAACTAACAAAACATGCATGTTTTATATGTATAGATTTTTTTCTGATGTATGTACATCTCACCTTGTGTATAATTTTTGCTTGCATAAATCATGACCTAAAATGCAAATGAAAACTAAAGTATGTAAATCTTGTGTGCATAATTGTGCGTTAACATGCATTTCATTTTTTATGCAAATGAATAATGATAATTAATATAACAATGTAAAACACATATGTTAATCTTATTTGCCATGAAAATGTATGTATCTTGTTTGCATGCCATACATCATAACATATTCATATTCACATATTACACGTGTGCCATATATCATGTGTATGCTTATCATGTCCATGTATCATGCATTACTCTAATCTTTTAACCTTTTTAGCCATTCTAGATCACATATCTAGATGGGTTAGGGGTTTTGGTGATCATCTTATTAGAAAGCTTCATTCATGACAATTGAAAGCAAAATTAAAATCATCGATATATCTGAGTTTGCTTGATATCTTTAAGTTAGTTTCAAAAAGTATAACCATGGCAGATCTATTACTGAAAGGAGCTCCTAATAATCAAGACTAAAAAATGTAATTTGAAGAGTTCAAAAAGAGGATGAGGGCTATGATGACTGTGATGATGTCCACTTTAGAACAGCCTGCTGGACAACAACCTTTAACATTGATCATAAAGGAGATAACCCTAATTAGGAAATAGAACATTGAGTACTTTTATCTCAATTTGATAGGCCCTACCATCGACTGGTACCACAAGTTAGGTCATAAGACCAAGGAAGATTAGGATCTATTAGTGGAGGAATTCTTAAAATAGTATGATTGTAACATAAGATCAGAAGTGGCCCTGAAGGATTTAGAGTTATTACATCAGAAACCAAAAGAAGACTTCCATGAGTACTTCACTCGATGGAGGAACAAGGTGATGGAGATGAAGCAAAAACCAGAGACTGGCGATTAGATCAAGTTATTCATCTGAAATGCCAGTTTTTATTTAAGGGATAGGCTCAAAATGAAAGGCTTAAAGGATCAGGAGTCTCTAAAGGAAATAGCCATCAAAGTTGCGGCTGAATATTTAGAGAAGCTTAGTTCTGTGAACCTAGGTTCTTATAAGAATGATGGAGGCAACAGTAACAGCTAGGGTAACCATGATAGAACCTCGAGAGTCTTAGTTACAGAGACAAACCGATGACATTATGTAGATATAGGCAAGCCATTATCTTGGTACCTTATTCATCTCATAAGTGAAGGGAAGTTCCAACATTTGCCACCTAAGAGCTAAGGTAGGCTGAGATATAAGGCCGATTGGTACTACGATTATCATCGGCATAGAGCATAAAATAAACTACTATCACCTTTTCAGATATTGCATCCAAGATCTAATTGACAACCAATAGATACCAAATCCAAAAAGGCTGTAATATTATATAGCCATTCTTATTTGTGTTTGACTCAAGTCACCAGAATGGTATACGGTTCGAGATACATATGGTATGTAGATATCTAGCCATCACTCGCTTAGTTACAATGACAAAATTTGTGAGATGTAACTATCTTGGGGGCACCATCAAGAGAAAGAGGAGCTTGAGGTGCTGAAAGACTTTCTGTTATCTATATTTATAGTAGGAAATGACATAATATAGGCCATCTTTTTGATAATGTAAAATGTATCTCTAAATAATGTATATGTTTCTCCAACCATGTGAATGATATGAGCTTTTCTTATGAATACAAGGTCTTATTTTATTGCATTGTGGATAATGATAATTATGGCTTGTCTCTGAGACATTGTTTCAATAAACATAAGCCTTTATTTAATTTCAAGCATAGGGACATTTTGAGTGCATCATTTGGCTCATGAAGTGAGTCTTAAGAAGATAAAATAATTTAATCTTTACCTAAACCTATAAAGTAACCCTATAAGACGATAAGAACATTGTAGCATCCTATTCCCATCTTTCCAAATGGAAAACTTAAACATAAAGCCCAACTCACCTAAAAATTGAGCCTAACCATCAAGCCCAATTTACCTAAATCGATTCATCAAAAATTTCAAAAAAACTTGTAAAGGCTAAGTTACAACAGGAGTCAGATGTGCATAAAATGTCACCCTCTGAGATTAAATCAAGATCTGTGTTTTTGTATTACATGTTTGGTCATGGTTGCCATTACTGTTATATGGTGTATAAAGGTAAGAATGCATATATAAGATAAGCATAAACATATGGTTAACCTATCAATAGAAACCTATATCATTCATAGAGATACATGCTGAACTAGGCTTAATTCCAAGGCAATGATGGCAACACCTCACATGACAAAGACTTTTTTCATCATTTTTATGTCCTTGGGGGCATCAGATACTATACACAATCCATGAAAAGGGTGGACTATCTTTGGCCAAAATAAGATGGGTTATTTCCCCCTAAGATAATTAAAGAGTTTAGAAAGAAGATAAGGCATAAAAAGCTAAAGGAGATAGCTAGAGAAAGCTTACCTGAAGATCAGGAACACTGAGGAATCTGCCAAATTGCATTTGAGATGGAGTCCTCTAACCACCAATAGTGGAGGCCATGCATTTCATGCATACATTCTTGCATACTTGTATACATTTTTGTACATATTGCATATAGTTTTTTGTATGTATTGTCGTATATATAACCTTGTAGGTAAAGTGAAAGCATGCTCTGCTGCCCTTGTTTTAATTCACCTAGGCCTTTATATACGACAACCTTAAGACTCAAGAATTTCTTGCATCAATACAAAAACTGTCACAATGCCATTCTTTTGCCAATTTTAAAGAGTATTCCTACCTTAATTTATATATCCAAGATTCTGACATCATTTTTTTTAAATTCAAATTCAAAGATTATCACCTCCTAAGTGCATTCAAGATGATCCTTGGTGTTGTCTTTTTTCCAATTTTAGGGAGTATTTCTACCTTAATTTATCTTGCTAAGTTATGATCAAGGTTTTGATATAACTTTCTTTTAATTATAGGTTCGAAGATCATTGCCTCCCTGATGCATTTAAAATGACTGCTACAGTGTTATCCTCTTGCTAATTTTAATTCCAAGAACTGTTACCTCTCTGATGCAATCAAGATGACCACCACAACATTGTCCCTTTTCAAATACAGGAAGTATTCTTAGTTAAAGTAATTTATGCCTTAATTTTAATTCATCTTACTAAGAAATATTCAAAGTTTTGATATAATTACTTCTTGTTAATTTACTTTCAATTTAGAATTTTAATTCATCCTAGTTATTCTTAGTTTTGAATAAGTTTGATCTCAATTTAAGAAATTTGTATTTCATTCAAATAAGAGCTGAATAGGAGATAGTCATATTTTATTTCGGTATACTGAATTGTATAAAAACTTTGGCTTTACCATGCTAAATTTTAAATACCTTAGCTAATTTTAAAAATAAAGAAAAAAATGTTTGCAATTGAGAAGATTGGGTAAAACTCAATAAAAGTGCTAAAACCTTTCTGATTACCCATTAAAGCAATCCTGGGATGAGATAGAATCTAAAAAATGATTCAGGCAGCCTTTCTTTGTATGACTCTTTAAATGACTGCTCCTACCAGATTTCATAACCGCTTGCTAGCCCATTAAACCTTTATTTTAAGTATGCTAAATATGTGTCCGGTTTATTGTTACATATAGTTAAAACACCCATTTCACCTAAAATAGTTTTGGCTTCCCTTTAGGAAGATGAACATTGTGAAAAGCCTATTTCACATTTCAAGAATAGGGAAGATTAATATCTACCAATCTTGGTATAAATATTGTTCATAAATAATTAAGGTTATTTGATGAAACAAAATTGTAAAAAGAAATAAAAAGGAAAAAAAAGAAGAAGAAAAATGGGAAAAATAAAGAAAAGAAAGAAGAGGCAATTAGAAAACTTTCACAAACAAGATCTCAATAAAGAAAAAGGGAGACTTTAAGCTAGTACCCTCAAGCCATTTTTAATGAATTTAAAATCATCAGGTTAAATGCAAGAATTCATTGATAGCAAAAAAATGGATAGAGAATATTCCTTCCACTAATTAAGAAATATAGTGGTCATCTTTCTTTAGTGATTTGACCTTTCTTTGATAGCCATCCACCCAAGCCTAATGTTATAGTCAATGTAAGACCTCCTAATTTTGGATTCAGTCTCATCCAATCTAGTGGAGATGACCTTCTAGTAAGGTTTGGTATGTAAGAAAAGGCATATGATATTTTTTGAGCTTCAAACGGGAAGCCATGAATGCATTTATGCATTTGAGTTCAATCTTATCCCCAAATTTGCATATAGAATTTGCTTTTCAAAAATAAAATCTTATTTTGGCCTTCAATACATATACATAGAAATTACTTGGTATGCATTATGCTTATGTGTAGGTTTAGTAGGCTTTGGTTACATACCTATTCTTCTATTCCCTCATTAAGAGTGACCTCATTAATTTCTCTTATTAAGATTAAACTAGTTAAGAATGTGGTCCATATAGCTTATTCAAGGATGAATAAAATTAAAGTTTAAAGCATTTGATGAGTTGCTATTACTTTAAACTTTGGACATTTCTTGGCAAAAAATTCTTTGGATACACTGCCCCCAATACTGGCCACATACATGATTGTACATACATGCATGAATTTTGCACATATGCTGCATATATGATTTCTCACACATACTCACATGTATAATTTCTTGCATCTTCATGCAACAAAGTCAATCATGGGATAACTTTAGGCAGTGGACAATCAAACCATAAAAAAAATCCCATGGGAAAAATCATGTAAGAGGATTATCTCAGAAATCAAGGTCATTTGCACATGCCATACTAGAAGCAGTTAAAAGAGGATAACCATCTTGCTCTAAGATAAAATCTCCATAGGTGGAAATCATGCAAACCCATAAAAAGAAAATCCTTCATGAAGCTAGATTGTCAACATGTACTATTACTAGAATCAATCAAGTCACTATAAGAAAATGTCAAAATAGTAACTGAAATCAAATTCTATTGCTATTTAGCAACAAAAATTAATTTATGTTGCTAAAATTGGTTATCTTTCGTCACTAAAAATAGAGGGAATTTTTAGTGCTAAAATTTAGCAATGAAAATTAGCAACAAAATTCCTATGCCATTGCTAAATAAAGAGCCAACAGATGGAGAAAAAATTTTAGAATGAAAATTAGCAACGAAAAACACAAAAAATGAATTTCGTTGCTAATTTAGCAATGGAAAAATTGATCCATTGCTAATTCAGCAACGAAATGTAATTTTCGTTGCTATTTTAGCAATGAAAAATAATTCGGTTGCTAAATAACCAATGTTAAAATAATTCGGTTCCAAGATAGCAACAAAATTTTTTTCGTTGCTAAATTAGCAACGAAATTTCATTTCTATTGCTAAAATAGCAACAGAAAAAAATTTTGTTGCTATTTTGTTATTTACACTAGGTATAAGTTGTTACATTTCCATCTCTCAGTTTCCCTTCCTTCTCTCCCTTCCTTGTCGTACTGGATTCATCACTGTCCTTTTCCTTTTCCCTTTCCCTCTCCCTCACCTTTTCCTTCTCGATATGCCTTACCCTCTCCCTAACCCTCTCCCTCTCACTCTTCCTTTCCCTTTCCCTCTTCCTCTCCTTTTCCCTCTCCCACTTTGCTCCCTCTTTGCTAGTACCAAGTAACCAAAGGTAAAGCTTACCTTCTAGGGTTTTAATCTTTTTTATTTTTCTTAAAGGGTCGATTGGGTTCTCAAAGTTAATTTTTTTAATTTTTTTCTTTTTTTTCTTTTTGTTTGCTGGGTGTATTGAATTTGTATAGTGAGCTTTAATTGATGTCAAAATAAAACAACTCTAAGAGTTGTTAAGAGCTGTAATAGAAGGCAAGATTGCTAACTCTCTTGAGCATCGTAGCTCATTATTTTTATTCTTTTTTTATTGTACATTTTACTATGAAACAAGAATGGTAGTATATTCCAAAAGATTATTTTTATTTTGTTCTCATATAAATTTAATTATTGCTTAGGTTTTAGATATAAGTTCTGTTTTTAAGCCTTTTTTAGTTTGGGGATGTCTTATTTTTATCTTCTTGCACAAGTCTTTTTTCAGATTGCTTTGGCATTATCAATTTTACTTTGCTCTTGCTTATTATGTTGTATTTTGTTTTTTAAGCTTTGTATACATGTGTGTGTGACTGTATTGAGTTGTTAAATTCATGGGAATACATTGGTTGTGTTTTATAGGCGTTGAGGTTCTTTTATGAAAACTAGACTCTAATTTAGTTGCCTATGTTGGCTTTCTAATGTAGCAAACCTTTTCTATAGACCTTAAGTGCTAATTTATTTATGTGAAAATAAAATAACATTAAGCCTCATATATAGTAGAGTCACTGCTATCAATTTTAACATGTTAGTGCTAGTTAATAGTGTATTGAATGTTTTGATAACGAAATATATAAGCTGCTTTTAAGAAACTAAGTTTAGTTGTAGTCATTTTAACAAGAGTGACATTAATTTTAAGGCCCAATTATGGATCATTTCTATCCTTAACAATCACACATAAACACTTCTTATCATTTTTAAGAACTTGCTTGAGAATTCTTTCCCAACAATGACACTATATATTTTTTCTAATTAGGAAATAAACCACCAGTTGAGCTATTAGAGCAAAATATAATTGAAAATATGATTAGCAATTAAATAAAATTAATAAGTTAAGTGCCTACAAGTTGTCAATAAATATCTGGAAACCATTAAGATTTTATTTATTATATAATAAACCAAACTATGAAAATTTGGCATGTAAATTGAAAATGAAAGAAGCTATAATGATAAAGTGAACAACATATGTAATTAAAAGACTAATGAGTTTGCCTATTTGTACTACACTATTGGTTTTTTCTTGATTTAGTTCAACAAAAGGCTATCCTTTATTATAAAAAATAATAATAATGATTGTGATTATTTTTAAATTGATTAAAAATTTAGATTCCACCATTTTGTGCACAGGCATGTACCTAAAATGGAAGTGCAACAAAATATAAATTGAACACTTATTGTAGTAGGTTCTGTTTTTTTGTTATTCTTTTATAGTAGGCTTTATTCTAAGCTATCAATTTGTACTTGTGTTTTCAGTAATTAAATAAATGAGTAAGAGAGAATGAAGTTATATGCAATGAAAAATGTACTCATGCAACTTGAAATAGGTTGATTGGATTTGTAAGTTACTTGACTAGATATAAGAAAGGGTGTTTAGTTATTGAATTCTTTTCCTTCGGTGTTTGATAATGTTTCAGGGTCAATCAATGCTAGAAACTACAAAAAATTAACAGCATAACCCGACGTTGATGGCTTTTTGGTCGGTGGAGCTTCTCTAAAGGTAATTGGATGATGTTTTAGTTTTTTTGCTTTAAATTTTTACCACCCTTGTGTTCTTTTCCTTACATCAGCCCGAGTTCATCAAAATTATCAAGTCTTCAGAGGTAAAGAAAAGTGCCTGAGCACAACACCATACATTTTGTCCTGAGTTTTGTAAGCTTATGTATCCATTATTTATAATTTGATGTCATAGAGGAAATAAGTTATGGATTTTGTAATGATATACTGCAGCTTAAACAATATTGACCATCATTTTAATTTCAACTATTTCATTATCAAAAAAATTATTTAATAAATTTCCTTCTTTATGCCTGTGAAATAGACTAAATAATTAGTTGATCACATCCAAATATTGCTATTATAGGAGGAGAAAAAAATTCATTCTTTTTCTTTATTTACATTTTCTTAGTCCTCAATTGCTGGTTTTAGAATATTTTTGGCTATTGATGGCTATTAAGTACTGCTAATTCTGATTAAGTGATGTGCACTGCTGGTGATGTTTTTTTTAACTCTTTGAATGTTGTGTTCTTGGTCTTAGATTATGCTATCTACTATATTTTGGTGTTTTTTAGACTCTCAGGTGGTTGTTATAATAGGTTTGATCTTGATGAGATGTTGTTATTACCTTTTGCTTGGTGATTGTGCTTCAGAGCTGGTATTAATGTTGCAGGTTGTGGATGTTAGCTTCTCTTCAAGTTTTGTCTTTGTCTATTTGGGAAGCTAGATTTGGTTGATCTATTTTCTTCAGAGGGTTGTTTTTTTTGGTTTGTGCTAATCTAGGCTCTTTTTTCGTGAAAGCAGTTGTTCTTTCAAGTTGATTAGTTTGCTTTTTTTGTTTTCCTAATCTACTGTATTCGGCTCTTGCTGGTTATTTATCTAGTAGTCTTCTTGGTTTTGTTTTAAGGTTAGAAGTGTCTCAAATGGTATGACAATGCTGAAGTTTTTTTTCTTTTTGTTACTATTTATGATGATATTCTTTGGCATGAAATTTGCAGAGATGTGCATACAATGACTTCCTTTGTTTGTTATGGATGAGGTTATATTTTATAATTTTAGTATTCATTGTTTAATTTTTATAATTAAAATTTATAATATAAATTTTAATTAAATGTAATTTTTTATTAATAAATTTTATATTGCGTATCCATACTCCATTATTTAAAAATTACCCTATTTTGTAACCATACTTATGCAACATAGGTTTATGATCTACCAGAGTTCATAACATTAAGTGTAGACTACATTCCATTCCTACTATGACAATATTGATTGTACTTGGTTTTTTATTATTTTATTTTATTGTTATATTCATATGACTTTAGGAATATGGCAACTATTATTTATTGCAGTAAAAATTTTCCCTGGGACTTCTGAGTTTTTTAAGATGTTGGTGGCTCTTTTACTTACTCTGTCTTATTTGATGATTGAAGATGAAAAGTTTGTTTTTTTGATATTTTTGAGATGTTGTAATCGGGTCCATACTGGTTGTTGGTTTAGATGTGTGGCATTAGACTTTAACACCTTAATATGTATGGCATTTTTTAGTCCTTTATCCATAAACTTTGGTTTTCATAGGTTGTTGGCAGGGTCTTCTCTTTTAATTCAAAAGACTTGTTAATGCTATTTGTTGTATGGTTTCTGTGTTTACTCTTCCTGGTAGAGCTCTGCTTTGTTAATTTTAAATAGTGGACTTCAAAACTCCTTTGGCAGTGGTGGAGGTGAATTTTGATTGCTTTCAAGATAATGGGAAAAGCTGCTGCAGACATTCAATAAAACACCAAATCACTCAAGTATTTCCCAAAAAGATAGACACCAGCAGAGAAGTGAAAAAATCCAACTAGTAGAAAGTCTATAGGTCCCCAAAAATGTTGATATTGAAAGCAGCAAAGGTGAAAATAATTGCTTTTACTTGTATTTACTTATCATTGCTTTCCTTCATATGGCTTAAGATTTTTTTTTTGTTTAACTTCATTTTGGTAGTTGACTTTTAGTCATTGCAGTAGCAATATACATTAGTAGTTGACAAGTTAATGGTGACTATGTATACCTCCATTGGTAATTAAATTTTAGTTTTATGGAATAAGACAAGGGAGGGATGGCTGGTTAGGTGCTGACTCAAATTTGTCCCTAATTAATAATTCAGTAATAGGCTCCAATAAATATTAGTGCTATGTTTTTGCATATGTTTTGTTGGATTGTAGCATTATTATTATTTTTTGGTTAGGAATTGGAAACAATAAGTGGAGTTATTATTATGATCATAACTAAATAATAAGCAATAATTATAGGAAATTAGTTGCACTTTAACTTAATAATGGGTTTGATTAAATGTACAAAGAATGAATCAACCTAATTTTTTTTGTTTTCTTTGAGATCATACAACAGTAGCAACAAATTACAGAAAACTGCTATTTTGGGTTTAGTTTTGGGTCTTTATCTTTCTCCTTGGTTTGGACCAAACCCTTTCGTATTCAAAAGGGACTACGTTTGAGATCTTTTTTTTATTTAATATTATTTACTTTCATTACAAGTACATTTTTAGTTTTTATTTAATATTATTTACTTTCATTGCTATTATTTTAAAAATAATACAACATGGCTAATTGCATTTATATTAATTTGTTGATAATTAGTTGGCAGTATCTATTAGATTATTAAAATAACCAAATATTTCATGTATGCCAAGTTACATGCATACATGTATACTTTGATCACCCTTTCCTATTTATTTAACCCATAAATCTAATTATAAAATTACCTTTTTTGAATAATAGTTACGCAAGAATGAGTAATGTTGATAGATCTTGGATGTATGGGCAATTAACGCAAGATGGTTTCATTAATCTATAATTTTCTGAGGGAGTTCAATCATTCATTGAATATGGAAGTTCATAGCCTACATATATGGATGGTCCAAAAATCAGATGTCTATGTAAAACGTGCAAACATATTCATTTTTCCCTACTGATGAAATGCATCTACGTTTGTTAAAAAATGATATGTTCCAAAATATTTTGAATGGACACGACATGGGGACCCAATAATTTATAGCACCTCTAGGGGTAATCAAGTAAATTCATTAGTAAATATAGATGGATTTACAAGACTAATTGGAATTAGACCAAATAATATGGATGCAAATGAAAATCCTTACACACAAATGGTTTATTATGCAGTTGGTTATTTCTTTTAAGAAAATATATAGAATATTGAAGAGGAATTAAGCCTAAATGTAAAAAGATTTTTTGACTTACTAGAGTCAACTAACCAAGAATTATGGCCAAACTATGAAAAAAAACTCAATTATCTGCAATTACTCGAATATTGAACATAAAGTCTGAAGGTCATATTTTTGAACGCAGTTTGGATAAAATTATTACATGGTACAATGATTCATTACCTTCTGATCATAAAAAGGTTGTGAATTTTTATGAAATGAAGAAGCTTATTCAAGGTCTTGGTTTGCTTGTTGAACAAATAAATTGTTGCAAGTTGGGATGTATGTTATTTTAGGGAGAAGATATGGAATTACAAGAGTGTAAATTCTATAGTTAACCTCGGTTTAAACCAAGAAAGTGTACTAGGAAGCAGAAATTAGTTCCTTGGAAGTGGATGCATTACTTTTTGCTAACTCCAAGACTTCAAAGACTGTATACCTCATATGTTACTACATCTCACATGAGATGGTATAATGAACATGAATAAATTGATGGATGTATGAGCCATCCATCGGATGCTCTCGTATGGAAATATTTCAATAATACCCATACCGAGTTTGCTGTAGAAAGTCGAAATGTCAAGTTGAAATTATCCACAGATGGGTACCAACCTTTTGGTCAATCTGACCAACAATATTCATTATGGTCAATCATAATAACTTCATATAATTTACCTCAATGGATGTGTATAGATGAGGCACATATGTTCTTGAGAGTGGTTGTGCCAGGACCTATAAATCCAAAGCATAAAATTGATGTATTCTTGCAACCATTGATATCTGAATTGAATCATCTTTGAAAATTTGGTGTTGAAATATATGATGTATTTTTTAAATAAAATTTTAGATGAAAATAGCTTTGATGTGGATTGTTAGTGATTTTCCTATATATGTTATGTTGTTTAGATGGAGCACAATAGGAAAATTGGCTTGCCTTTATTGTGGCAATGATTCTAATGCATTTCATCTTCCTAATAGGGGCAAAACATCTTGGTTTGACAAGCACAAGAAATTTCTTCATCTATATAACCCATTTAGGCACTAGGATGGTACAATAACCTCCTCCCCTTAAACAATCTGGTGAAGATATATTACAGGAGATTGATGAGTTAGGGCTTTTGAAAGTTACAGAACTTGAAGATAAACAGGTTAATAGGAGCATAAGTAATAACTTTGGTTGGAGAAAATGGACTATATTTTGGGATTTGCCATATTAGAAAACTAATTTGATATGCCATAATCTAGATATGATGCATATTGAAAAAAATATTTTTGACAATCTTTTTAAAACAATCATAAACATTAAAGGGAGGATACAAGACAATGCAAAATCAAGAGTTGATTTGGAACTTTTTTTTATGGAATAAGTGAGTTAGATAAAGATCTAAATATAGAAAAATATCCAAAAGCATGTTACACTTTAGACAAAAAATAAAAGCAAATTTTGTGTGAATGGTTAAAAAGCCTAAAGTTTCCAGATGGTTATGTTTCGAACTTGGTAAGATGTGTTGATACAAAAAAGTACAAATTATTTAGAATGAAAAGTGATGATTGTCATGTATTTATGCAAAGGCTAATTCCAATTGCATTTTGGAAGCTCTTACCGAATAATATTTGGGAAGCTATAACAAAATTAAATTTATTTTTCAAAAGCTTAACAACATCTAAAATACAGTTATCTGACATGGAAAGACTAGAAAGGGACATTTCAATTATCTTGCGCAAATTAGAGGGTATTTTTCTCCCAGTTTATTTGATTGTATGGAGCATCTACCCGTACATTTAGTACATGAGGTTAAACTTACTGGTCTAGTTCAATATCGATGGATGTATCCATTTGAGAGGTAATTAAATACCATTTTTAACTAAAACTTATATAGATTTATACCAAATAAGTAAATATAATTATTCTAATGGTAATGTAGGAATTTGCATCACTTGAAGAAAAATATTAAAAATAAGGCCAGGGTTAAAGGCTTGATATGTAATACATATTTAGTAGAGGAAGCAGGTACATTTTGTTCACATTATTTTGAGCTGCATGTGATCTTTTGAGAAAGAAAAGTTCCTCGTAATGATGATGGGGGTGAGCTAATTGATGATGATAACTTATCTATTTTAACATATCTTGGCCAAACACATGGATGTTCAACAATAAAAATGTTAACAGAGAAAGAAATGGAGGCTATCCATGGTTACATTTTATTAAATTGCCAAGAAATTCAACATTTCATGCAGTAAGTTTAAGTTATATTTGAAATCTGATAAGTTCTTATTCTTGGGGATTAGAGTTTATAACTGAGATAATTTACAATATTTTTAGCGAATATAAGGAATCGTTAAGTGAGCTCGTACCGGGAAAACCATAGGATGTCATCAATAAAGAAGTGGAAAGAAACTTTCCATGTTGGTTTGCAAATTATGTAAGTTTTTAACTTGCAATAAATTAAATCTTTTAATAAAATACTGTTAAACTTACAAAATATTATATTTATTGATTAAATTCCCTTTTTTAATTATGTGGGCTTCTGAAAATAGAATAGAAAATAGGCTCATATGTGATCGTATGAAAGGACCTTTGCAAACTGTTAAATCATATCCATTCTATTTCATTAATGGATATAAATTTTATACAGAAAATTATAGGCATAGCATGGCAATAGTAAATAACGATGTTTGTATATAAGGGTTACTGATAGATTATTTTGGCAATATTATTGAGATACTTGAAATTGAATTGAATACTCCATATTGTCGATAAAATGGTGTGTACTTTTTAAGTGTGAATGGTTTGAACCTACTCTTAATGTTAGTATAAAAGCACATGGCCGATATAATCTCATTGAAATCAACCAAGGGAGAAGATTTAAACAATTTGAACCATTTGTGTTGGCAATGCAAGCGACCCAAGTGTATTATATCCCTTATCCCAGCTTAAGACGAGATAAGTTAGATTGGTTGGCAGTTTGCAAAGTAAAACCAAGAGGTATTTTTAAAGGACAGGCAAAAGGAGAAAGCAAGATAAATGAAAGTAAAGCATTTCACGAAGAAGAGTCAGAGGTACATGAAATAAATACATATTTTAAAAATGAACCTTTAAATGCTCCAAATAATGAATTTGTGGAAATTTTATCTAGAGAGGATAAGGAATCCATAGATGGCCAGAATTTTAAAGACGAGCCTGACTTTAATTCCGAATATTTAGAAATAGATGATGATTTTGATGTGCAATTAAGTGATGATAGCAATTAATTTGTGTACATTTTATTTTATTATATCATAATCCAAGTGTATTATTATTGCATCAATGTAATATTGTTATATATGCTATAATTATATTGTTCTATTATAAGAAGAATAATCCATTTATTTGATTTTCAAGTACAAAATATGCCAACCAAAAGAAAATTAGACTATTGTTGCCCAGGCTCAGATTAACATTGGATGGAGACAACAGTGCAGAAATGCACCCATTTCAACTTGTAAGGTCTATAGGTTTAGGTGTGTCATGTTTAAATCCTCAACAACCCTATCAGGCATCACCTTCACTAACTACAAACCCCAATGGCTCTGCTAATCTACCAAGTGATTCAGCATCCAACAACCCAAATATATCAGCACAACCTGTAGATGCATCTGCTCCCACACCAAACTTTAGATATATACCGATAAAATTTATCAGAGGTAGATGCTGAGGATGAAGAAGAAAGCCTCTAGCTTGGCGCGAAGGGAGTTGATGGAAGAATTTACATTAAGATTATCAATGATATGTGAGTATTGATCTAATTTTGTATCAGAAGATAACATAAGTTTATATTTGTTGCTATAGATATCTAATTTTAATCTGATCTAAATTTGTTCATATTAACAGGTTTATTCCATCAAGTATTTGCTCAAGAAAGATTAGATCCAAGTTCAAAGAGAGGATATAAATTGAGGGTTATGTATGAAAAAATCTCTCTCTAGAGATAAGGAATTTTTATTATTAAGAGTTTGGGGTAAAAAAAATAAATTACATTATTTGTTTCAAAATAGCTGATTTCATACATTAACAATATATCTATTGTACTTTATAGTACTTATATTATCTATTTTTTTATCAGAAAAAATTTTTTTGGAATTCAAAATTTAATGGTGTCATTTATCAAGTTTGGGAAAGGTATGCTCGTCAACGATATAAAGAATTTGTTTCTAAATTACACAAGAGTGGTGAACGACTTTCTTTTATTTCTAAAACAATATGGGATAATTGGTAGCAATACTGGTTATCACCCGAAGTAATTGCCATTTTAGAGAGAAATTTTTCAAACAAACGATGATGGTCAGATGGAGAGAGTTTAGTCGTGCACATTGGAAGAATTTTGAGCCATCACGAGCATGCAGATAAATAAGTAGTTGAATTTTAAAAAAATATATACTTTTTATTTATGTATTAACTTTGTCCAATTACACTTCAATTTAATTTAATCTATTAATTTAGAATAAAATGTATGATAATTATGGATAATGATGGTTTAATATATGTTTGTTTACATGGATGGCTGAGTTGCTGAGATAAATTTTTTATTTCACAGGAGGTAAATGTCATAAAAAAAAAGGAAATTCTGCTAAATTTTATATAAACTTGAGTTTAATTGGTTATGCGGGAAAAGTCTATGGGTAAGAAGTCTATAATCCTGAAGTATTTATATACACCCATACAAAAAAGTATAATGGTAAGATATTCGTTAATACCCGTTGCAGACAACTGATATACATAAATTTATACATGAATATTAATTATTTTATGAAAATATAGATAATTAATCGTAACCATTGTAATAATAGGAGCAATTACAAGAGACTTTCACTCAATAGCGGTTGAACTTTGAAAATGTTAATAGAGTCGGATATTCCTTAAAGAAGTTGGTGGTAAGAATAATCATGGAAGGATTTTTAGATTAGGATCTATTGCAAACACATCCCATTTACATTCTTCCACATCATCTATAACTAGTTGTAGTAGGCGTTCTGAACTTTTTAAGAGACATTCAGTTAGAGAACATAGTCAGCATGTTGCTGGATACTGTAATATAGCTACAAAATGAGATGAAAGAGATGAAAACCAAGGGCAACACCTCTCAGCATCCAGATCGTCCTCCTTCACCAGCTGCAGAATTTAGATTTATAATATTTAGGTATTGACACAGACTTTATGTTGTATTTGTTATGGTTTCTATGAATTCTTATTTTACAGTAGTAGAATATGTTTTAAAGATGTTTATTGTTGTACATTACAATTTTAATAGTATACTATCAATATTCATATTTTTATAAATTGCATTATGAATTTGGATTATATTTATTTGTAAACAATAAATTTAGATTGAAATTAAAATCATATGCTACAAAAATTGGATAATTTCTATTGTTAAATTTAGCAATGGAAAAAAATTCCGTTGCTAAATTTAACGACAGAAATTTATTAATTGTTGCTAAATTTAGCAATGAAAAACTGGTTATGTTGCTAAAATTAACAATGGAATTCATTAATCTGTTGCTAAATTTAGCAACGAAATTCTTTATTTCGTTGCTAAAATTAGCAAAGAAATCAATTTTTATTGCTAAAATTGACCAATTCACCAAATCTTGTATTGGTTGAATTTAGCAATGGAATTCATTTTCTGTTGCTAAAATTAGCAACGAAATTAAATTTTCGTTACTAAAAAATAGCAACTGTCAAATTAGCAACCAAAATTTTCGTTACTAAATTGTTATTTTCTTATAGTGTGTAAGACTCTTTTTCCTGAAATATACACCTGGATACGCATATAAAAAATGAGAAAAAAAACCCAAATTCTTCATATGTATGAAAATATAAATGTACAAAACTTCAAATTCCTCAACATAAAGAATCAAAAGCCAAAATTAGATGGTTAAAACATTGCCAAGTTGATCATAAACCACCCATACCAACTAAAATCGAAAGTCTCTTCGAAGTAAACCAATCAAATCCAAAGTCTCTTTAGAGAAAACCAAAGAACATCCAAAGTCTCTTTGGAGAGATTACATCTAAAGTCTCTTTAGAGCAAAACACATTCAAAGTCTTCTCAGAGTGAAAAAATTCAAAATCTTTTTCCAAATAAAATCCAAAGTCTCTTTAAAGCGAACCAAATCAAAATTTAAAGTCTTTTCGGAGCAAATTGAAACGAATCCAAAGTCCTATTTGAAAGGCACTTTCTATAGATAATCAGGTCACGAGCTTGAAGTGAGGATTATGTGATATGATTTTTATCGGCAAGCTTATATGGATTGTCTCATCACCAAACCTTCACAATTATGGAGACAACCACTTTAAGTACGTGTCCTTAACTTTTTCATTCTAAACTTTTGCAAATTTAGGTACCAGTGCACTAAGGTTTCCAAAGTTGGGGAAAATGAAGACACTAGGTTCTAAAATGGCTCCTAATCAGAGTTACCTAAAAAGAAAGCAGTTTCTCATTAGGTGTAGGACTAGTAAGCTCTAGAATAGGATATTAGTTCGCACCTAGGTCTTGGGATTCGTGCTTATGCTTGCTATCAGGTAAGCTCCGCAATAGGATACCGGATAGTTAGAGTAATACGCTCTAGAATGGGATACTAGGGGTTTATATGGGTTGTGTAAATAAATCTATAATTATTTTTATTATGTTATTTAAGAATTTTAATTCATATGTCTTTTTGTGACTTTCTTTTAGTAATTTTTTTTTGTTTAGATGGTCTTTTGTGATTTTGCATGGGAAGTCATGCTATTGAGTTGGTCACCATACTTTTTGGTTACCCAGGTTAATTATTATTTTATCTTATTTTATTTATTTTTTATGGTTTTGTTTATTTATTATTCAATTTTTGTTATTATTTATTTTTTTGGTATTTCATTTTGGATGTATTATTTTTGGAAATATAATAGGTATCAATAAATGATTTTTGCACATTAAATGATAAAATTTCACTTAAATCATTTTTACTAATTAAATGAATTTTCTTTAATAAATATAGACCAATGTCTAAATTTTAGCCAAAATTCACACAATAAAGTAAAAGCATTTTTTAAAAATATACATGAGGAAACCAACATTCTCAAACTAATTAAATGTATGATATTTATTTTTGTTTTGTATATTATTTTTTTTCTTTGGGGTGATTTGCTTATGTAATAATTAAGTAGATTTATTTTATTGCTTTATCTATTTGAATGGGATGCTTAATTTTTATCGTAAATGCATTATGTAAGAAATGAGAGGGCATTAAAATCTAAAAATTAATTATAAAACAACACCTAGCTAAGATGCCTAATAAAAGTGATGTTCTGAACAACAATTTTTGTTTGTGTATAAAAAAAAGGTCAGGATTCATTTTTCAACTTTTTGTTGGATGGTGACTCCATGACACCTACCTCTTTTGGACCCATTAGTAGATTCCTTCATGGGTTGGCTACTAGCAAGAATTTAGGCTTGATCCCTTTTTATTGGGAAGTAGCCAATTTATGAGTTAAGTGAGTCTTTTCTGGTCTCAAATCCTAAAAGCGGGTCTACGAGAGCGAACTTGAAAAATGAGCACGGCTCCGACATATGTCACAGTGACAACTCTATTGGGGTTAAAGAGACCTTGTTCCAAAAAGCATCTTGGTTAAGTGTTTTATAATTGGATTTTATTAATTAACCCTATCTCTTTTCTAAATTGTATTCTTTGCATATATCTTAGAGCTTTAGAATTAAGTTAGGCATCCCTTTTTAGCCCCGATGCTATCATAAAGCATGCCCTACATTCACTTAATATATGGAGGTATCAAGGAGTTCCACCAGCCTAAGTCCAATACTAAATGATATATAAAATGGTGACTCATTAGTCGTTATGCTTAAGATAAGCTAGATCTATTGGTAGGGTCAATGCTTAGGTAGCCCTAAAGTTTCATCTCGCTTAACCTAAGCCTATGTAATAACAATAGCAACTTTTCCTAGGTCGTATAACCATAATAATCTTTTGCTTGATATATAGACCTTTATGTATTGATAAAACTCAAACATATTAGAAAGGTACCAGTCAAAGGCTACCATACCCCAGCAGGCCAAAACCTATGTGTAAGTTAGTCAGAATACATGATGGTTAAAATCTATATACCTGCACTTTAAATTAGAGAGGTTATACTGTTAATTTTTTACCATGCACCATATGCATCCATTGGGTATCCTGTTGACCTATAGGCTAAGCCTACCTGAGAAAGAGACTGCACAACCTTTTATGTGGGAGTAATAAGGTTGGAAGGC
Organism: Excoecaria agallocha; assembly: GCA_037975025.1. NCBI lineage: Eukaryota > Viridiplantae > Streptophyta > Magnoliopsida > Malpighiales > Euphorbiaceae > Excoecaria > Excoecaria agallocha. The sequence goes on along the minus strand of CM075807.1, from coordinate 70,752,846 downwards.
TATTGTTATGCTTGTGTGTGGTTGATTGACTTCTAATGAAACTATGCATAACATTCATACATCTTGTGTATACCATATTCATGTATCGTTCCTCACACATCACTCCTAACACTCAATTTTTTTAGCCATCATAGACTTATCTAGGTGGTCCAGGGGGTCAGATAGGTGCTTGGTCTGAAGATCCATATCCAAATTACCAAGATCAGACTCAGGTTCATATTTAGGTTTGAAGGTTAATTTTGAGTGGGATTTAAGTTGGTTATCAGAAAACAATCAAGAAATCTATCTAAATATAAGGGTCTAATCTTGACCTTAGTAGGGAATATGTTTAATTATTTAATACTATGGGTACAATTAATATTTTTATGGTTATAGCCACCTTGGAATAAAGCTTCTTGAAGGGCAATATGGTAATTTCAATGAATTATAAATTTTAGGGGGGGTTATTTTGAGAAAGAAATTGAGAATAAGGTTAAAAGGATAACTGGTGGTCTTCTCATATGACTCTAGTGATAAATATCAGTAGCCTTATATTTTTTCCATGATTTAATTCACGAAGTGTAATATGGAGGACTGTAAAATTTATTTAAATTACCTTTGCTTGTATTTCCTTCCAGATTGCGGGTGGCTAGTGTGTGTGATTACTATATTATTTTTGCATGACATTCCAGGTTAATTTATAGGATATGCATGCACTATATATGTGTGTGTGTGTGTGTGTGCGTGTGTGTGTGATGATTATGTTGTTGAATAATTTACATGATTTATGGTTGCTGACGGCATTACAGATGCTTTTAAATAGAAGAAGGTATTAGGGTGTGACAATTAGTGGTATCATAGTGCCCAAGTTTAGCCTTTTTTTGGGCAATAGAGGTCTAGAAATCTTGGGTATGGTATCATGTCTTGTTGGCCTAATGTGGTAAGTCTTTGTTTTCATATAGATCGACAATGGATGATTCTAGAGATGCTATCGAGAAATCGATGAAAAGTAATTTACCAGCTGCAACGTGTTCTTCTGATATGAGGTCTTTATCGTTAAATTAGAATGAGATCCCTGCTGCTATTCTTGGAGAGTCATTATTAAAAATTTCTCAGGATATGGCATAAATTTTGCAAAGGATGACGGCGCCTAAGGCCCCAATCTCAAAGGTCAGAAAGTATGATGGGGAAGAATTTTCGGGTACAACTTTGGAGCAATCTAAGGAAGTTGAATTCTAGCTAGAAAAGCTAGAGAGGATTCTAGATGATATTTAATGCCCTACTCATTATAAGGTATCGTGTGCTGTATCCTTACTTCAAGGACCAGCGTATGGTTGGTGGAATCTAGTACTCGAATAATATCAATTACCGAATCCTCTTACTTGGGGATTTTTTGAAACTGAATTCAAAAAGAGATATATTACTAAGGCCCATAAAGAGGAGAAGCTGAGATAGTTTCTGACATTAAAGTAGAGAGTTATGTCTATGGTAGAGTTTGAGAAGGAATTCAGCTGGCTATGCAAATACATTCCCAAAGAGATGTTGATTGATGCCTTTAAGAGTAAACAATTTGAGGATGGACTAAATCACCAGATCAGGGAAAATTTGATAGGGGCTCTATCTCTTCAGAATGTAAACTTTCATCAACTAGTGACAGTTACTATAAAGGTAGAGAACCACGAGTCGGCTAAAAGGGAAAGCGAAAAGGGAGAGGGGCTAAGGGTGGATGCTCCATCGAGAAAAAGTTTAAAGGAGCATAAAATGTCCAACAAGCAAAGGGAATGCATCACCCTAAAAGCAAGACAAAGGGAGAAAGATTTGTAGCAGTATCCAAGCCAAGTCAACATACCCTATCAGAGCAAAAAAAGGGTCAGCCACCTGAGTGCCCTCATTATTTCTGGCAATATTGGGCTCCATGTAGGAAATAATCAGGAGAATGCTATAATTGTGGTGCTACTGACCACTATATAGCTAATTGTCCCTCAAAGTAGGCATAAGACTCTACATAGCAAGGTAGCATAGGAGCTTCAAATATATTTTCGGCTATTAGAATAGGAAGCAGAGGTAGGGAGCAAAGTGTTTTGGTCGCCATGGATCCCAATCTCGTTATATATTTGAGTCGATTAATAGACCTGCTACACCAGCTATTGCGAGATGGGCTTATGCCATGAAGGCATGAGAGGATCAAGATGCTCCTAAAGTCATAGCTTGTATTTTCTCACTTTATGATTATGATATTCATGCACTTATTGATCCTGGATCCACTCATTGAAATATTTTCATTGAGAGTATGAGTGGGGGTGTGAATATGATATCCGTGTAATTAGTCCACTAGGGCACAGTGTGTGTGTGAATAAAATGTTCCCTAACTATCCTATCTTGATACATGAAAGAGAATTTTTAGTCGATCTTATCGAGTTGCTTTTTCAAGAATTTGATGTTATTTTGGGTATAGACTGGTTGTCTAAGCATCGTACATTGATGAATTATGGGGCTAAAATCATAACTCTTAGTGATCAATATGGTAATGAGGTAATAGTTGCAGGTATTCAAATAACCTTTGACCAATGTAATATCTGCCATTCAAGCTAGATGATTTTTGAGGAAGGGATGTGAAACATTTTTTGCCTTAGCTCTTGACTCGAAGAGGGATACAGTTAAGCTCCAAGACATATCGATAGTGAATGAATTTTCATATGTGTTTCCCGAAGACTTACTTGGTCTCCCCCCTGATAGGGCTGTGGAATTATCTATTGAGGTTTTTCCTATCACAACACCCAATTCAAGAGCCCTCTAAGGATGGCTCCAAAGGAATTGAAAGAGTTGATGATACAGTTGCAAAAACTACTTGATAAAGGTTTTATCAGGCCTAGTGTATTTCCATGGGGTTTATCGACCTTATTTGTTAAGAAAAAAGATGGTTCTATGAGGATGTGCATTGACTATCTGCAATTAAATAAAGTGACAGTGAAAAATAAGTATATGTTACCTCGAATTAAGGATTTGTTTGATCATTTGAAAAGGGCAGGAGTGTTTTCAAGGATTGACCTGAGATTGGGGTATTACCAACTCCAAGTTAGGGATGTGGATGTTCCAAAGATAGCTTTTAAAACCAGATATGGACATTATGAGTTTTTGATAATGCCATTTAGGTTAACAAATGCATTGGTTGTATTTATGGATTTGATGAACAAGGTGTTTAGACCATATTTGGACCAGTTCATTACGATTTTTATTGATGACATATTGGTCTATTCTAGGAATGAAGAAGAGCATGCTAAGCATTTAAGAATTGTGCTATAGACCTTAAGGGAGAATCGATTGTTTGCTAAGTTGAGCAAGTGTGAGTTCTAGCTAATAGAGATTTCCTTTCTTGGCCATATAGTATCCTTAGAAGGTATTAGAGTTGACCCAGCAAAAATTGAAGTTATTATCAATTGGAGATCACCTCGAAGTGTACCTAAGATAAGAAGTTTCTTGGGATTGGCCGGTTACTATCATTGCTTTGTAAAAGGGTTTTCAGTTATGGCATCTCCACTTACTAACCTGTTAAGGAAGAATGTTAAATTTGAATGGATTGCCCGATGGGAGAATAGTTTTGATTAGATAAAGAGTATGCTAACAAAAGCTCCAATCTTGATAGAACCGATATCTGGAAAGGAGTATGCTATGTATAGTGATGCCTCTAGAGTTAGGTTGGGTTATGTTTTAATGCAAGAGGGTAGAGTTGTGGCTTATGTATCTCATCAATTTAAATCACACAAACAAAATTATCCAACACATGATTTAGAATTGGCAGCAGTAGTCTTCGCCTTAAAGATTTGACGGCACTACTTATACGGTGAAAGATGCAGGATATACATAGACCATAAGAGCTTTAAGTATCTACTTACTAAAAAGGAACTCAACTTGAGATAGTGGAGATGGCTTAAACTATTTAAGGACTATGATTATATAGTAAACTATCATCCAGGTAAGGCTAATGTAGTAGCATATGCTTTGAATAGAAGAATGATGGTAGCTATGGTGTTGCAGCGGGGTAGATGGAAGTTTACTTCAGATGGTGCTCTAGTTGCCCAATTAAGAGCTAAGCCATGTGTAAGGCAGGCAGTGATAAATGCACAAAAAACTGATGAGAAGTTACAGTAAGTTATACGATCTATGCATGATGGGAACAATCCTGGTATTCAATAAAAATGGAAGTTTGTACTATAAGGATAGATTATGTGTTCCAGATGACAGAGAATTAAAAAGGACCTTATTGCATGAATCTCACAATACAATACAATATTCACCATGCATCCTGGGGGTAATAAGATGTATTAGGATCTTAAGCAACATTATTGGTGGTCAGGGTATGAAGAAGGATGTGGTCGATTATATCTTTAAATTCTTAACTTGTCAACAAGTGAAAGCCAAGCATTAACTTCCTTCTGGATTGTTGAATCCCATTCCAATTCCTCAGTGGAAGTGGGAGGATATCACTATGGATTTTGTCACCAGATTACCTTTTACATAGAGAAATCATAATGCAGTGTGGTAATTGTTGATAAGTTAACTAAGCCGGTTCATTTCTTACCGGTTAGAATGGATTATTCCATGGATCAATTGGCAGAATTGTATATAAAGGAGATCATTCGACTTCATGGTAATTTGGTATCTATAATATCGGATCAAGATCCCATATTTACCTTTAGATTTTGGCAGAGTTTACAAAAGTCTATGGGAATACGATTAAAATTCAATACGGCTTTCCATCCTCAGACGGATGGACAATCAGAAAGGGTGATACAAGTCTTGGAAGATATGCTAAGGAATTGTGTTTTGAATATTTCTGGTAGTTGGGACAAATACATAGCCTTGATAGAGTTTGCCTATAATGATAGTTATCAGACTAGTCTTAGCATGGCTCTATACGAAGCCTTATATGGTCAAAGTTGTAGGACCCCGATATGTTAGACTGAGTTAACTGAATGCAAGCGAATTGGGCCATATCTAGTTAAGGATGCTGAAGAAAAGGTTCAAGTTATTAAGCAGAGATTAAAAGAAGCAAGTAGCAGGCAAAGATCTTATACATATTTGAAAAGAAAGGATGTTGAATATCAAGTTAGGGATAAGGTGTTTCTAAAAGTTTTGCCCTAGAGGAAAGTTTTGAGGTTTGGAAAGAAAGGAAAATTGAGTCCAAGATTCATTGGTCCCTATGAAATTCTACAAAGGATTGGACCAGTGGCATATAGATTAGCACTTCCTATGGAATTATCAAAGCTGCATGACATATTTCATGTTTTTATGCTTCAAAGGTATCGTTTAGATGAATTCCATGTACTATAAGTGCAAGACATTCAAGTTCAGACAGATTTTACCTACAATGAAGAGCCTAAAGCAATTTTGGCTAGGGAAATCAAGCAGTTAAGGAATAAGTAGGTTCCTCTTGTCAAGGTACTTTGGCAACATCATACCATTCAATAAGTAACTTGGAAACCAGAAGCCGTGATGAGGGCCCGGTATCCTCAGTTATTTAAATCAAGTATAAATTTCAATAACGAAATTCTTTTAAGAGGGAAAGAATTGTGAGGGTCTAATCTTGATCCTAGTAGGGAATATGTTTAATTATTTAATACTATGGGTACAATTAATATTTTTATGGTTATAGCCACCTTAGAATAAAGCTTCTTGAAAGGCAATATGGTAATTTCAGTGAAAATTATGAATTTTAGGGGGGTTATTTTGAGAATTAAGTTAAAAGGATAATTGGTGGTCTTCTCACGTGACTCAAGTGATAAATATCACTATCTGTTCAAGGGAAAACCATCTCTCTCTTTTTCTCTCATTCTCTCTCTTTCTCTTTTAGAGTCTGGAACTAGGGTTTTGGTAAGAGAAATTTCTCCCTCCTATCTCTTCTCTCTTCTGCTAATGAATAATTCTATGAAATCAATAAGGAAATTTTAGTATTTTATTTTGTGGTTTGTTATAACAGAGACAAGAAAGGACAAGGGCAAAGGGATATTGAATGAGTGAGGAAGTCATGGTGTTCAGGTATGGGAGTACTGTTGGTTTTGTTGGTTGTAGATGGATCTATAAAAACTAGGGTTATGTTATCTGGATTCTTTAATCGAGAGTTTTAAGATGAGTAATGAAAAATTGTTTTCTTTAAGATGAGTTTTGAAAGATTGTTTGGCTTACGGAATCATTTCTATTTACTTTGAGCTGAGATTGGATCTGTTTTTATGTGTGGCCAAGTGATATTTTCCATTACCTAGTCGTGAATTCCTTCATGATTTGTGCACCTTCTGCCTCTGTATCACTCATGAATCCCTTCATGACTCGTGAATGTTCTTCATTGGTTGTTGAGTCGTGAATTCCTTCATGAGTCATGCACCTTCTACCTCTACATCACTCGTGAATCCCTTCACAACTCGTGAATGTTCTTATTTGGCTGTCAACTCATGAATTCCTTCATGAGTCATGCATTCTTGTCCAAGTCATGATCTTGGTTGTGACTCGTAAGCCTCATCCCTTTACATCACTCATGAATTCCTTCACGAGTCAAATATTTCTTCACGACTTGTGCTCCTTCTACAGATTTGTTTCTAAATTATCTTGCAATGCAAATGATCACATCAACTAAACAAAACACAAAAAATATAAATAATGTTACATACTTAGCTACCTAAATGAAGGAAAATACACACTAAATAATAGACCATTTCACTGCTCTTCACTTTCCTTTTTTGCATATTTATTTGAAACATCTAACAAAATATTTCCACATGAATATTGATTAAGCAAACACTCTTTATAAAGATAATTAACCCTCTAATGTAACCTAATTGGCATACTTAATGAGTATTTTGCATAAAAGTAATATGTGATTATTTTATACTATGCTTTTATTGTCACGCCATAAAGATTAAGGTAAATTGATCATGGTAAGTTTATCTAGTAGTGTTACTAATAACTTTCTTTGATGTATCACCATAAGGATAGTAATGGAAAGATTGCATTAAATTGCTATGAATATATATATATATATGTGTGTGTGTGTGTGTGTGTGTGAAATATGATGACAATTGTCCTTAAACAAGTTTGAATATGCGATATATGAGTTATAAGTCAAGGTAACACATATTGATATCATCATATGTGTATGAAATGTGAATTCGTATATGAATTGTGGCTTGAGAAAATATTGTAATGTGTAAGAAGGAACTTGATGAATAAAATATTCATTTTGATTAAGTGGTTAAGCCTGCGGGTCTTAGTTCAGTTGTGGATTAGATATGCATGCCTAAAGGGATATAGTTGCAGCTGCCATAGTTGACCCCATTTGGGTCCATTGTTTGTTTCTTTTATGGAACCATAGTTTGACCCCTTGGGTCCATTGTTTGATATCTTTGGATATCCATTGTTTTATACCTTCAGGTATCCATTACTCTCGTTAGCCACCCTTTGAACTAGCACTTAGGCAGGCTATTAAGTTTTAAAAAATTGTTAAATATAAGAAGTACATGTATCGATTTCTTCATTCATATAATGTAAGCATGTTAAATGATTTATTACCATGTTTTATCTCCATTTCCTTTTGGCTATAATTGTCAATTTGAGATGAATTCATGATATAAGTATGTTGATGTTCTTATTGAAATGCTTGTGTAATGATGTTTACCATCGACTGCTGCTATTGGTCGACCGTGTTATTATTTTGTATGTTATCTCCCTGCTAAGCTTTATAGCTTAGCAAGGTTGCTTTACATCCGTGTAGGTTTGACTAAAGGTCGCTCATGGACTTATTTATGCATTTGTTGGCCAACAAGAGTCAGTCTAAACTTTTAGATGTAGGATCTTTTTTAGATAGTTCCTTTTTGTCTAGCCTTATATTTTTTTCCATGATTTAATTCAGGAAGTGTAATATAGAGGACTATAAAATTTACTTAAATTATCTTTGCTTGTATGTCCTTCTAGATTGCAAGTGGCTAGTGTGTGTGATTGATATATTATGACTATTTTTGCATGACATTCCAGGTTAATTTATGGGATGTGCATGCCCTATATATATATATATAATGATTTGTTTGATTTATGGTTGCTGAAGGCATGATAGATGCTTTTGGATAGAAGAAGGTATTAGGGTGTGACATTAAATATGGAAAATGAGGAATTAAATGAGACTAAAAGGGGCAATGAGAGAGTGGTTGATGACACCACAATTAGGTTTCCATTCCTTAGGGAAAATATGAATTTCACTCTTGTTAGGCCTTTGACAGCGAGGGATGACTTAAATCGAAGACTAGATAGATGTCTATCAGAGTTTGAGGAAAGGATATTGGCTATGATCGATGAGATGGTGGCTTTTTTAGTACCTAATGTTAAAACCTAACCTGTAACACCCCATTATGAGATAGTGAAGTTGATGTACATTGGAAATGTTGCCACGGCTGATGCTACTGTGCTTTGAGACCCACCTATGATGGAAAGAAAGCATGACCCTGATGATTACATCATAGATAAGAAGGATAAAAAATATGTCCCCCCAATAATGAATATGAAAATTAGAGATTCTAGTGCTGAGGATTCAGCTTTCAAGAAAATTGAAGAAAAGATTGAAAACATATCTAGATTATTGTCTGTTGGTAGAGGGATGAGCCTTGAAGATAGGGATTTGGATTGAGATGAACCATTTCCCTAAAGGTTCAAAATGCTTGATTTGCTAAGGGTTAATGGCGCTTCAGATCCTTCAGCATATGTTAAGCAGTAAACGCTGATTGTGAAAAGTACCACCCTAACTAAGAAATAAAAGGTGAAGTACTTTTACTTGTGCTTAACGGGACCTGTAATAGATTGGTATCACGAATTGGATAGGTGAACTAAAAAGGATTGGGATCTGCTGATTAAAGAATTCCTTAAGTAGTATGAATCCAACATAAGGATGGAGGTCACCCTGAAGGACCTTGAGTTACTCCAACAGAAGCATGATAAATCTTTTCATAAGTACCTCACCAGGTGGAGGAATATAGTGATGGAGATTAAAAGAAAACCTAACACAGTTGATTAGATCAAGTTATATATCCAGAATGCAAGTTTGTATTTAAGAGATGGTTTAAAGATGAAAGGTTTGAAGGACTGAGAGTCCTTGAAGGATATATCCATAGAAGTTAGAGGAGAATATTTAGCAAGAAAGGTAAATAGTGAAATTGTGAGGAGGAATTTCAACAATAATAAGGCTATTAGGAACAATAATGGGCATAATAGAACCGAAAAAACCATAAAAGTATTTGCTATGGAAACTAATTAAAGACACTATTCTGACCTAAGTAAATTGCTATATTGGGTTTTGAATAGGTTAGTCAAAGAAGGAAAGCTTAAGCCTTTACCATCAAAACCTGCAAAAAGTCAAGTGTTCCCTTATCATAGAGAGGATCAATATTGTGCATACCATTGGCATATGAGACATTTGATCAATTATTGTTGCACTTTAAGGAACAAGATTTAGGATTTGATATATAGCAAGCAGATTTCAGATCCTGAGAAGACAGATAATAAGAAGAAAGGAGGTTACAATGTTGTGCCCCCTTCAATGTATATGATTTGGTTAAGCTTACCTGAGTAGTATATGATGAAGGATCTATATGGGAATGAGTATTTGGCCATTACTCTCTCTACCTTTGAAGTAATAAAGCCAAATAAAGAAAATCAACTAGTTTTTATGATTAACTGTTGGGATACTCCTACAGAGTGAGGACGAAGGGACCTTGGTGCCCATTGATATCTAAAGTTCATCTAGTGAATGTGAGGAAGAAGTAGAGGGAGAAAAGAAAGTTAAAACGGTCATAAGGAGTGAAAAAAGTGGCATATTGTTGATGTTAAATTTGATTTAGAAAGCAGGACAATACGTCAAAAAGTGCCAGCTGATTTGGAATAGTGATGCCAAATTTGAAATAATTGATGGGATTTATTGGCATATTGTTGATGTTAAAAAATGGCATGCTCTTATCAATCATGGCAGCTCAAGGGTATTAGTGGGAACCTGCTAATTTTGTAGAACATTGGTATAGGAAGGACACATACCTTAGAGTATATAGCAGCTATATACAACCCATCCCAAATATGAAACTATGGCCATCCAATTAGAATCCACCTATTGAACCTTTTAAGGTAATTGCAATGCCAGAAAGGCCTAAAAAATAGGAGAAGGCAACAGATGAACCCAGTAAAAAGTTCGGCAAAATTTCGAAGAAAGGTGCAACAATGACATGTTCACATTGCGGTACCAGGGGTCACAACAAGAAAGGATACCTTAAACACATGAGTATTCTGAGTTATTATTGGGATTGTTTAAAAATTTTAATAAAAATAAATAGCTTAGTAAGTCTGCCTTTTTGGAGATTATTTTAACAAAAATAAGAAATAACTCAGCCAGCACATGATCAAGGTAGCAATGAAAATTTCCATGCAGAGAGCTAGAAAATACCAAGAGTAATAACTCAGCCTCCTCCAACAACAGAGAGCTATCAAAATCCAACAGTAGAAATCCAACCATTATCGAGACCATCAACTCAACCTAATCCAACAGTAAGTATTTAATACAATAATTCTTATTACAATAACAACTATTGATCAATCATTAATTACTTAACCAAATTCAAAAGATAAGAGGTCAGAGGAGATTTAATTTTCAGCTTGTTGATAATGGGCCACAGGGGCCAGTTGGTGATGATGTGATACTTAGTGGTGTTCAACTAGCTGGAAAACCAACAGCAAATAGGGGTAAAAGGCGTGGGATAGGCGGGGCTAACAATTCAAACAAATATAGGAATAATAGTGTTGGTTAAAAAAGACCAAGGGCATCCTACTGCCATATAATAATTTATAATGATTCAGGTGTTATTCTACAAAGGGTAAGTGTTATTCTTCTAACTTTATTTCTTCTTTGTTTTGAAAATAATTTCATTTCATTTTTTATACAATCTGAAAATATTGAGAGAGTTGTTTACACACCTCCTACATTGAAGGATGCTACTGAAACAAATGTTAACCTTGGGTTCAAGCCTCTAAGACTAAAGTAGAAAGGTAAGAATACAGTAACCCAAAGGCAATTGAGGGAGCAAAGTGCACAAGCCAAAATAACCAGAAGGATGGTTGCTGAAGCTTCATAACAAGCAACACAAGTCCCTACAACTTTTAGCCAACCATTTTGCTCTCAAAATGCTTCTCAATAAAATTAAAGTTTATAAGAATGTATTGCAGATTTCTATTTCGTAGATAATCTGTTACTTATCATTTTGTAGATAATTGGATTTACAAAAGCAATGTAGTAATTAAATTATACTGCTGGATTTATAATTATGGAATTGAAGTGGTGGATTTACATTAATGTTATGAATAGTTTTCCAATTGCTATTGTTGATATAGAATTGTCCTTATGTGGTTGGAATTTTAATGCTATTAAAATCATCAGTAACATAATAAGGAAATATGAAGTAAATTTGAAAATTACATTAATCCAAAATCTACTGGTGATACAAATCCAAAGTAAATTATATAATTGCATAAAAATCCCTAAATTGTCATACACAATTACACCTAAATCAATAGTTCAAATAAAAATGCCAGTACTACAACCAGCATATAACAAAAAAAAAACATTGCCCTTTCCCCTGTTTCTTTACCTCATGTTATCAACTTCCTGCTCTATTTCTCCCAATCTTCAAAGAAGCCCTAAAATTACATGTTTGTAATATCCTAAAATTGATTCATCAAACCATAAGAAAAACCTGCAAGCGTTGGGTTCCTACGAACGCGGAAGACCCAGAACAATGAATCAAAAAGAGGATAGGAAATCACAACCACAAATCAAAATAATCACAACAAATCAATGCAATTTTCAATAAAAAGCAAAAAATAGAACCCCAAATCTTTGGCAACCAAAGAATCTCCTTCCTGGATTAAGCCATGTCAAGTGTGCAACTCAACCAATTGGTGATAATGGAATTCTGGTATATTTTCCATTACAATATCCCTAACTTTCTTCATTTTTTAAGATTAATTGAGATTTCAAACAAGAGCATAAGGAAGCAAATAAGCCAATGGGAGATTTCACCGTTGAGAAGAAAGAAATTAAAGAATAAGGGAAGAAGATGGTTGAAGAGAGAGGAATGAAAACCATTTTTATTTTGCTCTTTGATTTTACCATTGAGCAACAGTAAAATCCCCTCTCACACGTCATATAATGCATGACATACACCCGCTTAAGCCACATCAGCAAACAAGGCCCCACTATGTATGCCAACTTAGCATAAGGTGTTTCACTACAAGAAAATACTCAATTAGCAATGAAAATTGTTGATTTTTTGTTGCCAATCAAAATTAGCAACGAAAGGAGTGGTTGCAGATTTGACCATTGCTATCTTTTAGCAACGAAATTGATTTCCATTGCTAATTTTAGCAACAAAAATTACAATTTTCGTTGCTAAATTCACCCACCAATAAAAAAATTTATGACGGTGCCATCTGTCACTAAAAATTTTTCATTACAAATATATATATTTGATACAATATTTTCAGTTAACTAAAACAATAGTTGACAAATTACATGCATGGGCCTAAGCAAATATATATCATAATTAAGTAATAAAAGAGTTTACATATAACTAAAACATTCCAATTAATGGATCAATTGTCAGTTTGAATAGAATACTTACAATGTAAATTATTGTCTATCAAAAGTTCAATGCTAATAATGTACAACAATTGAGAAAAATGATAACCAATCTTCACAATTGTTACAAAAGGAATAACAAAAATAAAAACCAACATGAGTATGATTATCACAATGATGAAAGTAACCAAAGATTGAAAAAAAAAGCCATGGATAGAAATCGAGTCAAGAAATCCATAACAGCAGATATCTGATATCTACTGCAAACAGTAGTAGGGCAATATAAGCCATTAGAGTGAAGCAGAAGATCCACAACACTAGCTATTCAGCATGCTGCAGTTAGAGTAAGAATTGACAATATCTACCATAAATTTGCAATTAATTTGTCTAAAACAAGTATCTGATATAGAAAGAGTAGTATAAATAAACATGTCCAAGATCAAATGCATTTTAAAATCTTCATAAATTCTAAGCATATAACAGCTCTATATATATTAACAAATCATCACAAACTTTGCAGCTCATTCATTCCTAAAAGAAACAATTACCCCACACCACCATAAACCAGAAGGTCCATCCTTTCTACTTAATACCTCAACTTTACTTTTTTTCTTGAATCCTATAGTGATAATTATATGAAAACACAAATTTCACAGAAAAAAGAACCTGTGGCAGCCAAGAAATTATATATATATATATATATATATATATATATATATATATATATATATATATATATATATATATTACCAATCAATCAACCTATATAGTAACTTAATCACATTAATACAAAATCACTAACACTTTCCGTGAATCTACTCATGCTTCTTCTTCACCTACAACTCCTGTTGTTTCTCCTTATTCCACTCTATTACACTACCATAATTAAACCTCAAATCTCAATTATGGCACTTTTAGCTACTATCTTATCATGATCTTTAGGTGTCTTGGGAATTAATATCTATAAAGTTTGGGTTTGTTCAAGTTTTTCACACTGATATTTAATTATGTGGTGTTCGTTTAGCTGTTCAAGATGTTACTATTAGTAATATACTTATAAAATAGAGCCATTTTGTTTTAAGATATCATCTAATTCAGTTGCCTACATAATTGTATATTCTTGTGTGTACTATCCAACTCTGCTAATGTATGATGGCCATACTACAACTAGATGCTTGTATTGTAAACTAAAATAATGCAAGAAGCAACGCATAAGACCATGTGGTCCTCACTTATAAATTTATAACAACAGATATAAAATATAAGATTTCAGAAAAGTGGAGTAAAAAAATAAAATAATAGAAGTTTAGCGTACTTTACAGTCATTAACAGAATCAGAATGGCCATTTTGAGCACAGTATGCCAATATGAAGTTTCCAATAAAAGCTCCAATATCAAAACCCATTGGATGCAGCTAATACTGCAGCAGCTGCTATAATAGATGGCCAATGATAAGAAAAATTCATCTTTAAAAAAAGAAAAAAAAAGTAAAAGATTATAAAAATCAACTAAGAAACAAAGACATAGAAGTTAGAAAAGAAACAAAAATCTACTCATCACCATAATAGAGATAATCAAATTGCAGTGTGAACTATAAATTTATAGTTCTAGAAATAATCATGATCAGGTGCCAAAATGGTAAACATGTAACTACAGGGGGTGGTATGGCAAAATTGTGCAAGTTTAAAGGGCAAGTTACCCCTCAAACAGACGGAAAAAGTCAAGTGGATAATGACATAAATGACAACGAATGTGGTATGGCAAAATTGTGCAAGTTTAAGGGGCAAGTTACCCCTCAAACAGATGGAAAAGTCAAATGGATAACGACACAAATGACAACGAATCAGATTGCAACATGTTATCTCTCTCTTACTCATCCATCTAGTCAGCAAAAAAAAAGACTTTCCTCTCTCTTTCTCTTTCTCCTCTTAGATTTTCCAGGTCCTTCCCAAAGAATAAGCAACAAAATTGTTATCAAATCATGAATTTCTTTTTGTACTTCCAGGTCTTTCATGAATTTTGACCCTTAATTACCTATTCATTTTTGGGTTTTTGAAAATTAGAGAGAAAGAAAAACAAAGAGAGAAATTTTCCCCCTCAATTGCAACTTCTGTCCAAAGTAAATTAGAGAATTTATGATTATCCAAACACATTTTCCATCATTCAAAGAAGAATAAGGAGTTCCAACCATACTCATAAAAAATCAGTCTTATCTATTAGCAAATGACCGCCCAATCGTCAAAGAAAACGAAGTTAGTCACTTTATACAAAATCCAGAAAAAATAATCTGCTTTATGCAACAAAATTTCAACTTTCAGATCTCCAAAAATGATTTTCACCATTCAAAATAAAGATATATATATTTTTTAATCGTTTATCAAAATTTAGTTTGATTAGAATTTTAATGAATGTTCGATCACCGAAAGATTTTTTTTTTTTTTTGCACTTTTGCTATGTCATTAAAGTAACTACCATGTGTATGTCAAATATGCTACATTCTCATTGGATACTATTAACTCCATTTGACACGTGGGCATTCCATCCAGTTTGAGGGGCAAAATCTCACAACAAATTTGAGTTTAAGGCCAAAATGGACATGTTGAGGGGTCAAAATCACCCGCTTTTCAATAGTTAAAAGGAAAAAAAATCACCTTTAGCCCCAGCTATTATGAGATTTTGAAAGATCACCCTATATATATATACACACACAACCAAGAAACCAGAATTGTCAACTAATGGAACTATGCAAGGTACCCTACATTTGTATAGTTGTGCATCCCACTCCACAAGTGCACGCATTAAGCTCCCCACATCCTCTTAGACTTGTATTTATATTTTGTTTAGTACGAACCAATGAAATTAATTGTCCCTCTAATTTTACCTTGAGATATCATAGGACCCATTAAATTTCGTCCACCGCATCACATTCAAGAGTGTTTTAGTAGAAAGAAAACTCATAATGGGCAGATCATTCGAAAACTTTGAATTAAACTCGTTTAAAAACCGATAAATAAGGAGTTTTAGTTACTCTTGGAGTTACATCCGATTTCCCCTTCCCTTACCAACTCGGCCCTAAAATCTTTCCTGAATACCATGTGCATAGCGACATGGAAATTGAAAAAGAAAAATATATATATCTCAGCTGCTGCCTATCATCATCTTCACTTGTTGCTACTAACTTCGACTGGCTCAACTATCTCAGCTTCCATCGTTTGTGTATTGTGAGGCTGAGAACGTGGAGGATTGCTCACCCCAGCAGGAGCTGACCATTTCCCTGAAATAGCCATCCCCATCATCTCATATATCTTCCCACCGAGCTGCGCTGGATTCTCAGGCTGCAAGAACAAACATACAATACATTAACAAATAAAACCTTACTTTTTATGGCAGGGCCATAAAAGAAGCAAGTCCAATTCAAGTCAGTTCCATTACTCCTGTGGTCAAATTAGAAATGCTCTTTCATGAAGCATGCTAACAAGTGGATCATAATTTCCATACAATAGGCTAATTTCAGATTCTTTATTGACAGCAGTAAAAAGAACTCACTGTAAATCCACTGGAGACTAAAGCTGCATCATAGAGAAGATCAACAGCTTTAAGAGCATCGTCATCATCTGGGTTACTCTTGCATGCCTCCTGCAAGCATTTAAAAGGTTATAGAGGATGCCATTCCCATCAGTGATCAAGTCTCCATACAACAAGTTCTGTGAACAAGTGAAAAGATGAGAAAGAGAAATATTGTCCATACATTTAAGCTTTTTATAATTGCATGTTCTGGGTTGATCTCAAACACCCTTCTGCCTCTCATGAATTCCAGGCTCGAAGTGTCACCAACAGTTTGAGACTTCATTAACCTAAAAAAATTTTACTCATTTCAAACAGGAATGTCAAAATATAATTGTACGATCCAGGTACAAGAAGTAATTTTACCTTTCCATGTTAGCAGACCAACCAAATTTCCCAGATACAAGGACACAGGGTGATGAGCTTAGGCGGTTTGAGATTTGTACACTAGCAACCTTATCACCCAGACGCTTCTTAATCCAATCACAAGTTTGGCCGAACTCCTGCTTCATCACCTTCTCTTTTTCCTCGTTCTTGTCACCTGAAAAAGTTGAGCATGTGACTGATAATGTTGCTGAGTGGAGATTAATATTCTAATATGAATGGGCTGAAAACATTTCCATACAAGCTCAGATCCCAATCAACAAGGAACTACCAAACTAAATTTGCCATCAGAGACCAACTGGTGTATCATGATCAATTAGTCAAATGAATAAGATAATTTGGCTGACCTAGAAGCATCAACTGGTGTATCATGATTAATTAGTCAAATGAATAAAGATAATTTGGCAGGCCCAGAAGCATCAGCATTGACAAAGCTTTCTTGGAACAGTTCATAAGATATGTAAATGTCCTCCACTTAAAAAAACACATTAATTCAAATAATATATGATGATTCATACGACTGTACCTAAATCCAAGTCTTCCTTGCTGATATCAACAAAATTCTTCTCCTTGTATGATTTCAGGTTCTGGACAGCAACCTCATCAATAGGATCAACCAAGAACAGCACCTACAAAGTAATAACAAAAAAGCACCCATGAAATATGAGAGCAATGCACAAAAATAAACAGATAAAAAGGTTCCAATATTTTCCAATAAGAAATTGACGTACTTCAAGATCCTTCTCAGCAAGTCTCTCCAAGAAAGGTGTATTCTTGGCACTGGTCACACTGTCAGAAGCAATGTAATAAATATCCTTCTGATCAGGTTTCATGTTCTCAACATACTCATCCAAACTTATCATATCCTCCTCACTTTGGGAAGAGAAGAACCGAAGCAGTGGTGCAATACGTTTGTGGTTTTCACGATCCTCAATACAACCCAGTTTCAAGTACTTTCCAAAGTTATCCCAGAACCTCTCATAATCCTACAACAAAAGGATGACATATCATTCAGAGGGGGGAAAAAGGGGAAAAAGAAGGCAAAGAAATATATTCCACTCCAACAGGTTTAGGAACCCGAGAATTAAGATTCCTGATCAATATATAAAAGGTTAATAGACTTGATTGAAAGAAGTGAGATACCTCTCTATTCTCACTCATGGAAATTCCCAAAATCATGTCAAAAGCCTTTCTAACCAAGCGTTTCCGCATGATCCGTACCTTCAAGCACATAATAACAAACATCAGAAATATATGACTAAGAAATAATAATTCAGTACAATGTCTCAAACTTTCCGGAGAATGCATGTTGGATTTACATACAATGCGACTTTCTTGAAGAATCTCCCGTGAAACATTGAGAGGAAGGTCATTTGAGTCCACAACACCTTTCACAAAGCTTAGATATCGAGGGAACTAAACAATGAAAACCAAAAAGGATTATTATAAGTAAATTCACATGTCATATGGAAGTGAGGGTGGGGGGTGATGATGGAGGATTTCAATCTTCTTACCAGCTCTCCATCAAAATCATCTGAAATAAATACTCTTTTCACAAACAGCCTGATATTTTTTGTCTTAGGACTAACTATGTCATCCTTTCCTGAGGGTGCTACAGCTGGCACATAAAGAACAGACCTGAACTCCACCTCACCCTGTTAAATCAACCAGCATTTGTGTGGTAAGCAAATATATTACAAGCACAATGTCAGCAAGGCAAATCAGACAATAGTCAAAACATCTGGTCAATAGTAAAATCTGTTCAGAACATGTGTCAAAAGGACATTGATGGTGTACTTGTCATTGGTTATCAACTTAACCAATTTTTCTTGGTTTTTAACAAAATACAATTATTGCAATTTTTTTAAGAAAGCAATACACACTGATATTTTGGATCAAAGATATAACTTTATTCGTTACCAAGGGAAACAGCCACATCCAGAAAGCAATTTGTTGTTACCTCTGTGGTAAAATGTGAGGATGCTAAAGGATCCAAGTATTCATTGAATGTTTTCTTGTAAAATTCATTGTACTCCTCTGTAGATACTTCCTTAGGGCTGCGAAGCTGCAAATACAAAGCACTGATGTCACAACCTTTGCCACAAGAATAGCATTTAAGTAGCCAACTTCAGCATCTAAATATATAGATCTTCTAACTCACCCATATCGGTTGAGTCTCATTAGTGAGTTCCCAATCCCAGTACCTCTCAACAACAGTTTTTGTTTTCTTCTTCTTCTGTTACAATAAAGTCATACCAAAAAATAAGTCACAAAGAAGCTAAAACCTTTAAATTGTGGAGGACCTTTCAAAATGGGTAATCAAGATGTGCTTAACACCTCAGTTGTATCATCTTGCTTGGCTTCGGTTGGCTCCTCATCAACCTCGACCTACAAGAAAGCCGGATGAAATAAATGATTCCTTGCACAAGTCATTTATTAATGCTGGTGCTGCAACCACCACTACTATGAAATGGTGAAGTATCAAAAGGAATTAACAAGTTTAGAAGTCCAATTTGTTTTAAGGCATGGAAAAAGAAGACTTTGTTGTCCTGACTATTAGGAGCAAATCTGAACCTCAACTCTATGCACATAGGCAGCATGGGCACTAAATAGGAAGCCGGAATACGGACTGGATAACTCTAGCTTCTTATTCTTAAAATAAGAGGTACCTCTTTGGTGTACCCCTTTTCCAGCCAGGTGTATATTGGGAATGAAACGAACTGTGAATAGTTTTTCACGAGCTTCTGGATACGCTCTGGATTTGCAAAGCCCTTGTCATCACGCTGAAAATAGGCAAGAAATGGACAAAGACAGTAAGTTTTAAAAAATTGAGTGGAATAGCAACGGGACACTTCAACAGAGAAACTAGACCTTAAGGTATAATGTGAGGCGAGTTCCTCTTGGAATGACCTTCTCGGGATCTGTCTCTTCACGAATGATATAAGAGCTAGCATTGGCCTCACCTTCCCATACATATTGTTTATCAGATTTTGGGCTTTTTGTTGAGACAACCACCTAAACTTGCAAGATAATCAGCCAAATCGCATAGGAACTTTTAAATTCAAGGATAACATGAACAATAATCATAAAAACATTGACAGACTTTGAAAAAAAATTATACCCGATCTGAAACCAGGAAAGCAGAATAGAAGCCCACACCAAATTGACCAATCAAATTGTTATCACTACCGGCATCTTTGCTATCCTGGTAAACAATATAAATCCTCCAAGTCCATCAAATAATCCAAACAAAAGACTTGAACCAACAAGATAACAATTAAAGAAGCATTTTGACCTTCAAAGCCTTCAAAAATTTTGCAGTTCCACTCTGTGCAATTGTTCCTAGACAATCAATTAGTTCCTGCCGAGTCATGCCAATTCCAGTATCACTGCAAGAGAAGCCAGTGCATTGAGGTAGCTGAATGTGAAGGAAGAAGAAGAAACAATAACCAATAAGATTGATAAGGCTTACGTAATGGTTACAATCCCATTATCTTTGTCAGTTTGAATACGGATGTCAAGATCAACAGCATCCTTCAAAAGCTCTGGCTCAGTGACACCAAGAAATCGCAGCTTATCCAAGGCATCACTTGCATTGCTGCAGAAGCAAACATATAAATGAAAAAGGTTACATCATAGAGATATTCGCACATTATTTCATCCAACCAAGAAAGAGCAGCAGATATTATGCATCTACTTTTCCAGAGCTTGAAGTTAAGAAATCAAGCCAACAAATACAAGCATTACTAACTCCTCCGTTCGCTAAGAAACACAAACATAGTGAAATGAAAAAAATAAATAGTCAAGGTTGAAGGTTAATATACGACATCAGATTTTCACATAAAAACTGCATTTAGCACAACTTTAGAGGAGACAATTCCGCAGTCTTCAGTTCATACTACCCAAAATAGTATTATCACAGGAACTTCACACCGCCTAATACTACAGCAAGAAATGCAAAACATATAAATTCAGCAAAACAACATAACTTTTGTAACAGTTAAAGCATAAAGCACAAATCATATAAATTCAAAGAAGTATTAAGATAATAATATTATTCATCACTCTGTACACCTTATGAGAGAAATACTTTAAGGAATTACATCGCATGAGCATATACCAATTCAAGCTCTTAGAAGAACCTACTCGAAGTGCGAGATATTGGGATTAGATTCATATACTGTTTCTGAAATTAATAGAACTTATAATGTTTAGCAGAGATAAACAGTGAATCTTATTTGACCATATCAAACATCACCAATTTCGGTAACATTACATGACTAGTCACTGATCAAGCATCAATGTACTAACGATTTATGAATGAAAAGAAGAGATACAGTTCAAAACATGCCTGATAAGCTCCCGAAGAAACACCTCTTTGTTGCTGTATAAACTATTAACAATAAGGTCCATGAGGCGACTAACCTA
Source organism: Excoecaria agallocha (assembly GCA_037975025.1). Lineage (NCBI taxonomy): Eukaryota > Viridiplantae > Streptophyta > Magnoliopsida > Malpighiales > Euphorbiaceae > Excoecaria > Excoecaria agallocha. The sequence continues at coordinate 70,731,836 of CM075807.1, read as the reverse complement.
TCAATATCACAGGACCAAGAAAACCAAAGGTAGGAAATTAAAACCATTTCATTCCTCAAAATGTAAAATGAGTTAACCCTACAGTTCAAAATCACCATACCTCAGCCTGGTATTCATATTTTTCACCTACTGGAGGTGAAGGAGATGGTGCATCAGATTCTGCCGCAGTAGACTCGTAACGGTTTCGCAAAAAGAAGCCATTTTTCAAGTTTAACTGAGTTGAAGGGCCTGGTATAATTCTCCCGGTGCTCAATCCCGAGTACCATCTGACTTTGCTATTTTTGTCCACAGCCTGCTCAAGCCGAACAGTATAATTCAACTCAGAAGTCAATAGTATGATTCAAATTTTGCATAAATAAACTTATTAAATGAACAAGTTGAGAAATAAATTGATTTCACATGTACCCAAAAGCATAATTGAACTCAAAACCAATAGTAGAAGAGGAATTACAAGCAATAAACAGAAAGTAATGTGCATGAAAAAATGCCGTTGAACTTAAAATCAAAAGCCATTATTAAAGAAGAAAGCAAATAAAAAACGAATAAGCCAGAAATGAAAGTCCAGAAGAGGAGAACAGAAATGGTAGGGAAACAGATAGAATACCGAATCGGCGAGGTGAGAAGAAATGGAGCCGGGGGCAGCAGCTACGCTCCTGTAACGTGAGCCACCAGTGTGCAAGATAGCAGAAACCGAACGCCTTGAGAGCCTGTGCATGATTGCTAAAAAAAGGGTAAAGCTAGAAACTGAGGAGGAATTTCAGGCTGAGAGAAAATCGTGAAATGAACACAGTGAGTTGGGAAGCGAGTTTTGAGAAGGAAGGGTTTTAATAGGGTTTTTCATATAGGGGTTTCGGAAGCTTCTGGAGATTGCCTCATTTTCCGATCAAATCATACTCGGTCTATCAGTAGGCCTAAAGGCCTTATTAAGCTCATATAGCCCAGCCCAGCCCAATCACCAAATTGACAATTGTGCCTGTGTTTTTTTTTTTTAAAAAAAAAAAACCGATATTGAATTGTATTTTTATTTTTATTCTCTTACAATTTACCGACGTTCAATTACCTCTTAAATATTTTATTCCAATTAATTTAATCCAAAATCATTTATTGATAAAAGTATAAATACAATTTTTCTCAAGCAAAAAACTAAAATTTTTAAAAATATTCTGTTCAATGTAGAGCATAATAGGATATATTTCATAAGTTGGAGAACCAATTTCACCATAATTTCCATTTCTTTTTCTAGGGAATATGTAGGTCGAGTTGATAAAAATGTGCGTTACAGCGTGTGGAAAATAGGCATTAATTTAAAGTTTTTATTTAGATCTTCGAGATGTGTTACCTATGTTAATCACGGATAATGCTCTAATTATCATATACGATCATAAAATAAGGCCAAAATAAAAGGTTAAGTCCGTTAAAATAACCTAAAGAAATGAAAAAAGACACAAAGTCAGTAGTGATACTGTTTGGTATGATTTGATCAAATTGGGTTTACATGCAGCCTAGAGAACTAATTTCACTCTTCACTTTTCTCCCAAAAACTAACTTAAATTTTGCTTCTTTTCTTTTTTTCTATTTGCTCTCTCAATAGGATATCAGTCAATTAAACTCGAATTTCATTCGATATTTTAAGGATTATTAATTTCTTTCGATCAATTTATCATATTTGTTAATTTTTTTTATTGGTTTAATTATGGTTAACTAAAATGGAATTTCTTAATTGAACAAATTAAGAAATGTTAATTAAAAAAATAAATAAAGAACAAACAAAACAACCAAAGGGTAAAGCAAGAGACAAGAAGGTAGAACAGCACCAACCGCACTATATATGCAAAAACACCATACTAAGTTCCAATTCCCTTCGAACCCAAACCTTCTTTATTCATTTATTTAATTATAATAAACTGAAAAAACCATGCCAATCATAGCCCCATTGTATCAATCAAAAAACAAGAAGATATCATTCCTCAAAATCTCTCAAGAAATCATCATATCTTTAATGATCATGAAAATGGGAACACTTATTGTAGTTAATTAATTAATTAATTAATTACTCTTCCAAATTTCTTTTATACAGCCAAAAAGGATGTGACGTGAACATACATATATATATGATCAAAATTACAAGGAACATTAATTTAAACATATACATAATAGATATATAGCAGTAATAATAGTAATGTCTAGAGATGAAGAGAGGTATCAACCTCAGAAATTTCAAAACTATTCCTTGAAGATGAAGAAGTGGCAGAGTTAGGGCACAAGGTTGACGTTGGTGAATTGATGGGCCTGAAATCAGGTGCATGATTGGTGTTGAGTGTGAGAGAGAGGGCAGGTGGCCTATTTGGAAGCATAATTTCAGGGTGGAAACCCAAATTGGTAGCAGGTGAAGAAGTTTCAGATTCTGATGATAAAAGCTTTAGAAGCTCTTTCTCCTTCCTCTTCTCCCTTATTCTCTGTAATTCTCTGAATCTTTCCTGCAAAAGAGCTATGGAGGAACTTGCCACCTTTGCATCCCGATCCTGCCTGCCCATTTTGGAGAGGATTAAGACCCTTTTTTTCCCTTTCTTTCTATGTGTTTTCGTGTATAGTTGTTATTTGTCAAGTGTTATGTCAGGTCTTTATATTTATATATATCAAAGATATTAGCTATTGATAATAAATTTTAATTAAGTGTCAATTACAAAAATCCTCCCAATTTATGATTTATTTTTTATATATTTTGATCCCTAAACTTTAAAACATATCATATTGATCCCAAAATTTTAGATATATTCAAATTAAATATTCTGCTACATTTACCATTTATAACTATCAGAATGTTCAATTAAGCATAAACGCATAAATTCGAAAATGCTACCAACTCAGTATTTTGTTGTAAACAAAAAATTAACGGAACATTTAAATTGAAATTGTTATGGAAAATAGGCACGATCGATTTAATCTGTTTTATAAACCGAAGACCAAAATGAAAAATGGGGGTAGTAGATTGAAGAATTATAATAATTAACCATTGAATTAAAATGGTTTTATGGAGTGATGTAATATGAATAAGAATCAAGGAATGAATAGGAAAAATCCAAGAAGAAAAAAGACAAGGCTAGTCTATTAGAGGGTTGGGTTGGCGGATGTGAAGGCAAAGGGACATTTTTGAAGAGAGGAAGAGTTTGAGTAAGAAAAGCCAAATTGTGAAATGGAGAATAGCATTTGGAGGGAATAAAATGGTTAGGTAATACGGTGTCGGGTTGTCCTTAAAATAAAGTTAAAGTACTTGGGACTTGGGAGAAGATGGTGTGAATTTTGGACCTTTATTCTTATTTTTATTTCATTTTCAACTCTCTCCCTCACAACACCCATTCCTTTTGCCTTTGCATGTAGTTTAGTATGGTTAGTGAATGCAAAACGACAATCCTTTCTTTAGTATGAAATAAAAACACATAGAGAGAATTAAAACCCACAAATATTATGGATGTTTATCCTTTTCCTTTTCTGTGGGATTTTTGGGATTGAAGATTTCCCCATCAACCAATTCAATCAACCCACTCTCACCTATCAACTCTTCCTTTCATTTTCAACAACAAATATTATTTGCTAAAAAATACCTTTTTTTTCCATTTCAATCTCAATTTGGATCCTTAAATATATTTTTTAATGCATATAATTCTGCATCGGTGGAATGTTTAATTTGAACAACTGAAATACGAAATTTAACCAAATTTAAAATATTTCACATTTGATTATTTGAGCTTTGAACAACTTGAAAATTATATTTATGACAAAGAATTTTTAAATTAATAAAAAATTAACCACATTATGTTATAAAATTAATATATAAAAATTTTCATGTGAGCTATCATAAACTAATGAAATATTAAATGAATTTAATTGAACAATTACAAATTAATAAACTACCACATTGTCAAAAGAGAAAAAATAAATTTCGAGTTAACTTGAAACCCAAATTTATAGAGAAATTTAAACCCGATTAAACATTTTTGTGTTTGGTATTTCATATTTTTAGGTTGGATTCGGGTTTTACTCATCCTACCTTCAATAAAAGCTCAACATAAAACACTTAAAGTTGAGGGACTGGGTTAAAAAAAAAAAGTCAGTTCATGAACCCGGAAATGCTTTTGGCCCTTTTTTTGGGGGGGAAATTTGACCGTTGCACATTGAGATGAATCCAACAGATTCGACATGTTACCTTTCTTCACTTGTTCTTATCGCTAAGAACTTGTACTATTTTAGGTTTGAAATATACAGAAAAAGAACGAGCACTTTGATGTTGATATGCATAAAAGATAGTTTTGATTAAAAGACAAAAGAAGTTTGGATTGATATGTTTGACAGACAAATCACTAAGCAGTACTATAATTTGAGCAAGTTTTTATGAATGCAAAAGAACAAGAGAAAGCCATGTAAAGTATTAACACTTTCTCGGAATTAGAGAAGCGAAGTGTCGAAGTGTTGAACTTGATGTATTGGTGGTCCTCTCCTATCAACCTCTGCCTAATTCTGTATGCAATTCGTCCATTTGTGTTGTTGCACATGTTAGAGCATTTAGTGCCTTCACCTCTTCCCTCAATACCACAATTTGAGGAGTGGTCCAAAATGGGTCATTCTTTGCATATATAGAATATCAATTATGCTCTCTTCTTTTCAACATAAAAATAGAAACATACATTTCAGATTTAAATCAATTGAATAATTGATATCAAAATCAATGGAACGAACACTAAAATAAAATAAGATAAAATACAATTTCTTTGCATGGTGAAGCTGTTCAGATTGTAATTCACAAACCATTCCATTCTAAGAAAGAAACACTTATCGGACATGTCACATGGCTATAAAACTCATAATTCTCTTGTTTCTCAACATGTTTGCAACTTTTGCTGCGGGAACCTTTTTCTCTATCATTTTCAATTGCACAGCTTGTTCATCTCTCAAAATGTCTAAAAATTCAGATGTTTCTTGCTCAGGTTTACATCAACGGCATTTCGTATATTTCCACTCAAAATATACTTGCTTTTAGTGTTTTTGGGTTTCCCAATAGCAAAAGTAATCAACCACACAATCTTAATAATAAACAATTCTGGAACACAAACTGCCGAGAAAAAAAAATGCAGCGGTAAAAGACTTCACTGGCTTTGATCTTTTATTAAATTGATTGCAGCCTATAAGTATAATCTCTATACAATAGAAATATCTTCATGTTAGATCTACCACAGCTTTTATAATGCAAGTCGTGTCTTGCAAATCAGTACATCAATGAGTAAATTAATAGACAAAGCATTTTTTCTACCATTTGACCTATAGTAGTGGTTTAGAATCAAATCAAGGTATACAATAACATAACAAAATGATGTTCCCTTGTTTCATGTACCTCAGTGGCTATCTTAGCCGCTCTTCATAGTTCAAGTCCATGAGATTGATGCATCCCGATGCACTTCTAATGCCTGCAAAAGAAAGAATGCTAGGCATGTCAAAACTTTTTGCACTTCATTTCCTAATATGGTGTAGCACTTTAAACAAAGATCAACAAGACAAATTCGAAGTTGTATTCTAACAATCATGAAGCTGCCTACAAAAATGATTTCCTTCTCCATTTGTGAACCCAAATATCAAATCTCTGTAAGATTTTCAGCAGTGTAATATGAAGAATTCCATAACTGCAGAATCTTGAAATTCTATAGGTGAATGGAAGACTGCTGAAAAGAATCTCATGCCATTAGCAATCACAAAAATTCTGATATGCTTTTTCATGAATCTACTTTTGCCTCCCACCATTTTTTTTCCCTTCAACGGCCATAACAAGCAGAAGATACCTCATAACCAGAACTCATCCCACTAGCTCAGCAGATAATATTATAAAGCTGACTAAGAGCAATATAAGCCAGACATATTAAATGTCAAAGTCTCAACCACAAAACCCATATTCCACTACAACCCCATCCTAGGTAGATGACCCACTCCAAGCCTTCCACATGGGATTTTACTACATCAATCTCCTTGTGCAAACTGCAATTCTCTCTCACAGTAGTGGGTCAATACAACTTTACAGAGGATGTTATAACTGCTGCTGCAAAGGGTAAATATTGCATGTTATTGGATTTCAAGTTGACAGTGAGAGCACTGTGCTAACTTTGAGCGCCATATCATACTTATTAGATATAGGCATACACTGCAGTACAAAGTTAATTGTGACGATAGCACTTGTAACAGCATCGAGGTGCTGCCTATGCTGATAGTACGCAGAAGAGATGGTAGCAACACCATGATGGCGGTGGTGGCAGTATTGGCAAGAAACAGCTGCAGCGATGGTAGCTGGTCCGAAGCTTGCAAGTTGGTCATGATTGTAGTGCAATGTAAGAATTTCATTTTCAAATCAATATGAGAATGAATTTGAGTTTGGAATCTCTATGCTGCCCGACGCTTATAAGTCCGAGTATCTAACAGCAAACCTTGCAAAGTATCTCCATGCATTTCCTACTTTTATTTATCATCTTTTTACACTGAAAAGACAATTTATCCTCATTATAATTATCACCCTCTTTTATCTATGACCATCTCATTTGGTCTTAAGACAGACTCGAGTTAAAATTACTTGCAAAAAAAAATTTGGTTATGAGTAATGAGAAGTCCAACAGATGGGGCCATCTTGCAATAATATATAATCTCTCCATAAAGATTACACTATGAGACATCCCCTTAAATTTCTAATAACCCAAAGGACTAAACCCTTTTTCAATGTTGTTGGTTTAGTCCCTAATCTTGCAACTTCACAAGTATTTATGCATTGGTTAGTAGTTTGCTCATGGAGATTCTTAAGAACAAACCATTAAGTATTAAACTGATGAAAACTTAGCATGTACTAAACTTTGCCCATAAACAACAGTTGTATATGCAAGGAGAATCAGACCGTATCTAAAAAATATAAAATGCAATTCAGTGGTTCTTTTGCTAAAGAATAAAGTAGTTTTTGCATAGCTCATGTTACAGGTGAATCTTTATCATAACAACTTAATCCAGATGCAAACGTCTAGAATACATAGTTATTGGTGCATCATAAATAGTTATCAACAATTAAATAATTGTTGATAGATGTCATAAGTGATGAGGAAATAAATGATCACTGTAATCCAGGGAAAACAAATTACCTCAGTGGCAAATATGCTGATGGAGAATTTCAGGTTGCATGCAACAGCAGTGCCAACTCTTGACAAAATGTTCACATGGCCAGACTTCTCAAATTCCGTTTTCCTGTTCTGTCTTCCTTCATTCCTAATATCTTCCTTTTTACCTGGATATGTCAGCATCTCTCAGCAACAGAGAATTCTTCATCATCATTTTGAGTAATTCCAGCATAACAAAAGATTTTTGTAACTACTGGCATTACCAAAAACACTATCAGAATCAAGCTTATCTAAAACATTTTTTATAACCAACAGAAACAAAGCATTATGCTGTCGAAAGAGAATGTAAAAAGTAGGAATGCTGAATCAAGGTTAAGCAGCCTCAGATGTTTACCTTTATTAGAGAGTGAAGCTGTAAAGTAGTGAGGGGCTGAGAGATCAAAAAATTGCATTCAGGGGTGGAAAATTTTGGCATCCTATTTTTATGTTACTAAGGTGCTTTCCGATATGCCACCCTAAGTTAGCATTGTGGCAATGCCCTTATTAATAGCATGTCTCAAAACTTATGTAGGAAAACTCAATTCTCTCAACTTGTCGCTGATATGATCATTGCCTACTGATTTGCCAACTTTAGATAGTTCTCTTGCCAAGATTACATATGTGAGCAAACTCAAAGTACAGTTTCTGGATTCCATAAGATAAAGAAACTCCATGCACACAACTGTATCTCCATACTGCAATAACCCATCAACCAAAACTGTCCAAACAATGAGATCACTATTCCATTGTTGCTCAAGCAAGTTCTGAAATATACTCTGAGCTTCTTCCACCCGCCTTACTCTACAAAGTGCACAAATGAGTGCCGTATAGATAGACAGAGAAAGCTTGAAGCCTTGTACTGCCATCAGATTGAATATTTCCAAAGCAAGATTCACTTCTAGATTCCTACAGTGAGCAACTAACAGTGAGCAGAAGATTTCCATATTAGGAGACAAGCCTTTTTCTTTCATATTCTGCACCAATTGACTTGCCTCATAGGATCTACCCTCTCTGCACAAGCCACTGACTAAAGTGCTGTACATTTCGACAGTTGGTTCACATCTGTTCTCTGACAGCCTAGATAAAAGATCAAAAATCAATTCAACAATAGTACCTCTCTCATCTGAAATGCAATCATACACTGTTTCATTTTGGGCGATAACCCTTTGTGAAAGTAACTCACGTTCCTTTTGCAATCCTTTCAACAGTACCATGTATGTTCGGTAGTTTGGTGTGCAACCCATCTCAACCATCTGCCGCAGAAGTATAAATGCATGATCTAGCCTACCAAGCAAAACAAAACCATCAATAAGTGATGTAAATGTAATCACGTCAGGGACCAATCCTTTTATCTCCATTACTTGGAGTAATCTCTCTGCAGCATCAGCCTTGCCTTCGAGACATAAGCCATATACAAGAGAACTATATGTGTGAACATTCGCCAAACAATTCTTCTGTTCCATTTCATGAAAAATCTCAAATGCTAAATTGCTTGCACGGTTCTTACAAAGCCCGTGAATCAAAGATGTGTAAGTGATGGTGTTTGGTTGTAATCCTTGCTCTGCCATCTTAGCACGAAATCTCTGGATCTCAGAAACGTTATTATCATTAGATAAGCCACTTAAAATGGCATTATAAGTCTCAATAGTAGGAGAACAATCATTTCCTTCCATCCTCTCAAATAGTGACAAGGCAACATCCATCTTCCCCTCTTTGCAGTAACCATCAATCATGGCAGTGTAAGTCCACTGATTCGGGCTTATGCCATTTTTAACCATTTCTATGAAAAGATCAGTCGCTGAATCCAATTTACCCCCTTTGCAAAAGCCTGAAATAAGTTCACAGTAGGTCCTCTCATCAGGTTTACAACCACTCTCCTTCATCATATACAAAAATCTCAAAGCATCATTATGATATCCCCACTTGAGATTTTCAACAATGAGTGTATTATATGTCACGACAGTTGGAGATGGACCAACTGTAAGCATTTTATTGAAAACCACCATTGCCTTCTCTATATCATCCATCGCAAACAACCCCTTTATAATCTGATTGTATGTTCGTGCATTTGCTATGGTAACATGTGCCTCCATCCAATCGAAAATCTTCAAAGCATTGCTGAATTTTTGTTCCATAAACAGTTCATTTATCAATGCATTATATGTAACGGTTCCAGGAACTAAACCTTCCCTAAGCATTTTGTGGTACAGCCCTATTGCCACTTCCATTTTCCCTGCCTGAAACAATCCACTTATAAGAGCTGTATATGTTTGCACATTTGGAGTACAACCCCCATTTTTCATACTTATCACAAGACTAATGGCTTCATTCACATGCCCAATATCACACAAAGAAGTAATTGGCGCTGTATACGTGTGTACAGTTGGTTCGATCCCTTTTTCAGTCATTTCTCTAAGCATATGCATTGCTTTATCAATCCTCCCTTCATTGCACAACCCATTGATCAGAGTTGAATAAGTAACTGAATTAGGATTGCAGCCATTCTCAACCATACTATTGAAAACTTTGAAAGCTTTATCCAAATTCCGATTCCTACAATACCCAAGTATCAATGAAGTATATGTGAAGACATCAGGGTACATATCAAACTGAAAAATCTTATTGAAAACCAACATAGCCTCCTGAACTTTCCCTTTCTTACACAAAATGTTAATCACAGTATTAAATGTCAGTAAACTGGGTTTAACCCCACTTCTCAAAACTTGAGCATACACATTTTGAGCTAGACTAACCATGTCGAACTTCCGCAACTGAAGCAAAAGAGTATTAAAACTGTACAAAGTAAACCCAAAAACACCACTAGCACTAACTTCATTCAAATACTCAATTACCCTTTTAAGCTCGTTCTCATTTCTACAAGCTTTGATCATCAGAATCCTAACATGGTCAGCAGGAGCAAAGATTTGATCCTTCACGAGCCTATTTAGCATTGAAACAAAACATAGCATATCATGTTTGTAAAAATGTCTCCTTGAAATCCAAAAAAAGAATTGAAGGGCGGTGTGAGTATTGTTGTGAGTATTAATGACTTGGGAAATATGGTGAGGTCTGAGAGAAGAGGCGAGCTGGCAAAGCTCAGGATTTTTGGGCCAGCAAGAATCGTAGGATAAAAGGTGGAGAACTTTGGAGATTAAGTTGGGGAAGTGGGGTTTAGAAGAGAAACGGATGGAATTTTTGGGAAGGAATAGAGATTTGAGAAAGGGTTTAAACACAGTGGTGGTGGTAGTGTATCCTTTTTCCTGCAAGATGTACATTGGGAATGAAAGGAACTGTGAATAGTTTTGGAAAGCCCTTGCCATCACGCTGAAAGTAGGCAACAAAATGCACAAAAACTGTAAGTTTTGAAATTTAAGTGGAATAGCAAAGTACCACTTCAACAGAGAAACCGGACCTCAAGGTATAATGTAAGGCAAGTTCCTCTTGGAATAAGCTTCTCAGGATCTGTCTCCACGCAAATGACATAGAAGTTAGCATTGCCCGCACCTTACCATACATATTGTTTATCAGATTTTGGGCTTTTTGTTGAGACAACCACCTAAAGTTACAAAGATAATCAGCCAAATCGCAGAGGAACTTCTAAATTCAAGGTTAACATGAACAGTATCATAAAAACATTGACAAATTTGATCTTCTGGGAAACCTATCTACTGCAATGTGAAAAATCACTGAGATAGAAGGACCACTGATATAAAGCAAATTACACTGTTTTCCTAAAAGAAAGGGGAAAAAACAGAGGCAGCAACTATATACCAACAAACCTAAACAAGCAGTCTCAGCAATTGAATCTAAATAAAACCAATATTATCTCAAGCTGAATTGTTAAACTAATCAAAGCTTCAAGTTGTGTTTCCATTAATTAAGCATTGCCCTGCACAGATTTCAACAAGCATGATCCTAGTTAATATCAACAATAATTTCATTAAACCATCAAATCTAATAATCGGTACTATGACCAGATAACAATTCAACCATAAACATATCTTTAAGAATCTGCTCATCCCATTGTCAATGTTTCAGGACCGTACTGGATGTCAAATTTGAGTGCCAACTAGTTCATGGTTCAACTGGTTCAACCAGGTTCAATAATTTCTTTTTCTAGAAAATAAAATTATTTATAACTATGAAATGTTAATCATGCACACGATTATTCGAAGAGTCTGTGTCCTGATTTGCATATTCTAGAACAAATCAAAGATTATCATACTTGAGCAAACCAATTAATGAGCCAATATATGGTCATCCAATCAATTAAAAAGAGAAGAATTTCGCAATGATTGAATCAGCACTTTTCTTCCTTTCCCCAAGTTTGCCAGTAACTAAACAAAATAACCAAAGCCAATTAAAAGGGTATGGAAATTTGATCAAATATATGTATAATGGCAATTTCCAGAATCAAAACACAATTCCTAATATATTAATTGGATAATATTCTCTTAGCTAATTCTTTTCAGCTGGCTTAAACCATTATAAATCAATTAAACCTCAAATTAGAACAAATTCATCAATCTGCATTCAGCAGCTTCTATACCCATTTATCAAGACATTAATGAAATTAGACCAGCAGCTTCCACTAAAGCAATTTGTTCCACGAACAAATGAAAATCAAGAGATAAATGAAATTAGAAGAGAGAGAGAGAGAGATACGCTGGAAAACAAGACAGGTGATCGGCAATGGAGGTTGTGAATGGTGGCCGGCCAAGGAAGAAGGTGATGGTGGTTTTACATGAGAGAGGTGGCACTGCCAGTGAATTTGAAGCAGAAAGAGAAGGCATTCTTTTTATAATTGAAATCTAATATGTACATATTGTACGAGGCTTTTTGGAGCCACATACATTATATCATATACACGCATATGTATATATACTCAAAACAAATTTTAGGAGGGCCACGGCCCCTATATGCCCTCACGAAACTCTGGCACTGACAACATGTATTACACGAAATAGAAAATATTCAAGAACTATGCAACGCCGATAAATATCTTATTTCCAAAACTGGGGAAAAAAATAAGGTCCTAAGAGTTCTGTACTTCAACATGCTGTAATAAATCAGAAATCGTCTATTTTGGTTAAAATTTTAATTTTGAAGATTCGTCTCAACTAGCAAATTCACAGTACTCAATGCCCGTGAACCCAGCAACGAACAAGTCTTTCAATAATCAAATCAGCAAGAGAGAAAACAATTCATCAACTACCCAAAAGAGAAAACAACATTTCAATAAAAAATCCACATACTCGAACACCCAAAAGATAGAAAATTCAAGCAATCGTTTCAAACAAAGAAATTAAATCCTAAAAATTTCAAAGAAATGCCGGTATAAAACTAACCTTAGTTGATGCTGGTGACCGGAGTTGGCCCAGATTCGTCAGTTCAGTGGCGGTCATAGGTAACAGTCGCCTGACTCAAATCGTTTGTTGACGGCATCGGCGCAGTTATGACGTGGAATGCCTTTTGGAGAGCGTTCTTCTCATACAAATTTTCCATTTTGATCTATTTTAATACAGCTGTTCATCTTAGCCCATCATTCTTTTATCATTGTTACACTTCCATCTATTGCAAAGTTAAGTTTACTATACTTTGGCCGTATAAAATTTCATTATATTATTTGTTTTTTTTTCCATATTCATTTAAATTAATCTGATTTCAAGTTTTTCAGATTCTTTTATTAAACATTTTACAATAGCTAATACATTATAATTAGTCTCTATTTTTATCTAGCTGGTCATAGTAAAACAAATAATTAATTATATAAATTTTTATAAATATAATTTGTTTACTATATTATATTATACTCTCTTTATAGGGGTGTGCAAATGATCGGTTCGATTCAATTTCGGGCCAAACTGAAAGAATCAAAAATTGAAGTTTGGAAAATATGAAAACCAAACCAAAATCGAAATTTATAAAATCGAATATACCGAAATAATTTCGACAGGTTCGATTTGATCCAATCGGTTTTGAGTTAATAGTGACTTTTTTTATTGGATTTTTAACTTATATGGATCCATAAATTAAATTAACTTATATTCAACAAAATAAAATCATTTAAAATAACTAAAAGAAAAATAACATAAATTTTTCATATTATTTCAGTAATAAATAAATAAATAATATATAAATTTTCATATTATTTATGGATTATTTTGTAATTGTAGCTTTAAAATAAGATTTTGGAGTATATACAATAAAATTTTCATATTATTTATGGATTATTTTGTAATTATGCCTATTTACAGTCAATGACATCCTTTGAGTAATTTAATTGAATTCTAACCTAGACCTAACATGCTTTTTATTTTTATTTTTTTAAACAAAACTTTTAAAGTAAAAAAATTAAAATAAAAAAATTGAGAAAATATAAAAGATTAAAGTAAAAAAATAAAAGTAGAAAAAATTAGTGAATTAGATTTTTCTAGAGCAAAAAAATATTAAAACAAAACTTTTAAAGTAAAAAAAATTGAGAAAACCAAAAAATTAAAATAAAAAAAAATGAGAAAGCTGCAAATATGTTCCTCAATGGATTTGGACTTGAAATCTTGTGGTTTTTATCAAATTTCACACCACTCAGCCAACTATGCAATCTAAAATTCTAATACTAAAAAATATATATGTATAAAAATTTCAGTCAGTTTGATTCCTTTAATTTTTCAATTTCAAGAATCAAATCAATTAAATCGATTTTTTATTTCGATCCAGAATCGAATGAATAAAAAATTGAAATAATCAAACCAAATATATCAAAGTTCATTCAGTTCGGTTCGGTTCTACACATCCCTATATCTCTATATATATATAGTTCTATCCTTCCACCATTGACTTATCAAAAAAAAAAAAACATAGATCATGTCTTAACAATATCTTCTCAAGAATGATAAACCAGTTTTCCATTATATTTGTGTCAAATTATAATGTGATTTGATTGATTCATTCTTAACACAATGAGATCAGCAGAATAAGAACACTTGAATTTAATAGCTTAGCCGACCAGCTAATGGTATGATAGCAAACGAAAGTGTGGCAAATATGGAAAATAGATAGAATCAAAATCTTATACCAAAATGGTTGTAATTTGGATTCAAATGCTTAAGTTAATAAAATGAAATGGGTTTGAAAAAGAATGTAAAAATAAGTTGAGAGCTTAATAAATCAATTTTTTGAATTATGAGGACTCTATATAGAGAGTCTTGAATCCTAATTACATTAGATTTGGACATTATTTTCCTTTCACTTTTTGCTTTAAAATTCCTTCTCCTATTTAAATTAGAATGATGAGACTCAACAAATATCACACAATAAATGTAGAATATAAATAAACAGCAATAAATAGAAATGAGAAATGTTACTAAAATTGAACTGACCTGCCAGTCGGACAGGTTGAATAGCGAACCGTCAAATGGTCCGATCGGTTTAATGCATAGAAACTGAACTGTAAAGGACCAATATGAATGGGTCAAAAATCATCTAAATCGGTAAAAATTGGATAAAACCGATTTGAACCAGAAAAATCAATTTTTGTTCAAAATATCCATACAATATTATTTTTTATGAAAAAATAAAATATAAATACAAAATAATTAAAATTTAGACAATTTTAATGAATTTATTATGAATAAAATAAAAATTATAATTTATAACTGATGTATATTTTTGAATATTTACAATTTTTTACTATATTTATTTTAAATATTTGTTATAAATATTGAAAAATTTAAAAATATGGCCTTATGATAAACGTATTTTTTAACTATTTTTTATTTTTTATATAGTTGTATTTTCATAATATTCATAGAAAATTTTAACAATAATATTATTTTGAAAAAAGAAAAAACCCTATTGAACTGGTCAAACCAAGAACCTTTTGCCTCTCTATTTTTTTATCTAGTCCAGTTTTAATAACATTGGAAATGGATTGTAATGATTGTAATCTCAAATACAACTATTGTTTCTGAGGCCCGAAACAAATTTTTCAGGCCGGTCAAACCCTAGTCAACCCTTGTCACTATTCTCACAAACCTGCTATTTATTTTTATTTTTGACTTTTGAGAGCTTATTTGATTTTATTTTTATCTAAAATTATATCACTAGACTCATCATGAATTGTACTTTTTAACGGTGAAAAATTTTTGTAGGCTTCAGTGTTACTATTCATTATGCGAAAAGTACTATTCATGAGATGAAAATTTGTGAGGGCATCACAGTTCAGGTGAATTTGAGTTCGGATCAATTCAAGTAAGTTTTTTTCGGATTCAGATTTTTTAGATCATCATTTTTTGGAATACTTTTTTTCGGGTATATTTGGATCAAATTTTGAGTCACGATTAGAACTAACAAATCAAATCAAAATTGAACCAGCTCACATTGTATCATATCGAAAATTAAATCAGATAAGATCGAAAATAATTTGATATGTTCGTTCAGTTTTAAATTAGAAATTTGGACATATTAATTCGGTACTAATAAAATTATATCATTTTGATACCAAAATTAAGAGGATAAAAAGGGAAGTAAAGTGAGACAAAAAGTCACGGGATGAAGGAGATTAGCACGAGAAAAAAAGTTTAAAAGGTTAGAAATTTAAGATTTTGGCAATATGTATTTTATTAAAATATAATTATACATGCATGCGTATGTACATACATATATATATGGAGATGTTATTTGATGCATGCATGCATGTGATGCGTGCATATTTGGGCCGTCTGATTGCCGGAGCGAGGGTGATCCTGCAGTTCACAAGCTTTGCATCATATATATATATATATATATATATATATATATATATATATATATATATATATATATATAATAAAATGGTAGTATTAACATAATTTTATGTATTTGTGTTTAATATTTTTTTGAAAGCATACATATATATTATTAAACTGAAATTTATAAATAAATATGATAATAAAATTTAATTGAAACAATTCTGATTACGTATTCAGGTCGAATCGGATCGAATTATATTTGGATTTTAGATTTTATTCTAAATTTTTTGGATCATTCGAATTTGGTTTTTTTAAATTTCTTTCAAGTTTAGATTCAGGTCGAGTTAATTTTTTGAACGAATTTGATTGAATTTTGAGTCAGATAAAAAATTATCAAATTTGATTAGCATTCTTTCCTCTTTGAAGTATGAATTCCCTTTACTGTTTTTTTTTTTTTTTCTTTTTTGAAAAAGAACTCACTAATATGTCAAATAAAGGAACATTGAGGGACTGAATTGAAATTAAAATAATAATTATAGGGCTTAAAAGTGAACAAATAATCGTTAAGATTTTTCGTGGACAAAATAAAAGCAAATTTAACAGCGACCGGATTTTGCGGTGGTCAAATCCCACATCTCACTTCGGTCCTATCAACTACTGGCTATGACTGTTTTCTTTTCCTCAATTGCTTCATGAACTTCTCCTTAATGAATTTTCCTTTCATGGGTTGGCTTTGAAATTTTAATCTTTGTACTGAATAGTTTTGTCTAACACGTATCTAAAGCTTGAGAAAGTCTTTGTTCTTGGATTCGGTTAAGCCCAATCTGGGCAGTTTGTGTTTGCTGTGTAATAGTTTGATGAAATGCCTGATAGAGATTAGAATATTGTTGCAATTTCGTCTCAATTATCAGCATTTATTTAGAGTGTCTGCAAATTTGCAGGTAAATTATTTGTAATGTACAGTTTGCCATTTTAGAGTGAATTGTTGCGGAGATTTCAGTTCGGGAAAAAAAAAAGGAACTTTAATCTTATCCAGACAATTTCCACTGCAAGAACATAAGTATTGATCATGGAGTCGAAAATAAGAGCATTTCATAACGAGGACAAGGACTTGAGTAATGGAACACCATTACAACTGAAGCCATATATGTGAGTCTCTTCATTTTCCTGGTACAAAGTTAGTGGCATAAGCCCATGCATTGTTGGCTACTGGATCAGCAACATGATCAACGAGGTTCTCAATCGGTCCCTTTCCAGTGACAATAGCCTGAACAAAGAATCCAAACATGGAAAACATTGCAAGGCGTCCATTCTTGATCTCTTTGACCTTCAACTCCGCGAATGCTTCAGGATCATCAGCCAGTCCTAGAGGATCAAAAGCACCACCAGGGTAAATGGGGTCAAGTCCTTCACCAAGTGGTCCTCCACCGACTCTGTAGCCTTCGACGAATCCCATGAGAACAACCTGAACGGCCCAGATTGCAAGGATGCTCTGAGCATGGATAAGGTTCGGGTTGCCAAGGTAATCAAGGCCACCCTCTGAGAAGATTTGTGCTCCAGCCTTGAACCAAACTGCCTCACCGAACTTTACACCATTCTTTGAAAGAATTTCAGGGAAAACACAGCCAAGTGCACCGAGCATTGCCCATCTGCAGTGAATCACCTCGAGCTCACGGTTCTTGGCGAAGGTCTCAGGGTCTGCAGATAGACCAGCAGTGTCCCATCCATAATCACCAGGGAATTCACCAGTCAGGTATGATGGTGTTTGCTCTGAGAATGGACCCAAGTACTTTGGGCGGTCTGGACCATACCTGTTACAGTTCAATATTTGTTGTCACTGGTCAGTTCCTCAGAAGCCAGTTTTGGATAATAATGATAATAAGCAAAATCCATGGAACTGAAGACAACCTATGACTTTGTAACATTCATAAATTTTGATAAAGTACTTTATTTTTTGAATACATAATAAGATCAGGTGTGTTGCAAACTTATTTTATAACAAAGTTATCATCAATCACAAGAATTTAGTTTGTGTAGTTTAACAATAGAGTTTTAATTCCATGAATTTCAGAATCTCAAGTTTTCTTTCTATTTCTTACATATGGACAAACTTTTGGAGCAGAGCTAAAGAAATGAGTGGGTGAATTGTGATAGTTACTTTGCAGTGACTTACTAATAGAGAGCAAGCATAATCTTTTGTAGATAGTTAGTTTTGGAGATAACTAGCAAATGATAATCATACTAATGATGATAGTGGAATACAGGAAGCAGTAAAAATAATGTTACCAAATGCTTTGAGGAGCACTCTTCACAGTCCTTCTCATGGCAATGCGGCCACCACCGAAGGAGCCGGCCTTGCGGACAAGCTCATTTGATTGCTTCAAAGCTGTCTGGCCAGCAAATGCAGATTGTTGGATTGCAGAGGTTGCCATTTCTGCTTTTGGTGGTTTGTTTTCTACTCTATCCTGTTAAGCTATGGTTTTATATATTGAAAAATCAGAAGATGTTGTGGATTAGGAAATCTCCACATCAGCAGACCTTATTGGTTATTGGATTGGATGTGGATTTTCATTTTGATTTTTTCAGGGATATTGAGGTTGCCAGAGTGCCATGTGGGATTCAGAGATATTCTTGGTAGATGTTTTCGCAGGAAAAATTATTAGCCACATATATTTTCGTGTTCTTGACAAGAAAAATATTCCAGTGAAAAAAAAAAGAGGAAAAGGCTGTATTGGGTCGTTTATTTTTGTTTTTTTTCATCGGAATTGTGTCTTTAATCAACTGAACAGATGAAAGAAAATTTCACTCATCAGAAAAAAAAAAAAAAAAAAGAAAAAAGAAAAAATCCAGCTAAATGAACAATAACTATTTGATCTATTAACAGATAAATTGTCAAAAAATTACAGAGAGACTGGTTAAAATACACAACTTTATTTATGTCCAGAGAAATTTATATGCTATATGTACATATCCATAAAAACAGACATAAACTAAATATACATAGTGGATGGGTTAATGATCATTGGAGTAAAAGTATACAAAGCAAATACAAAGAGGAGAGGAAGTGGGCCGAACAACATTGAAACAATTGAGCGATGATTCCTCCTTGAGAATCCAATATCATCCCAACCATGTGATGTTGAAAACCAATTTGAAAAGGAGTTTGAAATGAAGTCCAAAGCAATACCGAGACCCCATGAAAGTGCAGCAACAATTAAACTTAAAACCAAATGCATCATATTCAAACTCCTAAAACCAGCTACACTTTTCCCCAACATTACCAAAATCACCTGCGAGATCATCACAGACCATGCCGCCAACAAACGCCACTTGTGCTTACCGGCCAACAAAAGCCACTGGTGCTGACGGATAGCTTCTATTGTTTCTTTCCTTAGCATGCCCATAGAACTGAAATGATTCAATAACTGACAGAACATGAAAGAATTGAAGACCAATGGCTTCCAAATTTCTTCATTTATTCTGGGTATAATTCCTTGTCCAACTAAATGCAAGACCATCAAAAGGCAAGTCTGGGACAAGACCTGAGTAGCAATCTTTATCCATATGGCTTTGGTTATCAATGGCTGAGTCCTTTTATTAGCTGGTGGATTGGCCATGAGATTCTCACTTCTCAGCTCCATTGTCATCATTAGACCACCCAGGAGACAGGTAACAAAATTTATCCAAATTAATTGAATTGGTGTTAGTGGGGAGTCCCATAAACATATTGCAGCTGTAAGGTTTATCGATGACCCAGAAATGCAAGCTGCAAGTTGAAGTTGAGTGAACTTCTGAATGTTGTTGTAAGCACACCTACCAAATTTCATAACTTGAAGTAATGAATGTTCATCATAGATAACAATGTCTGAGCTCTTTCTTGTCATTTCTGTGCTAAGAGTATCTTTTGTAAGCCCAACATCGGCTTTTTCCAAAGCTTGGATTTCTCTTGTTGTTAACCCTCCAAAGAATGCAACCACATGGTCTTTTTCTTGCAAACTCTTAACCACAAGAAGCATATCTTCAGTTCTGCAACTACCTATTACAGTGGCTTCTTCTATTATCTTCAATCTTTTGGCACGACCAAGGCCTCGAATTTGTTCACCATGAAGCTCCACATAGTTTGAACCAGGTGGAATGATTTCAAATTCACGAGCTATCTTTCTTACTTCAGAAACTGCATCCCGTGATACGAATATGATTTTTACACCAGTATTTCTAAGATCTTGTATTGTTTTATGAGATTTCAAACCCACCACGGCCAGCAAATGTGAACCCTCTTCGCTAGATTCCAGAGTGTCTACTTGTTTACAAGCAAATGCAAGAACTTTAAGGCCTCTATTCTCCATACTTGTGAGCCTTTTCTCAATGTTGCTTCTCTCATCTTTTATGGCATGAACTTCCCCCTTGCTATTATAATAATGTGAACACAGTTTAAGTATTGTTGATGCATCTCCTTTCAAGTGCATATGCAGAATTGTGTTATCATCCTCTTTTTTCTCCACCAAGACTCGGCTGCAGTTAGTGTTACTTAATCTTCCATGATCAATAACAGAGAAGCATTGTTCTGCCAACTTCATGTCAATACCCGAGGAATTTGCCCAGGCAGCAATGGCCAATTGTGTTGGGCATAGAGACATCTCAGGAACAAGGGAAGGCGCACCAATCGCTTGGCATAGAGCTTCATGAACCACTTGATGAGATTTAGAATCAAAACTCCGAGATATATTTTCCTCACCAATAAAAAATTCTTTAACCTCTGTCATACCACCAGTTGCATCAACACAGATGACAGTAACAAGGCCCATAATTCCACAAGCTGATAAATTTTGAGGCTTTGCCCCCGCCAATACCACCTTCTCATTCCAAAAGGAAAGGGAAACTGTAATTACAAAAGGCATCCCATGTTGCATTCCTATTACAATTGCTGTAAGAGCACCTGCCAGGATGTGGACACTTCCTCTAGGCCTCCAGAATATATCTTCAAATACCTTAATTAGCAAATCGATTGTGGCTTTCCCCCTCAGTTCAGGTAAAATGTCGTCATTTTTATGCTGTCCCCTCCAAAGCAACCCGATTAACACGAAAACAGCAATTAGCACAGAGAACAGAAGGGCAAGGATATCTATAAAACAGTTTGGTTTCTCAATTTGAGCTGCTAAAAAAGACCTCTTTTCAGGATGCCCCTCATTACTAGTACCCTTTGATATAGCTAGCATGCGCCCACTCCCTTCGATTACCTTGGATCCATAGGAAAGAAATGGGTTTTCGTCACCAATTGTTCTGGAACTTGATACTTCATCCAAAACCAAACCATCACCATTCACAAACAAACCATCTGCAGGAACCATATCACCGTCCTTTAAACGCACTAAATCACCCATAACAAGATCAGATACAGTTATCTGTCTGCACTCTGCATTTCTCACGACTTCAACTCCCAATTTTCTCTTCTCCTGTTGCTTCTTTTGCAGCTCCCTTTCGAAGCGGAAGTTAGAAACATAACGAAAATTAACAAGAAGGAACACTGCGACAAGTATGGCAACTCCATCATGCCACCCATATTGAGGTCCTCGCTCCAGAAACTCGATGGCAAACGACAGTCCAGCAATGATCAAGAGCAGAAGAATGCTAGGGCTTTTCCAAGTTTTAAGGAAGTTGAGGAGGAAGCCTTTTGTGTGAACGGCGCCAGTGTTGTGCAACCGTTTGCCTCGCTCTGGAAGACTAATCCCGGTGACCAAATTAGAACCAAGAATGGAGGCAAATTCTTCTACCCCACCATTACGTTTGAGGGATGATAAATCTCTTTCCTTTACAACTTTAAAGATCAATTCTTGGTCTACTTTGGTGTTCTCATCGCCAGAATTTATGTCGATGCCATGATGAGAAGGAGTAGAATCGGGGGTTGTGGGAAGTTGTTGAGAGCAAGGAGTTTGTGATGGTAGCAAAGGAGCATAAGGCGGTGAAGCAGAAACTTCATTACTATCCTTATGAGTGGTTCCCCTGGTTTTCCTGATGGACAGAAAAATTCCAATAACCAAATATCGACGCCATCTCCGGACATACTTTCCAGGTAAGTTGGCGGTGGAAGCAGTGTGGGTGACGAGTAAGCCGGCAGCAAGAGAAATTTCACCCCCATCACCACCTTCATTTGGGTGAGACTGAGCCATGGTGTTCAATTGAAATGATGGAGCAAGAAAGAAAGTAGTATGAAACAAAGGAACGATGACATGAAGCGGAAATTGTAGTTGAAAGAAAAAGAAAATTATATCCTTAAAAACATATAAAATTAACAGGAAAAAAAAAACCATTTAAAATTTTGGCCGGCAGACTTTTCAAAACTTATTGGAGAAATGCTTATATCATACAAAATAAAATCTAATTTAAAAAATATTTGAAATAAATTATAATTAATTAATTTAATAAACATTAAAAATATACGATAAATTAAAATTAACAATAAATACAGTAAAAATTTCAAGCAAAACAATAATAATAGTAATAAATTAAATAATAATTAAATTAATAAAAAGTTTAGAATAGTATATGGATTTGCAATTGAAACACGCTGATTTGTGTTATTTTTCAAGAGAAAATGATCCGCCTATATCGGGTATTAACCAATCATGCCTTTCTCGTAATATATTTTAACCTACTAAAATTTTTGTGGATAGGCAAACATTTTCTGAAGCGATTATTTTCAATCTTTACATAATAATGAATTAGGTGAATAAATATTTTTGCAAAATAAGGGATTTAATTTTGTTGTTAAACTATAAGACAAAATATCTTATAAAATTAAAAGTGGTTTATTGCTTTATTGTGTAATTCTTTTCTAAGAAAAGCAGTAGTTTTCTTCACTAGGTATATTTTTCTACCATTAACTAAACAATAAAAAATACATACATATTAACTTGAGGACAATATAGGTATATTTTTCTACCATTAACTAAACAATAAAAAATACATACATATTAACTTGAGGAAAATAAGAGAAAATAAAGGAGAAAAATTAGCCATTAAATACAGAAAAATCTACTAGTAAACGAAACTTAAGATTACTCATCCAAAATAATATTTTTAATTAATAAATATTTCAACATTCCTCCACATAATTAAAAAACTTTAAATTTATTAGTTGAACATATAATAGTATGTAACATATGTTAATAAATTAATTTTGAAAAAACCACAATAACATAAATATTTTAAACTAGTTTCATTTGATCAAAACAATATTTGCTACGCACACAGTACAAAAAATATCAAGATTCTATCGGTCTTACACTTTTCGTTCATATGCACATATCTATATCATAAATATCTTTAAAATAAGATCCAATTTTTACAGTGGTGGCCCCACCACCACACTTTCATTGGGTGAATCATCCAAAAGTGATATGTGATCATCACACCGTAAAAATATATGCCTTTAGATTCATTCAAAATTAAATTCTTCCTAAATATCATAGTAGAGAGCATAACATCATAGCAATGAAACCTAGAATTTTCACGCATGATAATATTGAATTAATATGCTCTTTCAAGTTATCAAATAGTTTCACTATTACCTGTTGAGCATTATTTACAGGATCGCCATACATATAAAGACATGTATCTACCATGGTAACTGATAACTGTGGAAATGTCACACTTCAAGGTTCAAGCAATCGGCCCATTACACCTGACAAGATCCAAAGCCTATTAGCAAAAGAACACCAAGTGTGAGCCATAAGCTAAGGAAGAGGCAACTTGATGTCCGATCGGGCTGATGGGACATCACGTCTCAATTAGTCCACTAACACAAGGCAGAGCTCATGCCCTCTAACCGCTCCTTGTTACTTCACCGCTCACCTGCTTTGACAGCCAATTATCATGTTTAAAACACTCAAGTGCACCCCTCTTATCCCCCTATAAATAGCCCAATGCACAGTGGCTCCATGTATTGAATCTCTGAGACTCTCTCTCTAAGTATTCTCTCTCCATAAAGCTACTAACTTAACCTTCAAAGTGCTTATGCCTAGTCCGACCAGATAACTTTTCTTACAAGAATCCATCCCCTGATTGGGAATAACTTTAGTCAGCTTTACTCTCTCTCTCTCTTTAGATAAAAGCTTCAAAATCTTATCAATTGATGCTTTTATTGAGAGATATGGCCGATTTAAGATCCATTGAGCATACAGCTTCTGAAGAGCGTGACCGCGATATCCATGGTTAGGACAGATCTAGGTCCATAGGGAGAAGAGAAAGATCTCATCGATCCCCAACTAGGGGTAACCTTCTCCTAAAATTTGATGATGCCATCCTACGGCAGTCAAAAAATAGCCCCCATTATTGGCAAGGACATGCGTACTCTCCTTAGTGATTTCACTAAAAGCATTATCCAAACAATCAAAAAAGGCAAAATGCCTTCAGAAGGAGGAGAAATAAAAAAAATCTCCATTAATGAGCCACGAGCTCATGACGGTGAAAGAATGAGTGTCAGAACCCCAAGCAGGTATGATAAAGGTAAGGGGATAATGTCTTCAAGCAGAAACTCCACCTACTGCCCTAGCAGATCATCCATCGCCTCCATTGGAGATGATTTGTCTTTCACATGCATGCCTAGTCATGGCTGCTCCAAAAGGTCGAAAGATGAGTTTACTTCTACAACCATGAGCAGGGAGGATAAATGGTTCAAACAAAAGCTCAGGGAGTTCGACTTGGCAAATTCCAAGAAAGATATGTTTGAGGGAAACACTTGCAAAAATATTGCTTCTCCATTTTGCAGAAAAATAATGAAGTTTGAGTTGCCACCCAGATGGAGAGATATAGTGATGGATAAATATACAAGCAAAATCGATCCTACCATCCATTTGGAGGAGTATTTGACCAAGGTACTGGTCTACACATGTGATGAGAGGATCGCCTGTAGAATCTTCCCCACCACCTTAGGAGGAGATGCTCTAAATTGGTTCCATGAGTTACCTCATGAATCAATAACCTCCTTTAGATAGCTCAAAGAGTTCTTCACCATACAGTTCATTGTGAAGACCCAAATGCCTAAGTCGGTGAGTTATTTGTGCAATCTTTACCAAAGGACCGATGAAAGTCTTAGAGACTACATCAATAGGTTTCAAGCCATGATGTCCAAGGTGAGGAACGTAAGTGTGAAAATAGCAACGATATTTGGCTGGACGTATCATCGATCGCCCATTATTTGAATCAATAACTACAAGATCGTTGGTTAGCTTCTCCGATCTAATGGAAAAGCCAAGGCAACGCATCCAATTAGATGATGCCCTGAGGTCCAATAGGAAAAGAAGGGCCAGCATCATAGACAGGCTGCAGTATTCAGACAGATAGTCATTTAACAGAACTCTCATATCTGAGCGGATAACGAGGAGCCCCAATAGGACCATCACTTCAAAAAATCTGGGTAAGTGAAAGGAGGTCGAACGGGGTAGGTTCGATCGATCTAACAACCAATCAGCCCGAACCTTCACCCCACTCAACACTAACCCTGCCCAGGTATTGATGTGGATTAAAAAAAATACAAGAAAGTTAGCTGATCCAAGAAGTTATCCTAATGGTCAAGAAGCAAGAGGGATCATAGCAAATACTGTGAGTTTCACAAAAACGTCGGTCATACAACTGACGAGTGTTACTCACTAAAGAAGGAGATTGAATGACTCCTGCAAAGAGGGTCCTTCAAGAGATTTGTAGGTCCAACTAGAGAAAAAATTTCCTGTAGACAACCCGACATTAGGAGAAATGATTCTGGCCCAGATGATGATGACGAGCGTAGAAACCTCAGGAATCCAGACCCACACAAGCCATATGCTGGGGTCATAAATATAATTACTAAAGGATCATGGTATAGAGAAGACCCCTCCACAAAAATAAGGGAAAAGGCATTTATATCTCCCATCAAGCCGAACGATTTTCTCTGATCACCATATCCAGTGAAGATGCTCAAGATGTAATACTTCCTCATGAGGATGCTTTAGTCATCAGGGCTCGAATCCATAATCTTGATGTGAAAAGGATTTTGGTGTATAATGGCAGCGTCGTAAATGTGCTCACGCTCCAGGTTTACAGAGCCATGGGACTGTCGATCGAGGAGCCAAAATCGAATGCCACCCCTCTAATTAGGCTAGGCAATGCTATAGTCCTAATGGTGGGATCCGTTGACCTGTTTGTTGAACTTGGCCAAGAGGCATTTGTCCATGTCTGTAAGGTAACCTTAATGGTTATTGATATGATTTTGGCTTATAATCCTATTTTTTATAGGCCCCTACTCTTTCAAACCGGAGTTGTCACTAGCATATGATATATGATGATAAAAATCCTAATAAAAAGGGGTATTTTCATCTTTAAAGATGATTAGAAGGCATCCTAAAAGGCATATGTCACCATGATTGTGGAGCAGGGACTAAAATGATCCAAGCAAGCAGAAAGGTCAAGAATAAATCTCATAAAAAGAGGTGAAAGAAAGAGCACTATCAAAAGGCAAGAGTGTCCAGGTTGGGACTAGCATAAGCTCGGAAGTGGAGGATGTGATCATGCAAATTTTGATGATCAACCAGGCATCTTTCGCCTAGAAGCTAAAAGATATCCCTGGAATCGATCCTGAAGTAATCACCCACAAGCTCAATGTGGACCCGACCTACCGATCGATCAGGCAGAAGTTATGCAGGCATGCTTTCAATTAAAAGAAATTTATATCTAAGGAGGTTGACAAGCTACTAAAGGATGGTACGATTCGAGAGATTGATTAACCAGAGTGGCTTACCAACGTGGTCTTGGTAAAAAAGAAGACAGGAAAGCTACAGATGTGCATAGACTTCACAGATCTTAATAAAGCATATCCGAATGATAGCTACTCTCTGCCAAGTATAGACCAGTTAGTGGATGCAACTGCATGCCATGCCATCTACTCTCTCCTCGAAGCGTATTCTGGTTACCACTAGATTTTGATGTGGCTTTTGGATTAAGATAAGACAAGTTTTATTACGGACGATGGAACCTTTTGCTATAAGGTAATTTCATTCGATCTGAAGAATTCAGGTGCCACATATTAGCATCTCATGAATAAGATTTTCAAAAACTAGATCGGGAAAAATGGAGAAGTTTACGTAGACGACATGATTATCAAGAGTAAAAGCTCAAAGGAACACTCTGTCGATCAGGTAAAAGTTTTTTTGCATACTGAACAAGTTTCAGATAAAGCTCAACCTCGAGAAGTGTGTTTTCAAAGTTCCCTCAGGAAAATTCTTAGGCTTCATGGTTTCTTAAAAGGGGATTAAAGCTAACCCAGGGAAGATTAAGGCCATCCTAAAAATGCAACCCCCGAAAAACATAAAAGACATTCAGAAGCTAAACAAAAGAATCAAAACCCTTGGAAGATTCATCCTTCTCAGCCAAGCGTTGCACTCCATTCTTTAAGAAGCTGAGGAAGAATGACACTTTCAGCTAGGAAACAGATTACTAATAAGCTTTTGAATAGTTAAAGAAATTTCTCACCAACTTACCACTGCTAAGCCAACTGGTCCCAGATAAAAATCTTTATCTTTACTTGTCTACCTCTGGCGAAGCTATTGCAAAAATCCTGGATAGGAAAGAAGGAAACCAGCAGCTGCCCGTGTACTACGTGAGCCAGGTGTTCAGAGGGATAGAATTGAAGAAGGGCCTAGTCGAGTAGCTTATCTTTGCCCTCATGATGTACACATAAAAGCTAAGGCAATATTTTAAAGCACACAACATTGTGGTCCGATTGGGTCAGCCGATAAGAAAAATTCTCCATACCTCCAACCTAGAAGGCAAGATAGCAGGATGGGCAATCAAGCTCTAATCATGGGATGTGAGGTATGAGCCCAAAAAGGCTATAAAAGTATAGGTACTAGCAAATTTTGTGGCTGATTTCACTGGCAAAAAGATGGATGCCCAGCCCTAATGGCTGACGTGGAAGATGATCATGGATGGAGCCTCGAAGGACATCCAAGGAGGTGTCAAAATCATAATAATAGGCCCTCTCGATATCTCCATAAGGTACGAAATTAGATTCAATTTTAAAATGTCTAATAATGTGGCAGAGTATGAGGTACTCCTTCAAGACCTAAGGCTGCTCCACACCATCCAATGAAATCAATAACCATAAAAAGCGACTCTCAACTTGTAACCAACAATGTTTTGGGCACCTTTGAAGCAAGGGAGACTAATATGATTCAGTATTTGGTGAAAGTTAAAACCATACTCAGAACATTGGAAAAGTCTAGATCAAAATGGCTTCTCCAGAAGATCTCAAGAGATCAAACAACAATGGCCGATTAGCTTACCAAAATGTCCACCTCCAAACAGGAAGTGATAGAAGAAAATATCACGGTTGTCGACCAAATCTCCTCCTCCTTAGATGAACCAGAGATAATGAAAATTGAGTAAGTGGATGACACATGAATAAGCCCGATCAGACGATTCTTACAAATAGGGAAATTACCTAAAGATAAAGTTGAAGCTTGAAAGGTATCATGCAAATCTCTCAAATCTTATATAATTAATGGTAATTTGTACAAAAAAGCTTCCAGTCATCCTTAGCTCAAGTGCATAACAAGGGAAAAAGGGGACTATATCCTAGAGAGATCTAAAAAGGTATTTATAGGGCACATAAAGCCAGCAAAGCCATGGTAAGAAAAGTACTCCAGATCAAATATTTCTAGTCAGGCATTTTTAAAGATGCCCAGGAGAAAGCAAAAAGATGCCAACAATACCAAATTCATGGAAGGATAATAAGATAACCAGCGGTAGATCAATGGTTGATTGGAATCGCTTGGCCATTCAACCAGTGGGTCCTAGACATTCTGGGCCCTTTTTCTTAAGGCAAAAGGTAGATGAAATTCCACATTGTAGTCATTGACCACTTCTCCAAATAGATCAAGGCAAAACCTCTAGCAACGATCACAGCACAAAGGATTTGAAACTTTGTCTGGAATGACATCATTTGCAGGTATGACTTATCCAAAATTTTTATTGCAGATAATGACAAGCAGTTCGATAGCTTCATCTTTAAAAATTTTTGCCAAGGCCTGAACATCAGCCTCAGATTCACATCAGTCGCTCACCCACAAAGCAATAGGATGACCCAAGTCTCCAATCGAATAATCCTAGAAGGGCTGAAGAAACGAATAGGTAAAGCAAAGGGCAATTAAACTGAAGAACTGCAGAGTGTCCTATGGTCTTATAGAACTTTCCCAAGGGTAGGCACTCAGCAAATGCCATTCTCTCTTATCTATGGCTCCGAGATAATGATCCCACTAGAGGTCGGTATCCCTTCCTATCTGACTATATTATATTCTAATTGGATCAATATCTAGGAAAAATGTCAAGATTTAGACCTGATAGAAGAAAGAAGAGAAGATGCCTATGCCAAAATTACTGCCTACAAGTAAAAGGTTGCCTGATATTGCAACATGAAGGTGAAGTCAAGAACTTTCAATGTTGGTGACCTAGTGCTTAGGAAGACAAATTTAAAGACAGGGAATGTAAGAGTCGGGAAGCTAATGCCCAATTAGGAAGGACTTTACGAAATATCTAAGGTCTTAGGCTCAAGTACATACAAGCTTAGAACCTTAGATAGGCTAGACATCCCCAGGAGTTGGAATGTCCAGGCACTCAAGAAGCACCACATGTAATCTTATGTAAGGAATTGAATTCAATAAATAGAGAAATTCCTTTCCATTTCTATAAAAGGTATGTTTGGTATAGGTTATCTGCTAGGCTCGACATTTATCCCGAGCTAAAATACGAAAGCTATAGTCCATTTATTTACAGGTTTATTTAATGATTGGTATAACTTATCCGCTAGGTTCCAAATTTATCCCAAGCCAAAAATTTGAAAGTTGGAGTCCATATATTTAATATTTGGTGCAACGTATCTGTGAGGCTCAAAGCTTATCCCGAGCCAAAAATGCAAAAGTTAAAGTTCATTTATTTGCAGCTCAAGTTTATTGAAAGAAATTTATTTGTTGCAGGTCAAATGGAATCAACAATTTCTTTCGAGTTAAGTATTATGCAATGATTATGAATTGGAATGCAAGTTAAAATGCTAACTCGATGTATGAAAGTATCCTCAAAATTACAAGTGAATGCGAGGCCTAAAGCTTATCTGCTACGCTTAGTGTTCATATGTTTGACCAATCATACATTCCGATCGGATCACACGCCTAAGCTTCTAAGCTTATTTCTTAACTTATACCAGATGAGCGACTGATTATGCTTTTCCAATCAGCCACTAGTTTATGAGTTATTCTTCTACAAATTCAGAAAGCATCTTTACTACTTAATTAGCTGATTCGATTAGCATCGACATAATTAAAGTAGAAAATATAAAGATATTACTGAAAATAAAAGCATTTACTGCATTGCATCACAAGAATGTAGAAAACATAGCTGAAAAAAGATTATATTTTATTAATGAATTCTACAAGGTTACAAAAGTTACAAACTTTACAAAAAGAAGAAGAAAAATCCTAATTTTATGTATCTATAATCTTTGCAGTAGATGGCTCCCCTACAGGATCGGCGATAGGCTCAGAGTGCATCACCTCTGCAGTTGGCCTTGAAGCAAGCTCTTCTAAAGGCTTAATGGCAATTTGGAGAGACCCTGTAGGTAGAGGAGTCGCGGGCTCAAACTCAACCACCTCAATAGGAGGAACTTCGAACGGTAGGAGATCTTTACCTGGTATTCCATCATTCTCTGCACCCTCAGCCATCCCCTCTTAAAGGGTTTTCTCCTTGTCATCACTGGATGAAGGATCGTACAAGACAGCTGGACCCTCTATCCAGTTGAGATTGGCCCTAGAAAAGCGTCTTCCAGCCTTATGGATTAACCAAGACAACTTCCCTTAGACCTTACCTAGTTGATTGAGCAATCGATCCTTCTAAGAGGAAACTCCTTCTTGCTCCATGTCAAATCTTTCTCCTTTAAAACAGCCTTTAGGACATCCCGCTCAGCACAAAGTTGGTCACGATTTGCAAGTGCTTTACATTTGCCCTCATTGACTTTAGCACATTTGGAGGTCAGAACTTGGCACTCGACAGTTAGCCTGGTGATGTCCTCCTCGAGTTTCTGTCATTGAGTGCCATCGGCATTTAAGCATGCCACTTCTCCCCTTAGCCAGTTAATTTCGTCCTGCCAAGCCTTTAGTTCTTGGACACTTTAGGAAGTTTCCTTCTTCAGGGTATCCACCTCCGACCGAAAGAGAAAAGCCTCTTTCTTAGCAGCTTTGACTTTGGCATCTGCCTCCTCTTTCGATCGAATGGTGTCCTCCAATTTGGCCTTTAGGAAGTTTCTTATGCCGTGTAAACGTAAGCCTCTCTTGATTAGCTAAAAAAATAGCAAAATTTAGTAAATCTTCGAAGAAGGGTAGACTACTGAAATGAAAAGGAAAAGAAAATGAACTTCACCTCCAGGCTCTGTTGCTTAAATAGAGTACACTTTCGATCAAGCAGACTGGGATCTTTCATGTTTTTGAAGTCATCGTCCTGAAGAAGACCCTTATAAGCTGGAGACTGCTTTATCCTTGACAAATCAGTCATTGCCGAAGTTCTCCCTCAATATGTCTTTCAAAGGCATGGTTTGCCTTTCAAGGGCTCTCCCTACTGCTCACCGAACAGGTTCACTTTGGATAGGTGCTTTTCCTTTAGTTGCAGCTCAAGCATCTGCTGTAGCCACTAGATCGATCGTCCTCTTCTGTACTGCCTCCTCAACCTGCCTTTAGGTAGCCTCATCTAGCTTGCTACCCTCTTCTGTGCGACTTGCCTTAAAAGGGGCATATTGAGAGAGCTGGTAATAGGCAACATCTCCTCGAAGTCAGATTCATCCTTCAGCAATAGCCACCTTAAAGGGACCTGACCCTTTACGTCAGATGAGGAGGCTACAGGTTCAATAATTATCAGTATTGGACCGGAGGTAGGAGCATCAGCAGCAACATTAGTGGGTGAAGAACCTCCAATCGACCCTTCAAAGGTTGAACCGATAAGGAAAGCACATGCCTCCTCTTCTTCGACTTCTCCTCCTTGGAAACCTGCTCGACAGCTCTTTTTGCCTTTGCCTGATCGGCGAGCTACTTAGCCAAGTTATCTCCTCCAACCATTTCGCCTTCAGTTGCAACACCAACATAAGTTAAGATAAGTATCTTTGTGCAAACGAAGTCATTTTAATGCATATACAATGAATGATGGTCATGTTGTGCTTTCTCCTTCTTTCGATCCTAATGCTCATGTTCTGTGTCTTTGCCAGCATCAGAGCTGGAGGACCCATCATCCCCAAGAGATAGCTGAAGTCGTATGGCTCCCCTTTCCTTGCCATGACATCCATCAATTTCTTGATGTTGGCCTCGTACAGGGACTACCCAATAGCTTGGTCTTTCAGGCTTACCACTCCCTCCGATCAGGTAAGGCTGACTCCAAACCCACCGGCCATCCCCACTAAAAAATATCTCTCATTAAATCCTTTTAGCGAAAATGGGATGGTGAAGAGCTTCCTCTTCGGACGGCTGGTAAAAAAGTATTCCGTCTCGTCACTTCGACCTAAAATATATAAAAAATGGGTGAAAAGGTCCAACCTTAGAGCTGCACCCTCTATTTTATAGAGGATCTTGAAGCAGGCCATTATTCTCCATCCATTTGAATTCAATTGGTTTGGGGCAATTCCATAATCCCTCAGCATTGCTATCTTGAATGCATCGAACAGAAGCCTCATCCCTGCATCCAAACTCCAGAGCTGGTGTAACACCCCAAGAATCGCCGATCACATGAATAGTACTTCCTGAGGTGAATAGTGCCATCCGGGGCCCACCGGGTCCATAAAATTTTTTTTCACATTTGGAAAGTATTATTCATAATGAATCTAGTGTTATAATTTGGATTAAAATTGAGGTCAAATAGGTCTCCAAAAAGGGAAAAATAAAATAATTAACGAGACCGATATAGTTGATTGAAAACTTTGACTAGCTTAAAAATATTTCCTAAACTTCATAAAATTATTCTGATTGCACCACTTTACTAGAAATTATGTATATGAATTTTTGGAATGATAAAATAAATTTTTTGAAGACTTTGAAAATTTAGCTTTCGAACTGATTAAAATTTACATTTGATGCTAGTTCAATATCGAAATGACCTCGGATTGATCCGAAATTTTAAGCATGGCCTAATTAATATTTTTAAAAATTTTTGGTATAATTTTTATCAAAAATTGACAACTAAAAATATATTTTCCAATTAAATGGTAACATATAACATTAGATCCACTTAGAACTTAATTTCTTTTGTCCTAAAGTGGGTGTATCATTAATTGTGGCAAAAGAGATTTTTATCTCTTTGTTTTGGCCGGTCATAGACCATTTCTTTTCCTTTTTTCGTGGCTTCATCCTCTTCTTCTTCTTCTTCTTCATTTTTCTTTATTTTCTAAGCTAAATTCCTAAAATTTCCCAACTATAATCTCAATTAAATTATTTTATCTTGTTTCCCTTCACCTTTGGTTGCTATGGGTGGTGAAAGAAGGTGAATAAAGTTTAATTCCTCAAGTGGTTAAATTGGTGAGTTGGAAAAAATTTAGTTTTATTTGATAATTAGAGTAATTAAGTGTTAATTATAGTATTGTGAGTATTATTTGAGCAAAAATTTGACTTAATCTTTAGTGATTTTGGCCATAAATTTGCTGCCAATAGAAGAACAATGAGAGGGAAGCAAACCAACCAAAAATAAGGGAAAAGACAAAGTTGTTGAGTGATTTTGTAAGTGAATAATTTTAAACCCTTTAATTTCACAATATATATATTGTATATATAATTAGAAAAAAATTTAGGTTAATTATTAATTACAAATTAATTATGAAATTGGACTTAGAATTGTGCAATTAGAAGATAAATTAGTGAAATTATGGTATTTAATTAAAATTTAGACAAGTTTAATTTTGAAAAAAAATTCGGTTACTTAAAAAATTAGGGACTAAAATGAAATTTTCCGGATAAATTGAAATAATTGAAAAATAGATGATTTTATGTTTATTGTGATTAAATTAAGTAGAAAATATAATTTATAAGAAAACTGGAATAAGGTAACCGAATAGGGACCTTAAGAAAATTTATGAACTTTTGAGATATAAATTGGAATAAATGCAAAATAGTATATAATTAATCTATATGACATGTAAGGAGCATGTATAGGAAAAGAAAGTAATAAATAAAATAAATAAATAAAATAATTGTAATGGAATTGTATGATTTTAATTGAAAAACTTGTATATTTGAAATACTGAGATTGTTTTTAATAATGTAGACTAATTATTATCATGAATCGGTAATGATGCATTATTATAAATTGTATTAAATTGTAATTATATTTTACCCTTAGTATTATGTGTGAAATCATAAATTAGGATGTACATGGCTAGCCATAGGGATATTTTTGTAACTGCGGTAGCAAGTCATGGCGACTTGCATAGTGGTAACCTTGATATGGTTCCACGTCTGTATTAGAGTGTTTGGAAAAAATGAAAAAGAAAGAAAAAATGATAATATGTGTGTAATTGATACTACCGGAGTACTGGGACCTATATGGTCCATAATTCCGCTCATCCTAATTAGTGATACATTTTCATGCTATACTAGGGGCAATAGTATTAAAATACTGTATTGACTAAAGCATAAAAAGATATTATATGAGTAAAAATGTAAAACTTGAAAAGCGAGAATAAATTACTGTTGGACAAAAGCGTACAGAAAAATAAGGGTAAAAGCCTAAAAGATCTGATAAACAAAGAAATTAGGACAAAAGTGCATATTTGTAACTTTAGGGACTAAAGTAAAAATTTATCCCTATAGTAAAAAATTCAAGTTTAAAGTGATAAAATTTGAGAATAAAACTTGAAAAACTATAATTGAGAACGAATTTCTCAAGCAAGGGTAAAATAGTAATTTTATCAATGAAAGTGGAATTTAGAAATTAATTATAAAATTTTGTATTATAATGAAATACAATTATGAAGAATATGTGAATGAACTGTAGTAAAATTCAGGGGTTTCAAGTTTATGCTCCCCACTAAGTACTTTTGTACTTAGCGTGTGATTTTTGTACTACACGCAGGAGACAGAGACTGAGTTCGTGTTGGAAGGGAATTAATGTTAGAAGGATCCAACATTTTTATGGTTTTGTTTAGCATGTACATATAGATGTTTTCTTGTAGGACAACATGGCTAGTTTTGGGACTGTATATAGTTTTGGACTTGTATATATCTGTTATGTATTGTAAATAAGTTGATGGGATAAGCACAAGAATTATACTGTATATATATATGTATGGTTATATGTAAAATTTTGGAAATGACTGCTGTTCTGTATTTGGCTGATCTTGTGGAGTATATATATATAGATTGTGGAGGTTGGGTTGGATGTTTGTGAACATTTTGGGAGTGTTTTGTGGCTATTGCAGGAAGGCAAAATTTGGGTTTCAGCTGTTATGCTGCCCGAATTTCGATAGATTAATTAATAAGATATTTTAGAATGTGAGACCCATAACTAAATGGTTAAGATAATGAATGTTACCGATAAATAATTTAATAATAATTTATGGACCACCACAGTGTAGTGTGACACTGGTATTCAGACCAATGTCCGGCTATCAGGTGTTACAGGTGGCAGATGAACCACTTATTATTATCGTGGCCGAAAGGCCCTTCTATCATCGCCATGGAGTTAGGGTAAGCCAGCATAAACATTTCTCATCGGGAAGCCATATCAAAAAGGAATCTCAGCCACTTCTTCCGAACTCAATTTGAAAAAATAAGCAATCGCCTGTCGGCTCCAATATTTTTCAATAAAGCTCCTGTCTATTGATTGACCACTGTTGGAAGCTATTTTCAGTGAAGCAAGCAATCCTTAATCCCTAAGAAGGCTCTGGATCTACACTAAAAATTTCTTCTGAGGAATTGGGATGAAGATGGATGCAGATGAAGCATATGAAAGAAAAATTAAAGATATGCGAGCAGGAACTACTTACGTGGGTAATCTCGCAAGAACTCTGAAAAATTGCTAGAATCTGAAAGATAAAGGCTAAGAAGAAATTATGGCAGAGTTTCGTAAAGGATTGCTGAAAAATAAAGAAAAATACTCAAAAGTTGCCTATTTATAGGCAAAAACCTCTTGAATACACCAATTATCTCACCACAGGATACTCGCCATTTATCACTGAAGCCATCATTACGATACGAAGAGCAAAACATCATTCTCGATATGCATGCACGACATTAATGTGAAGACAACTATCTGAACAGAAGT
Organism: Excoecaria agallocha; assembly: GCA_037975025.1. Classification (NCBI taxonomy): domain Eukaryota; kingdom Viridiplantae; phylum Streptophyta; class Magnoliopsida; order Malpighiales; family Euphorbiaceae; genus Excoecaria; species Excoecaria agallocha. Next base: position 70,695,619 of record CM075807.1, on the reverse strand, counting down.
ATCTTTTTAGCTGAGTATTTTTTAATTTTAAAAATCCCGCCAACAGTCACTCTTTGATCGAAGCACCTCAGAGTAAAACTCACTTGATCGACCCTTTTGGGAGGGGACAAGTGATAACTATTAAAATGTCACACTCCAAGGCCCAAGCAATCGGTCCATTACACCTGACAAGGCTCAAAGCCCATTAGCTAAAGAGCACCAAGTGTGAGCCACAAGCCAAGGAAGAGGCCACTTAATGTCTGATCGGACTAATGGGACATCACATCTCAATTAGTCCACTGACGCAAGGCAGAGACTATACCCTCCAACTGCTTCTTGTCACTTCGTTGCTCACCTTCTCTAATAGCCAATTATCATATCCAAAGCACTCGAGTGCACCCTTTTTCTCCTCTATAAATAGCCTAATGCACAGTGGCTCCAAGTATTAAATCTTTGAGACTCTTTCAGTATTCTTCCTCTAGAAAGCTACTAACTTAAGTTTCGGAGTGCTTACGCCTGATCTGATCGGGTACCTTTTCTTGCAGGAACCCACCACCGATTGAGAACAACTTTAGTCGGCTTTACTCTCTCTCTTTTTAGCTTTACTCTCTCTCTTTTTAGATAAAGGCTTCCAAGGCTTATCAGTAACTAATTAGTGGGTTTCAATCCCATTTCCTTCAATGTAAGAAGTAAATGTTGGCACATCAAACCTTTGATGAGCAAATCCATAATATTATTTTCAGACTTGATTAAATCCAAAGTTACACCATAAGACAATAAATGACATATTGATTTATATCTAATTATCAAGTGCCTCATTTTTCATTAAAACTTTTACTCTTAGCCTTTACAATTATTGCTCGTTTATCATAATTTATAGAAATTAGAGGCATGAGTTTATTTAAAAATGATATATCATATAAGAAATTTTAAAGCCATTTTTCTTTACTTGAAAGTAAAAATATAAGTTATTACTTTACCACCCATTGTTTAGAAAAATAATAAATTTTACACTAATTCTACTTCCAAAGTAGACCTAGAAATATAGCTTGTTTAGCATATTTTCAAGCTATTACTTTACCACCCATTGTACATTTTATTTTTTCTAAATCTGATATCGAATACATCACTATAATCTTCCATCATAGTAAGAAAACCACAATAATGCAAGGTATAGTTAATAGTACTTCTAAGGTATTTAAAAACTCCTTTCAAAGCATTCCAATATGTGATATTTGAATTACAAGTGTATCAATCCAACTACAATAAAGATCCTATTATTTGTGAATATTTATATTGAAAAATATTCACCTAAATTTTTTTCTTGATTTAACAATTATATCATATGGAGTGAAAACATAAGGTATGTCAAAATAGTCAAACCGTGTCAATATTTTTTCTATATAATATGATTAAAACAAAGCAATGCAATCATTAATTTTTAATAATTAATTCCTAAAATTTACACCAGCTTCACCAAAGTCTTTTATGTCAAAATTATTTGAAAGAAACGATTTAGTCATATTAATTATATTTAAATTACTACAAAAAATTAATATGTCATTTACATATAAACCAAGTATCACATAAGAATTTTCAAAATTTTTAAAGTAAACACATTTATCCATACTATTTATTTGAAAACCATCAGACAACATGATTTTATCAAATTTTTCATGTCATTATTTAGGAGTTTGTTTTAGTCCATTAAGAGACTTCACGATTATTAGTTAAAATCACAGTTTCATGATATGATTTAGGTTCATCTTTAAGTAGGAAAGTATAAAAATTTGAGCCAAAATCTTTATTTTTCTTCTCCTTTTATTTTTTCTAATTTCTTAAAAATTATAAAAAACACAACCAGAACTAGAAGAATACATATTAACAAGTTTGGATATCTTATTTTACATGGAAAAATGTTTTCAAAGAAACATGCATCTTTGGACTCCATAATAATATTAAAAGGGATTTCAAGAATATTTGAGTTTAAAATAAAGAAGCAATAACAATTACTATTCAAAAAATAACCAACAAAAATACAGTCAATTATTTTAGGTCCTATTTTTCTTCTTAGTAATAAAAATAATAACTTTAGGTAAACACCTCCCACACATTTAAAATTTTAAAGATGGTTTTTTATTATGCTAAAATTTATAAGGTGTTTCATCACAATATTTATTAGGAAATTTATTAAGAATCAGAGATGCAGAATATAAAATTTTATCCCAAAAATTATTAGCCAAACCAAAACAAAGTAACATAACACTAACCATATCCATAAGAGTCTTATTTTTTTTTCTGTTGCTCCCTTTGATTAAGATGAATAGAAAGGTATAACTTGATGAATGATACCATACAACTCACAAAATTCATTCATATCATTTCATGTGTATTCGCAGCTTCTATTAGAATGCAAATTTTTAATTTTCTTATTGAGTTGATTTTCTACTTCCACCTTATAAATTTTAAATTTATCAAACAATTCACCTTTGCAATTGATCAAATACATATAGCAATATTTAGAAAAATCATCAATAAAAATAATAAAAATATCTCTTACCACCACAAGTCAAAATATTATTACTATCATAAATATTACTATGTATCAATTTTAATAATGATGATTCTTTTATCACAAGTTTAAAAGGCTTTATAGACTATTTAGATTGAACAAAAAATTGATAATTTACTTTTTATTAATTTCACGCCTTCAGATTAATTATGACTCCTTTATTCTTGGGTAAACCTATCTTCAGCCCCTCATGTTAGTGTAAGCCCTAACCCCAATGCATTGTTATAAAATACTTAAATTAATAAATGAGACATTTGTTTTATCTATTGTATTCCTGTGCATATCAATTGATAGAACTATCCAAGAATGTTGTTTCAGTTTAAATTATCATGTGTAAGGCACATGATTGTAAGACCTTGAAACAAATGAGACTTCATTCTAAATATCCATAGTCAGTCATTGTTATGGAAATAACAAATGAATTAAGACTAGTATGCTCTCTCTGATAATTTGAGTTCTGTCTTACGGATCATAAGGACTAGAGTGTCAATCAGAGATCATAGATACATGTTTAAAACATGTTATCTGGATTTGATCCGTTCATGAAAATACTACATGGTACAAGTCATAAGTATTTCTCATGTGTAAGTTTTGCATTGGAGTTATTAGACCTAAAATCTCTATGAAACTCTTTATGAATTACTGTGACTTTGACATACACCTAACGTGCTCGTAATAGGGTGACAAGTATGGGTATGCTTGGGTATGCACTGATCCATGTTAGAGAGCATGAGAGAAGTAAAGGAATTACCCCTCTCAATAAGAGAGAAAATATCACCGGCCACTTGATCAGTGAACTGAGAAGTGTATGGCTATACCGAGATTAAATAATGAGTAATCATTATTTATCTGAGAGTTCAGTGTCACTGAAATATCAAGAAAGGAATTAGTATATATAAGGATGACTAATTCCATACCTTATATTAATTCTGATATTTAAGGGTAAGGGACTATGCAAAATCGCATTAGGTCACTAAATGCCATTTGTATTTTCATTTAATTTGAAATGTTATAATATCTTGCTAGAGAATATATATAATTTTTGAATTAATTTATTAATTCATTGCCAATATTAAATGGACCTATAGGATCGCACACAAAGCATTGGGCTTAAAATATTTAAATAGTATATTGAAAATTAATTTGGGCTTTTTTTTAAAGTCAAATTAATGTATGCAATGGGTAAAGAGATTTTTGCCCACCGGAGTGGAGAAGCCCAACTTGAAGATTCTTATGTAATAGTGTAGAATCTTAGTTGTAGGTTTTTGGACCCATGTTTGTCACGTTTTGCTTTATGCAATTATATATATATGCATGCTATGGATGGATGACAAAGCGTATGCCATGTAAGCCGTAATAAAATGAATCCCTAAAATAGTAAGTCATAAAGTTGCCTTCCTAATTCGAAACATATCAAGGCATCGATCATCGGTCACGTGGACTAGAAATCCTAAATGTGCCCGATTATCTTTGTGAGGCATGGGTTGTGAATGTAGGTTGGACTTAACATGGAAAGGGATACCCGGACCTAGGCAACTAATAAATGGGTTTGTGCTATAACATCTTAAGATGTTAGCCCATTTGATCCAAAAGTTATGTACGAGATATGATTGGAGTTTGTCTACCTAAGTAACTTAACTTGTTAGGTGCACAAGCTCAGCTTGACTAATAAGTTATTGTAAAAAGTGGATCTTGGCCCACATTAAATCACTAATGTGAATTATTTAAAGAGATATTAATTCAATTTGTGGGATTATAAAAAGACCTCATTTAATCTTGCTAAGTTAATTATTGTAGATTGAAAAATGGCATCTTCAAATAATAACTTTTCATTGCGATCGTTCCTAGAAAAGGACAAATTGAATGGCACTAATTTCATAGACTGGTCTCGAAACTTGAGAATTGTTCTCAAGTAAGAGAAGAAGTCTTATGTTTTGGATGCACCCTTGCCCGAGGAACCTGCTAGGAACGTCTTTGCAATTCAAAAAGCAAACTTTTAAGACTAAGAAGAGCGACTCCAATGATGTGACCTATCTAATGCTGGCCACTATGGTGCCTGACTTGCAAAAGCAATTCATGGACCAAGAGGCTTATGCGATCATGATGCACTTCAAGGAGATGTTTTAAGTGCAAGCTCGTCACGAGAGATTTGTGACAACAAAGGCCTTGATTTCTTGTAAGATAGCTGTGGGTACTCCCGTTAGTACCCATGTACTAAAGATGAAATGGTATCTTGATACTCTTGAGAAGCTTAAGGTACAAGTCCCGAAGGAATTGGCCACTGACTTGATCTTAGGTTCATTAACTGATGATTATGATCCATTTGTTATGAATTATAACATGTATGCAATGAACAAGACAATCATCGAGCTTTATGGGATGCTTAAAAATGCTAAAGAGAACATTTGAAAGACCAATCCCATACTTATGGTTTAAGGGGGCATTAAGAAGGGACCTACTAAGGGAAAGGGGAAGGGAAAGGCAAAACCCAAGTCAAGTGGGAGTGCACCTCTTGCCCAACCCAAGTCCAAGGCACAAAAGCTCAAGGAGAGCGAGAGCACATGCTTCCATTGCAACAATTTAGGGCATTGGAGGAAGAATTATGCTCTCTTCAAGGAAAAACAAAAGAAGAATGGAGCCAAGGCGTCCAGTTCTAGTATTTTTGTTGTTGAAATTAACATTTCTATTTCTACCACTTGGGTATTGGATACCGATTGTGGTTCTCACATTTGTTCAAATGTGTAGGGGTTAAGAAATAGGCAGTTACTTGGAAAGAGTGAAGTGGACCTCCATGTGGGGAATGGAGCACGAGTTGCTGCCATGCAGATAGGCGACTATCGACTCACTTTACCTTCTGGACTTTGTTTAGATTTAATGAATTGTTATTTTGTACCTGCTATGAGCAGAAACATTATTTCAGTTTCATGTTTGGATTTTGATGAATTTGATTTTGTTAATAATGGCAATATTTGTATTCGTTGCCAAGGCATTTTATATGGCACTGCCATATTACAAAATGGCCTTTATATCCTTGATCTACATAACAAAGAGTCCATATACAACATTGATACAAAGAGGGTTAAATCAAACGAATTGAACCCTACTTACTTCTAGCATTATCGTTTAGGACATGTAAATGAAAAATGTATTTTAAGACTCCACAAATCTAGAGTGCTTGGGTCATTCGACTTAGAATCTTATGACACATTCGAGCCATGTTTGCATGAAAAGATGACAAAGAGTCCTTTTAACAAGAAAGGTGAGAGGACTAGTGACTTATTGGAACTAATACATACCGATGTATGTGAGACATTAAGTACACAGGCTAGAGGTAGTTTTACTTACTTTGTGACATTCACAGATGACTTCAGTAGATATGGCTACGTCTGTCTAATGAAGCACAAGTCTGAAACTTTTGAAAAATTCAAAGAGTTTAAGAACGAAGTGAAAAACCAATATTGCAAAAGTATAAAAGCCATTCGATCAGATCGAGGTGGTGAATACTTAAGCCAAGATTTTAACAGCCATCTAAAGAAGTGTGAAATTATTTCACAGCTCACTCCTCCTGGAACGCCACAATGGAATGGTGTGTCCGAAAGAAAAAATCGAACTCTGTTGGATATGGTTTGATCTATGATGAGTCAAGCTAATATTTTTGTCTCTTTTTGGGGTAATGCATTAGAAACTGATGCGTTTCTACTAAACCGTACTCCAACTAAAGCAGTTGGGAAAACACCATACGAGGTATGGACTGGGAAAGAGCCCAATATATCGTTTCTCAAGATTTTGGGCTGTGAAGCACATGTTAAGAAATTAACATCTGACAAACTAGAGTCCAAATCTGCTGTCTGCTTATTTATGGGTTATTCCAAAGAAACAAAGGAATACTACTTTTACTCACAAGCCGAGAACAAAGTATTTATTGCTCGCAAGGCTGTTTTCTTAGAAAAGGAGTTCCTTCTCAAGAAAGACAGTGGGAGTAAAATAGAACTTAGAGAAGTTCAAGTGCCATAAACTCCTGTAGAGGATGAGTTGAAAATGGGATCAAGTTCACAACCAGGTGTGGAACAAGAACCCATTGCACAAGAAGATGAGCCTTATGTGTACAAGAAGGTTAGTGGGAGCATAATGGTATTTCTGGTCCTATATGTGGACGACATCCTTCTCATTGGGAATGACATTCCAACATTGCAAAAGGTTAAGCAATGGCTGGGGAAGTGTTTCTCAATGAAAGACTTAGGTGAAGCCGAGACAATACTTGGTACTCGGATCTATAGAGATAGATCGAATCGGTTTATGGGACTAAGTCAAGAAAAGTACATAGACAAAATACTAAAGTGTTTTAGTATGGGAGACTCAAAGAAAGGTACATACCTTTGGCTTTAGGAGTTCCTTTGACTAAAGAACAATGTCCTAAAACTAAAGAGGAAAGGGATAACATGAGTAGAATCCTATATGCATCTGCTATAAAATCTATCATGTACGCCATGTTATGTACTAGGTTGAATGTTGCTCATGCATTGAGTATAACCAGTAGGTTTCAGCAAGACCCTGGTGAGAAGTACTGGTCTTCTGTAAAGGGGATTCTTAAGTACTTACAAAGGACTAATGATCACTTCTTGGTATATGGTGGTCAAGAAGAGCTCGTCATACAAGGTTATGCCGATGTTGCTTTTCAGACCAACACTCAAGATTCAATATCGCAATCTGGTTTGGTTTTTATTTTGAATGGTGGTGCTATCAGCTAGAGAAGCTCGTAGTAAGAGACTGTTGCCAACTCAACTACAAAATCTGAGTATATTACAGTGAGTGAGGCTGCAAAGGAAGCTGTTTGGATTAGAAATTTTATTTCTGGATTAGAGGTGGTCCCAAGCATCCTAGATCTATTAGAAATTTTCTGTGAAAATAACGGAGCCATCGCACAGGCAAAGGAGCCTCGGTCACACCAAAAATCCAAACACATACTTAGGAGGTACCACCTGATCAGAGAGATCATTGATCATGGGGACGTCAAGATTAGTAAGATAGCAAGTGAAAACAATGTAGCAGATCCTTTGACGAAATAGTTGCGTTCAAATCTGCACAAAGCTCATTTGAGAGAGCTCGATCTTAGGGCTATGCCCAATTGGGACTAGTGCTAGTGGGAGATTGTTAGTGTAAGCCCTAGCCCTAATGCATTGTTATAAAACACTTAAATTAATAAATGAGGCATTTGTTTTATCTATTGTATTCCTGTATATATCAATTGATAGAACTATCCAAGAATGTTGTTTCAGTTTAAGTTATCATGTGTGAGGCATATGATTGTAAAACCTTGAAACAAATGAGACTTCATTCTAAATATCCATAGTCAGTCATTGTTATGGAAATAACAAATAAATTAAGACTAGTATGCTCTCTCTGATAATTTGAGTTATGTCTTACGGATAATAAGGATTGAAGTGTCAATCAGAGATCATAGATACATGTTTAAAACATGGTATCTGGATTTGATCCGTTCATGAAAATACTACATGGTACAAGTCATAAATATTTCTCATATGTAAGTTTTGCATCGGAGTTCTTAGACCTAAAATCTCTATGAAACTCTTTATGAATTATTGTGTACTTTGACATACACCTAACGTACTCGTAACAGGGTGACAAGTATGGGTATGCTTGGATATGCACTGATCCATGTTAGAGAGCATGAGAGAAGTGAAGGAATTACCCCTCTCAATAAGAGAGAAAATATCACCGGCCACTTGATTAGTGAACTGAGAAGTATATGGCCATACCGAGATGAAATAATGAGTAATCATTATTTATCTGAGAGTTCAGTGTCGCTGGAATATCAAGAAATGAATTAGTATATATAAGGATGATTGATTCCATGCCTTATATTAATTCTGATATTTAAGGATAAGGGACTATGCAAAATTGCATTAGGTCACTAAATGCCATTTGCATTTTCATTTAATTTGAAATGTTATAATATCTTGCTAGAGAATATATATAACTTTTGAATTAATTTATTAATTCATTACCAATATTAAATGGACCTATAGGATCGCACACAAAGCATTGAATTTAAAATATTTAAATAGTATATTGAAAATTAATTTGAACTTTTATTTAAAGTCAAATTAATGTATGCAATGGATAAATAGATTTTTGCCTTAAACAGCTTGTTGTTTTAGGAAAATTTGTTAAACAATTTTTTTTGCCTAAAACAGCAAATCTATTAAGTTGTTATTTTGCCTAAAACAACTTGCCTTTCAAGCTGTTTTAGGCAAATCTGTTAAGTTGTTATTTTGCCTAAAACAACTTGCCTTAAACAGCTAGTTGTTTAAGGCAAATCTGTCAAACAAGGTTTTTGCCTTAAACATCTAGCTGTTTAAGGCAAATTTGTTGAACTGTTATTTTACCTTAAACAACTAGCTATTTAAGGCAAATATGTTAACAGTTGTTACACGAGAAAAATTTATTGGCATGTGCTAGTTTTAATTTTAATTAATTAATTATCTATGTATAATTAAGTTAATTGAGTATTAAATCCTAAATTGTATTTAATCAAAATATAATACTCTAAGGGGAATTAATGTGGCCAAAATTCAAGCTAGAAATCCTAGTTGAATTCGGCAACCAATTGATTCCAAAATAAGTAAGTTTGTTTTGATTAAATGACTAATGCCATTTAAATTTGAAACCTAATAGAGTTTGAATTAATTTAAATCACTTAATTAGGAAGTGATGGAGGTTAAAAATATTCCTAATTCTAAGGGATTTCGGATTACCTATCTTTCCCAGATTAATGATATAAATTAATTAATTCTATTTTTTGACCTAAGTGATAATTTCTCTCCTTTAGTGCCGCCACTCTCAAGAGAAAGAATTCTTTCTTCGTCTCTTGTGTTCTTGGACAGCAATAACAATCTAAAGGAAGAACAAGATTAGATCTTGTGGCTTCAAACCATTCCCATTGCCGAATACACAATCATAGAGCTAGCACTCTTGATTTTAAGCTATCTTTACAAGTGTGTGTGTGTGTGAGCATAGAGTGGTGTGACGCAAAGGCTGCTCCTTTGGCATTGGTGTTCCAGTTCTAAAACATATAAGTTCATCCTATTTGCTGGTCATCATAAAAATCAAGATTTGAAATATATCTAAAATTGTAATTTTCAAAACCCTAAAATTGCATGTTTTCGATTCTTGTTGTGGATTGCATGGTATGTATGATCAGGAATTTTTATTTTTTCGCTGCGTGATCATCAATGATATGCCATGTAATAACCCATCACCTCAAACTTATCTACTAAATTTATTTTGACACATAAACTATGAGAATGATTGAATAAACAGTTAAACTCTTAAGTTTTGATATTTTTAAACGCAAAATTGTGGTGAAAAGAAATCGCAGGTGCGCATGAGTTACAAATGCGCTGATATGACAAATAAACAAATAATATGATGACATGTATCATGCAGTCAGGAAAGCTGCTGTTTTTAAATTTATCGATGAAAAAATCCATCTAATTTATGTCGGTAACTTTTATTAATGAATTTTTTCAATATCTTCTGTTAACCCTGAGTTGCTAAATTTAAATTAAAGCAAACAACAATAAATCAAAAAATATCAGCAAGCAAATCAACAGCATAAGCCAGCAACAAGGAAATCAAAGATTTATTTCATTTGGTATATTATTTTGGTTTTGGCTTTTTATCAATATTTAAAAGCCATAAATTTTACTAGTTAAAACTTAAAATTTATATTTTGCATTTAAATAAATTACAAATAAGAACAGAGATTATAAAACAAGGATTACAAAATAATTACAAATAATTTCAACTAGATTGTAAACTAAAACCAAGAACACAAAGAATTTCAAAATCACAATGGAAATTAGTAAGAAATTGTTATGTTCTCAGTTTCTTTTCCTATTCCGAATTATAAAATATACATTTAGAACTCAAGCTTGAAGGAGCAAATCTTTAGGATCTGTAGATACAAAATAAAACTTAAACTAAATCAAAAACCGAAGCAAGATATGAGACAAAATTTTAACTAAAAGAGATTTAAATTATATAAAACTAAAAATAAAAAAATCAAAGCAAAATAAAAATCAGATGAGAGAAATGACAAAATAACAACACATATTAAGGAACAAACTACACCAATTAGTTTAGTAAATCAATTTTTTTAACCAAGATTTTCAAGAAAAGGAAACGATTTTTTGTCAGATTTAACAAACCATTTAAATAACATAGGAAAGAATTCTTTTGCGCATAGCTAACCATAGAAAATCTTTTATACGTTGGCATATAACACATTTCTAGTATCAATTCCAATCTAAATAGAGATTTCTGACAGAATCATAAAGAACATAATAAGCTAAGTCAATAGAAAACATACCGAATCGAGAATTATGTCAACGGTAGGGGGAAAAGAAATATCAACAAAAGACTTTACCTTCGGAGAAACAAGATAGGCAAAGGGAGCTAAATCCCGACCACTATCCTCATCATACATCTCGCTTACAGTTTGATGAAGAACCGTAGTAGCCTGACCCCAATTAATAAGATATTAAGGAATATAGTTCGATAAAGCATAAAACCTAGTAATGGGGAGTGAGATTAGGATAAAAAGAGAGAGTGAGATTGAGTATGGGATAGCACAAAATCAAGTGATAGAGAGTGATATCAATCGAGATTGAAAAAGAGAGAGAAAGATTGAAAAAGAGAGAGAGTTAGAGATCTAGTAAGTTACAGAGATGGAGAAGAAAAAGGATTTGGGAGAGAATAAGATTTTTAGGGATTTTTGTAAATTTTTAGGGTTAAAGGAGAAGAAGACTTGAATAGATAGAGTTAATGCTTTGGTTATTGTGTGTAGTTCACGTGTTTTGCCAGGTCAAGTTTTATGCTTATTACTTATATAAAAGTTAAATTCAAATGCTTATCTGGTCATATTTAAATTTTAAGGTATTTAAATGAATTTTGTGGACAAGTTGAGGGGATTAGAAATGAGTTTACCCATCATTCTTTTCATAGTGTCAAGATTTACATGTCTAAGCCTACCATGCCAAATATCATTACATTCAACAGCAACAATAAAAAAATCACTAAAAGATATTTTATTATTAGAAAAAAGGTACTATATTAATTTATATAGTCTATTAACAAATAAATTTTTTTCAATAAAAAGTATCATGTTTAGTGATAACAACTTTATTTGAACCAAGTAAAATATTAAAACCATTTTGATCTAATAAAGATGAACCAATCAAGTTTTTCATTAAACTACGAACATGAAAAATACCAACTTTATTTCGTTTTTTCATAAGGCTTCAATCTTACTACCATTCAACGTACTCATAAATCTTGCACTTGAAACCTAAAAAGATGAGAGAAATCTTTCATCAAAATAATCATGAACGTTAGCTCTAAAGTCTATCCACCAATCATTTGAGTTAAAAATTATATTTAACTCTAGGCTAAAAACAAAGTACATGTGAAATAAGGAAGAAAAGATAGCTAGGTTCTTAAGCCACCATATTTGCTTGGAATTTTTGAATTGTTGATGCTTTGGAATGTTGTACATGACATTTAAAGCAATTTTTGACAACATGATTGGTCTTTCTACAAATCCAACATTCTAAACCTTTTTTCTGATTGGAATTATTATTTTTTGATTTATTTTTCTTATGAGAATTTTTCTTAAAATTTTTGATTTTAGGCTTATGAACATTTTCAATAATATGAGTTTTTTTGCATAAAATTTAGAATTTTATTTTAGTGAAATACAATGCCTTTCCTCAATTTTCAAAAGAACCAACAAATTGTCAAAAGAAAAAAATTTTTGGAAATCGGATCAAGAAGATGACAACTTTTTAATAAGAAAAAAGATAAGTATAGTATCATGAAATTTAACAACTTTAATTTTCAAATCAAAAATGATATCCTTAAAATTATGAATTTGATCAGACACACTTTTTTCATTAACCATATGAAAATCAAAAAAATTTCAATCATTTTTCTTCAATGCCATATTTATGTTCTAATGCAGTCTATAAATTAATAGTAGTTTTGTTATGATAAAGGATGCAATATATGTCATCAAACAAAATATTTAACATTCAACCATGGCATAAAATGTCTTTTTTACTAAGATCATCTTTGTCACTAGAAGTAGAAATAACACTGGATGCAACAATTTCAGTGATATTTTTAGATATTTTTGTGAAACTTTTATCCATATAATCATTTAAAATCATAGAAAAAAGACCTAATTTAGTGAGACAAAATTTCATTTGTTGTTACCAACAAAGAAAATTTTGATCCAAAAATTTTTCCAACTTACTAGACAAAAACTTAATTAAATCCATGATAAAATAAAATATAACAATTTTCTCTCAAATAATGTATGAAATAAATTATAGCTAACTTCAACAAACACCCAAAAATAGACAAAAAATTAAACAATAAATATAGTAAGAATTTCAAGCAAAACAATAATAAAAATTAATAATATGGGTGATAAATAAGCTGACTACAAAGGAAATTCCATCATCATCACCACTTTAGTTTGGGTGAGACAGAGACGTGGTGTTAAATTGAAACTAAATGATGGAGCAAGAAAGAAAGAAATATTATCAAACAAAAAATGGTTAATTTTATCTGTGGTCATCAAACTTGTGCCTAAATTATACAAAATTAATAAAAGAAAATTTTCTCATAAAATCACTAAACTTACCACTTGTATACTGCAAAATCACTTTGATCAGTTTCAGGTGTAGACCCAAACAAAAAATCTAGCTAGCACATCACGTCACCAGCTTATTCACCTATGGCATCCCAACTATTGCCATGTCATCATGCCACCTGGCATAATAGCCACATCAATGATATGTGGACTTATCAAAGAAATATTTTGACACATCATCATGCCACGTGGACATGTCGAATCATGCTCTGTGAAATACACTATAAATTCTATCCAATATTTAGGGGGTACAAGCCAACCAATAAAAATATGACGCGTGTCTTTTGAAAAAAAAAAAAAAAGAAGTGCAAGTTTTTAAATTCAAACTGAAGTTAAATTTTATTTAACTAACATACACAACCGCATAATAAGCACAAATTAAGAGGGTAACATTGTTAATTGTCTTAAAAAAGAAGGCACGAGCACCTATCTTAACAAAAAGGCACTCAAAGGCAGTATTGTTCAATTGTTTTATAGGCCCTAAAAAGGGAATTCAACCCCTAAAATGTATTGGATATTTTCCCAAATACAATACTGGGTAGCTAATAAAAATATAAACAATGTTTACCCAACAGTTAATACACAATACAAGAATCTAATTGAAGCAGAAATCAATATAATCTCCAGTCCAACTCTTCAGTTAGGAGTTAGCTTCTTAATGGTACCCATTGTTCCTCTTGAGATCTTCTTGACTGAATTAATCACATAATCATCTTGTAAATATCTGGACTTGACTTCTCTTCCTCTCTTTGTTAGTTGGGAACTACAACGACTACTTGGACTTAGACTTATTTTCTCTTCATTTGTTTTGTCTGGATTTCAATTAGGGTGACTTGAGATTGCACTTGAGATTCATTGATGAGAACAACTTCCTGCATTGGTTGATTATCCTGAACATAGTAATTATAACAACTAATTAAATAAAACAATTGAAGCAAAATAATTAGCAAGTAAACTAATAAATTGCTAACTTAAATTGAACAATACTAGGGAAACATCAAAATATGCAACATAACTCAACAAGCTATTGTTTTAATAGGGTTGTCTCTAAAAATTTCATTATAGACTTGATTTATTTCCTATACATTACAATGCATATGAGATATTTGTTTATCAAACCAATAAAGAACTTCAAATTAAATAAGAACTTTGAAATTGATGTTATTAACTTCTTGTTCATGATTTTCAATTACTAAGTCAATTTGGAAGTTGGTTTCCAAGCTGTCATCCTTCTCATTGTCAACAAAAAGTTTTTTTACAATCCATTTAGAATGTCCTCTTGAATTATGTTTAGTTGCATGATAGATTGAACAAGTCATATTAATATTTCCCTTCCTGGAAACTTTCTACCTTCCATTTGATCCTTTATTTTTATCTAGCTTGCTCAATTTCTTCAGGTTCTAGTATCCTATTCTTTGCTTTCCTCCATCTTTTCTTCTTGACAACCTTAAGAGGAATTATATCACCACCATCTCAACTCTTGGCTATAACTCCAAAGGATTGGTAGGGTTAATAAAATGATCATACACTTTCATAAAAGTTTCCATGTGGTAGTACTTGTACACATAGTCCTCAAGATTTTCATTGTTATGTAATTGTACACGAGGCAAACCTATTAAATCCTACTCCTACATGTGCATTGTCATGCCTGTATATCCACTATGAATTTGCTTTTTTGTCATGCAATTCCACTTTTATACCACCAAAATAATCTGGCTCAAATCATATAGCATCCTCTTTCAATTTCAGCAATCTTTTCCAAACCTTTAGGCATATCTTGCCATTGTATGTCTTCATTTTTTCTTTCTTCTTCTACGTTCTCTTCATGAGCTTTGATTTTATCATTTCTTTCAAGATCTTCACCCAAATTATATAGGAACAAACTCCATGTTTTAGTTGATTCATTTTCCATCATAACCATATATGTTATGGGAAAAATACAATCATCAGAGTCAATCCCAAATGCTGTGAACAAAAAGCCACCAGATTGCCTTTTAATCATGTGCAATCAATTACAATTACTGGCCTACAACCAGCCTTGACTGCATTTTTCAATGGTGCTAAATATATATAAAAATCTAGAAATATACCTTCATCTCTCCACAAATGAACATTTGACCCAATATTACTTACTAAAAGTTCTAGCCTATAATCCAATGGTTCCAAGTATTGCATCCTCTCATCTCTAAAAATCCACTTTAAAACCATATTTTTCAACCTCCAAACCTTCATTTTCCAATTGTGTATCCTAAATTCTAACGGTGCTAATGATCCTTTTCAAACTCCATATTAGATCATCCCTAAATCTCTTGTAATATTTACATGCTAATCATTAGGAAGTCATGTGAAAGTTCTTGAAAACTTTGCCACGTGTGTTAAAATTAAAGGTTTTAATTTGCACAGTAAGGTCATTCTTACTAACTCTTTTGGCCCATAACTTATAAGGATAACCAATAGTCATGCATTTACATATGACTTCATTCCTATCATTAGTTGGAAAGTGAATTAAGAACCTATTTTTAATGCTGCAAGCATTGCATGCCCTTTTAAGTTGATTTATGAGAATTTATTTTTATGTAATTTTAACATAAATTTAATAACAATAGGTGAAATTAGCATAATGACAAGAAACAGAAATTTTAGTACACAGGTTGTTGAAGTCATCAGCAATAAAGACAGTTGGGTTTAGAAGCATTTAACAGGTGAAATCTACAAAGCCCCAAGTTTATACAGGTTAGTGAGATGAGACAATATTTGCAGTTGCACATGTGCAAGGGCACCATTTCCCTATTTGTCAAAACTGCCGCGTGGAATAAAAGGTTAAAAGGTTTAGTACGTAAACAAATCTTTTTTCTTCTCCTTTTTGGCTGACAAAATGTGAAAGTATTCAAGAAAAAAAGAAATGAACCTGGATAGTTGTATTATTTTGTTTGCCGAAAGTGGATATGGTAAAATTCTGTAAATAATAATAATTCATTGATGATCCAAAAGCCGCGTTTACAGAGAAGCAGGTGGCGGCCTTCATTTTCCAAGCCGCGTTTAAGATATTGCTATCCAAAGCCGTGTTAAACTCTTCAGCCTCGAGCCTGCAATTATTCTGGTTGAGGAATCTTTATTATGCCTTTGGGATCAAATACCACCAATCAAGAAAGCTAATGATTTGGAAACTCTTCGGAAAATAATTACAATTTCAAATACAAATAAAATAAAATTGTGCTTCTTTTTTTCCTTAACAAATGGCGAGTTTTTTTAGATAAAATAAATTTCTGATTTTAGACTGAATTAAATGAAAATTAAAAAAAGCGAGGAAAAAAAAGCATTCAAACCAGTTCAATGACCATTTTTCAACTCTTTCTAGGGCTTTTTTCTTCCCAATTGTTTCATGCGTATAATCTTAAAAGAAAACTGAGACTTCTCATGTTCAAGTCTTAGTAGGCATTCTTGTGCCAAAATAGACTCCTGTGTATAATGGCGTCCACTTTTGCTTGTGGAACCCGACGCGCTCCATTTGCTTTGATAATAATTGTTACGCGAGAAGGAATCCAAGTCCTTCCTGCCACTTTCTATTGAACAACCAAAAGCTATTTAGCAGAATCCAAATTGATACAAAGACAGCATCTGCAATCCAAATGAACCGAAATTTATAAATGAATTCCCACCTGCTAGTGTTACTAAAGATCGCTTCATCTAGCTGCTCTATATTGTGACTATGATCCTTTTCATTTTTCACAGATACATATAAAGTATTTTTAGATACATGACAGCTGCAATGCATTGCAGATAAAATCACCACTCTGCTACAAACTACAATGACAATCAAGTTTTACAAGATCTTCAAGAATAATACCGAAAATTCAGTTAGTATCCCTCCATTGGAGAAAGACTCTCTGCTTTTATATTATCCTGTACACTACCTAACATAACAGCAGTTAGCATTAGCTTCCCTGCATCTGGAAAATTCTTGTGCTGCATAAGTATTGCTTCGACAGATTCTGACTCATCTGTCCTCAACGGCAACACTTCATCAAACCCCCCTTCTACACTTTCTGCATGAGGTCCATAACACCTATTTGATGCTTGGAAAAGCACGGTGTCTCTCAGATGTTGCAGTGTCTCCTCATCGCTCCACCCTTCGTCTGTAGATGCTTGATGAAGTTTACCCCAATCATCCTGATCAACAGCATTCTTCCAGCATTCCTCCAGAAGGTTTCTGTGGCTTCTACGAAATGAGGAGCTGGTCCATGCAAACACATCAAATGCCCACAATGCTAGCTCGGCGCTTCCAACTTTAAGACAGAGCTCTATGAGCTCTTCTGGACAGAAAAGCCGACTTCCGTCATTTATCTCTACTCTATTGGCATCAAGGACCTTCAAAATTTCTTCCTGCAAGTAACAACAAAATAATTAACATTCACTGTGCAGTCTTCCGAACTATTTACTGACAATGCCAAAGAGCTACTTCCCCCATATCTCAATCGAGGAATTTTAGAAGTAGACAGAAATAAGCAAGTCCTGACTTTGACAAATTATTTGGTTTCAGTTAGACCACACAGCAACCTCAGCAAAGCGGTCACTAGAATTCAAAATAGATACAAATAAAACATAAAAGTAATATATTTAGTCCCCCTCCATCTCAAACACAAGCAGACCCTGCTGAGAGGAAGGACTGCACAAATTCAGCATACACTTGAGACAGAAGGGCTCCATATTTTCTAACCTTCACTTTTCCAATTTCTCTCAGTTGCATGTTCTCCTACAAGTACCTTTATTCCTTTTCTGGTCTATCTTGTATTTCCACACAATCCTTTTTAGTTTTTCTTTTCCATCATAAAAATGTACATATATTTCTGTCACACAAATTTGCTATCTTACACTATAAGTTATTGAACCATGATCCTATAAATGCCCCACTATATGAGCTAGTAATTTGAAGCCACACAGGTCTCTGGTCACTTTCTCAGTTAAAACCTGATATGATCATTCTCCTCAATTTTACAACCCTTTTATAAAATAAATCCTAGGTGCATAATGTGTGCTTTCTGGGACCTTTGTGCCAACTTCACTTGCTTCCACTTTAAAGTTAATTGTAGTAAGAACAAACTTATGTAGTTCCTCCTACCACACAGACTGTTTTATAAAGCCATTCAGATGAGAGATTGGAAGAGGTATCCCTAATAAACTTCAGCATGATTATGTGTCGTTTCTAAGGAACTACATTGAAATAAATGAATTACAATTTCCTTATAACAGTACCTGGACCCAATAGAAACATGTTGGAAATTGGGCCAAAGTTTTGGATAAACAAAGTATTTTCTACATTTTCTTCTTTTCCATATTCATCCTTATAAAGGTTGACAAGAAAAAAAAAAAGTTTACAATAACAACAATGGAGCACATTGGAAATAGACTAAGAAACTGGAGATATTGTTCTTATTATTCATTCGCTTCAACAATATATAGAGATAAGCTAAAAGAAATCCCATATCTCATGAGATTAATACAACTAAAATTTTAAATCAAAAGAGTAGCTAATTCAAACAGATTTTATTTTGCATTTGAAAAGAAAGACTAAATCTTGACATTTTCACTTTCTTCAGAAAAATTTCATTCAGTTTTTTTGTTTAAGCTGTCACCACAGCCTTGTTTGACTCCCCATTATGCATCTGATTGTTGACAGAAACAGAGACAATTTCAACGTAATGTTGCTAAAATGGGAATGAGTTCACAAGTGAAGAAATTACACGCAAAAAGATTATGCCAATCAAAAGATGGGAGCAAAAGAAAATACAAGGTTTGAGCATTCCAATTATGTAGAATATGACAGCACGTACCTGCAACTTCAAAATCTTCAAATCTGCATCAACACGCTTGAGCTTTGTCTCAGAATCAATATCTTTACCTGCTAATGAAGTCAAAAGAAATAAGCTTTAAGCAAACTAGGCCTTCAGTCACTAAATTAATAAATCAAATGAAATAAGGATTGCCAATAAAAAAAGATTTTATCAGTCTAGTTTTCAAATTGGATTGTACATAAATTATCTCAAGCCCAGTCAAGGATAATGGCAGTAGATAATGATCAGCGTAGAACAATCTTGATCTATATACATTGGCCCAATTAGATATATAGTGCTAGGATAGAAGGTCAGTCATATCCACTTTTACAACAGTGAAGAATAGAAAGGATGCACATAAGATGATCTGGGGTGATGTTGAACAACTGATTTAAGAAAATTCCATACTATAGATTTTACCCCAAATCCAGGAGGAATAGATAAAATGCTTTATATAAGTGCTGCTTAGATAAACAAATAGAGTTGGTTGAACTCATTATGCTTCTCAAGTAAGCCTTTTCCTCAACAAAATATAGCATCACTCAATTTCACATTATACTTGGAAATTGAAATTGTTAAAAATTGGAAATGTTAAATGGTCTCCAACATTAAGAGAATCCAGCATCATAATGGTAGTAGGAACTAGCATGGAATTAGAATTATGCGATATCATCAATTTTAACAAAATTTCTTCCCACTAGAATTATCAAAATGCGAGGAACATGTGATATTTACTGGTACATAAAATTGATAAGGAAATCAGTCAGAGCCCATGAACCAAAAAACAAACATTATATATATATATATATATATATATATATTAGGGAAAAAAAAACAACTAAAGCTAATGAAGGCATTCCTCAAAACACAATCTCCAATAGAGAAGAACCCTAAAAATATTCTGAAGATTTGGGTACTGCTTTCCTGAAAAGGGAGGTCGATGAAGATATACAAACTGCCTCCCTGGAAAGAGAGATCAATGAAAGCTACAAATGGTAATGGTTCAAGGAACAAAACCATAAGCCTTGATAACCAAGCTGAACATTCCATATGTCTTTTGTCAATAAAACACAAACGTTTATTTATTCTGGTGAACAATTTTTTTTATTATTGATATTAATATTAATTATTAAATTTTAGAACTGAAATATAGTTGGCTGCTTCAATTTATAAGAAGGGACAACCTGGTGCAGAAAACAAAAAAAGAACACAACTTACACAGGCACAAAGCTAACTGAAACCACTAAAGCTCTCAAGACTCAACCACCAACTTATTCATCCAGGTAGCATTTGTTAATTGATCCACGGAATATTTTCTGAACAAGATATGTAATAGCCAAAATAACACTGGAAAATATTTCAAAATTTTTTTTCAATTGTTTGTTAAAATTTTTAGGATGAACTAAAAATACATTTTTTTAATTTTTTTAGTTGTTTTTTTATCTGACAAAGTATATGAATACATATTTTGACCCTATGTCAAGACATAGACTTTTTTTTTATGGAATCCATTTTTTTAACAAACACTTGAAAAGATCAGAAATGTTGAAATAATTTTATTTTCTTTGCATCCCAAACTTTTCAAGGTTAACAAACGCTACCCTAGAGAATAACAAAACTCCATGAGTATTTTACAGATAGAGAACTAATTTAGCAAGACAAATAATAAATATGATAGAACAAACATAACTTTAAATATGAACATAACAAATAATCTAGGCTATTACTAGACTAAGAAATCTGTTATGATTTTTTAAGAGGAAGGGCAGCTGAGAATAGAATTGAGAAGAGAAAGAGAAGAGAAGAGAGAATAGGGAAGATTAGAGAGAAAAGGTATTCATTCACTTTGCATGCCTCTAACAAATGCTATACAGGCCTTTTTAATAGAGCTGTCCGTTACTTTTCCTCTCAACTACTTAGCGAAAATTCAGCTAAATTCCCTCTCGACTAACAGAAGGAATAACAAGTAAAATAACAGAATGAAAAATAGAAAATAACAGAATGAACAACTTGAATAGTAACTGTAGCGAGTTTCTTCAAATGGTGTTGGTTGCTGGGCTTTTCTCATTAGGGCCATCTTCTGATTCAGTCTCCTCAAGCCCATTGGTGCTCTTCTTCTTCATCCCATCCTTTTCTTCAGTCTTCTTAAACCCATTGGTGTTCTTCTTCTCCAGCCCATCATCTTCTTCGTTCCTCATCTGCGTGTTTCTGTTACTGCCAGTACCAACTTCCTTATTCTCAGCAAGTTGCTTACCTATTTCCTCATTTATCATAACATTACCCCCTCCCAATTGAGTCACCTTGTCCTCAAGGTGGAGATGAGGGAACTGAGAAACAAGGAAAGGTAGATCCTCCCATGTATTTTCGTCTGGATGCAGATTTGTCCATTGAACAAGAACCTGCTGCATCTGCGTCCCTTGCCAAGTAATAATTCTTTGTTGTAATATTGCCAATGGTTCCACTTTAGGTACTCCCTCCTTAGTACACGAAGGTAATTCTGAAGTGAGCGTACCATGCCCCACAGCCCTTTTCAGTAGCGAGACATGGAAGACGTTGTGAATAGCGCTAGTTTTTGGCAGCTGGAGTTGGTAGGCTACGGATCCCACCTTAGCAACTATCTGAAATGGGCCATAGTATTTAGCTGAAAGTTTCAAGTGCCTCCTTACAGCTACTGTTTGTTGCCTGTATGGCTGAAGCTTCAAGTATACCCAATCTCCTACTTCAAACATGCGGTCAGTTCTATGCTGATCTGCTAATTGCTTCATGCGATTCTGAGCAGATTGAAGCTGATCCCGTAGAAGAGAAGCCATTTGTTGTCTACCTTGTAAGAATTCTTCCACACTTGCCACTGCTATCTCTACCACCGGTAAGTAATGGAAAGAAGGAGGTTTGTAGCCATATAACGCTTGGAAAGGGGACATCTGTAAACTGGTGTGGTAGTTACTGTTGTACCACCACTCTGCTAAACTCAGCCACTTATACCAAGATATTGGCTTATGAAAACACATACAACGCAAGTAATTCTCCAAACACCTGTTCACTCTCTCGGTTTGCCCATCAGTTTGTGGGTGATAAGCCGTAGACAAGTGCAACTTAGTGTGCAGCAACTTGAAAAGTTCTTGCCAGAAGAGACTAGTGAAAATCCTATCTCTATCCGACACAATAGTAAGAGGTAGGCCATGCAATTTAAAAACATGATCAAAGAACAACTGAGCTACAGAAGTGGCGGTGAATGGATGCTGCAAAGCCAAGAAATGTGCATATTTGGTAAACGTGTCAACAACTACCAGAATCGTGTCTTTTTTGCTGGACTTAGGCAACTGTTCAATGAAGTCCATGGATATATGTGTCCACGCAGAGGAGGGGATGGGTAGCGGCTGGAGCAAGCCAGGATAAAGAACTTGTTCACCCTTACATTGCTGGCAAACAACACAATTGGAAACCCACTGCTTAACATCCGCATACATATTTGGCCAAAAGAAGTGAGTTGACAGTCTTTTCTGGGTACCCAATATTCCAGAGTGTCCACCTACAGCTGAGTTGTGAGCTTCCTGCAACAAGGTTTCTTTAAGTTTGGAACTATTACCTACATAGATTCTGTTCTTGTGGAGTAAGAGGCCTTCATGTAAGGATAGATGTGGGTGTGCAGCTGAATTCACCATCTTGGCTGAGATCAATGGTTGGACTATTGGATCCTGGACATAACTGTCCATCACCTCCTGTATCCATAAGGGTACCGTTGCTGTTATGGTATAGCTCAACTCTGCTTCAGAAACATCCCTTCGAGAGAGAGCATCTGCAACCTTATTCTCACTCCCCTTTTTATAGAGAATCGTGTAGGTGAGGCCCAGCAGTTTGGTAATGCCCTTCTGTTGTATATAGGTGTGTAGTCTTTGTGTCAACAAGTGTTTAATCGCCTCGTGATCTGTTTTGATGAAGAACTCGGCTTGTTCCAGGTAATGACGCCATTTTGAGACCGCTACAATGATTGCCAACAGCTCCTCATAAATTGACAATCCTTGATTCTTCTTACTCAACGGCTTACTAAGGAAGGCTAGTGGTCGCTGCTCCTGCATTAAAACTGCTCCTATTCCCTTGTTACTTGCATCTATTTCCAGTACAAACGGCTTATTGAAGTTGGGAAGTGCCAAAACTGGAGCGGTCGACATAGCAACCTTGAGAGTATTGAAGGCCTGCTGTGCTTCGTCAGTCCAGTGGAACGAATCTTTTTTTAATAGATTCGTTAATGGACGAGCAATGGTGCCGTAATGAGACACGAACTTGCAGTAATAACCCGTTAATCCCAAGAATCCACGCAAGCTTTTGAGATTACTCGGTGATGGCCAAGACACCATGGCTTCAATCTTTGCTGGGTCAGTGTGGACTCCGTGTTTATCGATAATATGACCCAAATATTCTATTTGCTGTTGACAAAAGGAGCACTTGGAAAGTTTGGCATAGAGCTTGTGATCTCGCAGGAGTTGAAGCACGGTGGCCACATGTTGCAGATGTTCAGCCTCTGTTTTGCTGTAAATTAAAATATCGTCAAAGAATACCAATATGAATTTACGTAAGGGCCAAATACTTGATTCATGAGAGCTTGAAAAGTGGCTGGAGCATTTGTTAAGCCGAAAGGCATCACTCTAAACTCGTAATGGCCTTGATGAGTTCGAAATGCTGTTTTATGGACGTCTTGGACTTTCACTCATATTTGATGGTATCCAGCCTTCAAGTCAATCTTGGTAAAGAATTGTGCCCCGTTTAGTTCATCCAACAAGTCATCTATAATGGGAATAGGAAACTTGTTTTTGACTGTGATATCGTTAAGCTGTCTATAATCTACACAGAACCGCCAGGTGCCATCCTTCTTTTTAACTAGTAGAACAGGGGAAGCAAAGGGGCTGTGGCTCGGCTGTATAAACCCAGCTTTTAACATCTCCTGTACTTGTTTTTCGATCTCATTTTTTTGGTAGTAATTGTACCTGTAAGGTCTGACGTTGACAGGTATGGCTTCTGGTAATAGATTGATCGCATGGTCCTGTGTTCTTCGGGGAGGCAAGGTATCCGTAGCCTGAAATACATCCTCATATGCTTCCAACAGCTGCTGCAGGTGGACTGGCTGGTCAAGTTGCGGTTGCTGGTTATTAGCTTTCTCGGGGATTACTAGAAGTGAAAAGAGCTGGGAGTCCGCAGGTGTCATCAGTTTCTTAATGCTTCTGCCAGTCAAGAGATGCAAAGTACCCTCCTCTCTAATTCCTTTGAGTACCACTTGTACCCCTTCTTTATGAAAGGTCAATTGCATTTGCTCAAAATCAAAGAGTACAGGGTTATATCGTTTCATCCAGTCTACTCCCAAAACTACATCATATCCCCCTAACTCCAAGAGTCTGAGGAAATAGGTAAGCAACTTGCTGAGAATAAGGAAGTTGGTACTGGTAGTAACAGAAACACGCAGATGAGGAACGAAGAAGATGATGGGCTGGAGAAGAAGAACACCAATGGGCTTAAGAAGACTGAAGAAAAGGATGGGATGAAGAAGAAGAGCACCAATGGGCTTGAGGAGACTGAATCAGAAGATGGCCCTAATGAGAAAAGCCCAGCAACCAACACCATTTGAAGAAACTCGCTACAGTTACTATTCAAGTTGTTCATTCTGTTATTTTCTATTTTTCATTCTATTATTTTACTTGTTATTCCTTCTGTTAGTCGAGAGGGAATTTAGCTGAATTTCCGCTAAGTAGCTGAGAGGAAAAGTAACGGACAGCTCTATTAAAAAGACCTGTATAGCATTTGTTAGAGGCATGCAAAGTGAATGAATACCTTTTCTCTCTAATCTTCCCTATTCTCTCTTCTCTTCTCTTTCTCTTCTCAATTCTATTCTCTGTTCTATTCTCAGATGCCCTTCCTCTTAAAAAATCATAACAAAATCCCAATCTAGGAAAATTCAAAATATATAATAAATATGATAGAATGAACATAACTTTAAAATAGCCCTAAGAAGATAAAAATTCCCCAAACCATAAGAAACTTGAACTCATAAATAAATAGTAAAACCCAGATCTCCTAAATAAATTATGCAGCTGAATTGTAAATATAAATGGAATTCAAATTAATTCTTGTACCTAGTTTTCCTAGACAACATTCTTCCCATTTGAGAAAACTCATGATCCTGTTTCATTGTGATGGAGAATCAATAATCAAACAGGAGAAATTGTAGCTCAATCATCTTCGATGGTAGCAAGTAGAAACCAGAGAAAAACATTTAGATCATTCTGTTCTTTACATCCCTAAAAAATATCAAAACATTTAAAATATCGGCTCATGTTAAAAGCTCTGAAACATCTCTTTGACAGGATAAATTCCTCTAAATTTTTTAGCATGTTATCATCATTTTCTTTATCTACAAAAAGTTCCTCAGAATTTTCCAGCTAAAACTTATCATCTTGGATTCCCACATTCAAATTCTTTGATATCAATATTAAAAGTTCTAATTTTCCAACCTTCATTTATTGCTCTTCAAAATGAATTTCCTGCCTAGTGTCATTCTTAGTTGTTTGCATTTCAATTGGAGAAACTTCAACAACTGTTTCTTCGCACTGCCGCAAGGTTTCTTCAATGGGCTTTTCATCTTTTTCTTCAGTTGGAATACTTGGGCAAACATCACAAGTCATATAAATATAACCAACTTCAGGCCAACTAAAGGTATTTAGCCAATAATCTTCTTAAAATCAATTGCATCTTCATAATTTGAGTTGTCTATCTCATAAAAGATGTTTAAGAGTTCAAACTTCAGAAAATATAAAAGTAAAACTTACAAAACCAACCATATGCAACCCCTAGATGATAAAAACCAGGTTGACACCTCTACACTAACAACGATTCTTTAATCTTTACAAGCAGTATTATGGATCCTGAGCTATGAAAATTAAAAACCAATGCTATACAAGATAAAAAAACATAACTCTTTACATAGTCCCAGTAACTATAAAGTTCCATGAACAATAATGAATCCAAGTTGCTAAATAAGTAGCAAAAAGGAAACTTCCTACATGGAATTTGTACATGAAAAACCTAAATCAAAACTAGCAAAATTCAAATTGAAATTAAATAAAGATAATTCTTGATTGCAGTATTCCTTGACTGCATCACAACCCCCTCCTTGTAAATAGTTGATGAAAGTCCAGTTCAGTTTCTCAGTTTGGTTTGGGATGGTGGTCCTTTTCTAAAAATTGTATAAAGAAAGAAAGAAAGAAAGAAAAATTATAACATCTATATATACTGCACTTATGGATCTAAATATTTGTAAAAATTAGTTCCTATGTTTGGTGTCACTTTGTAGTTTGTACAAACCACAGTAACTAAAATTACATCCAATCAGGTTCCACATTGCTCCAACAAACCCATATATGATGTAGCGACAAGACAAGCAACAAAAGTGTATATTATACCTGCCATGGCAGCAATCCTTGAGAGATTCAAAAGACGCTTTCTTTCCACTAATTTTGTTATCGAGCTGGTGTGCTCGAGTTGCGCACCCTCTTCAGCTTCAGAAATAGAGCAATCATCTTGAGAAAGAGCCAAAAGATGAAGCGTTTCAGAAGCTGAGGAAAATTCATGAAGGAACACTTGATGAAGCCAAAGAAGATCCTGGTGATGCTGTAGAAAAAAAGATAACTCCTCCTGGAACTCCTCACCAAGCCTTAGAAGCTTGGAAAATTGTTTCTTTGCATACAGTTGTTCAAAAACAAAATGACTGAAACCTCCTTTAGGTCCCATGCTCTCATGCTGAGGAAAATACAAGTACCAAATGATGTAAGAGAACACAACAACTAAATGATCCACCTCAATAAATTGATCACAAGCAAACATTTATTGGTTAAATAGAAAAGTAAAAGAAATTCATATCATAACAGATGGTTTACAATTCCTTCACACATAATGGATGAAAGCAATAGAAAAAAGGCAAACATTTAACTCGAAAGAGAAACACGAAGTTTTCCAACTTGGATAAGAGCTTATTAAGCCAATGACTTCCTCGCACTTGAACCTGATAATTTGTACTGCTATAGAGTAAAATGCAGTGATAACAAAGCATCAGACAGATGACAAGTTAAGCAACAGTGGAGAAAACATTTTTTATTTGATTAGGCTTACCATAAGATTTCTGAGCAATACTAAATCATTGAGGTCACAACATATGCTCCACATAGTATTGTATCCTTCATGCCTTTTTGCAATGGCCAGCAAACCTGAAGAGATCTTTCTCAGGATTTCATCACTCTGTTCATTGTTTCCAAGATTAAAAACCTGAAAAAGGGATATCCCAAGGGTCATTTTTATATTTAAGTTTAGCATCAAATAGAACAGTTTACTGAATAAGACAAGATTAACCTGGTGACTGCCTTCTACAAAGTCTTTCAGTTTTTGATAGAGAGAGTGAAGTAGGGAATCACGCCTACTCCAATATTCATTTAATAGACCTTTAGGCTCTTCACCGCGCTCAAGTTTAGCTGTGATAGCACCAGAATATGCCTCAAGAAGTACTTCAGCCAGCACTTCTAAATGACTGTAAAGATCAGATGTTATGGATTTATTCAGTGCAGTTGTTTCATTAAGCATCTGAAGCATGAAAGATGCAACTCTCCATAATCCATTCCGCACCACAGGTTGACAACACCAAGGTGTTAAGCCCTCAGGAGGTGGATACCACATGTGGTGCTCATTTTTGTAAAGCATAGCAGCACGAACTACAGAAACCAACACATTTGAGAGTTCACAAGCCCTCTGAATCTGGAATTCAAGTATTTGATCCTCTCTTATCACATATTCTAAGTGTTTGTCCAAGCAACCAAAGGCTTCTTCAAGATCAGAGACCTTGCTGTAAAACACTTCAGCATTGTCTCTGTCCATAAGAAGCACAGTATTACGGCGGGCTCTTTCACCAACTAACTGAATAAGATCCCAAAGAGCTCCTGAGATTTGAGCTTCTGAACTAGAACTTTGGGAGCTGGCTGCAGTTGAGCGGTTTTGGCTAATTGCATTTTGTAGTTCCCTCAATTGAATCATTCCCGCAAGCTTTTCTCCATGCTCCAGGATCATTTGTAAAGACTCTCCTGTCATAAGAAAGCATTAGTTAGGAACGAGGTCAAGGTAGCCAAAATAGAAAGGGACAATTGGTTTTTGACCTCAGAAGAAAACAAGTAAAAGAAAATATAATTCTTGCTAACTCTTTTTTTTTTTTTTAGCACAAGAAACTGCACATCACCAACCCAAAGAGACAAAATATATCTCCCCACAAATCTCTAAGGCTTTCCCACTAAATATATCTCCCCACAAATCTCTAAGGCTTTCCCACTAAAAGGGTAAATACAAATACACATATCTAACAAATTAGGGCCTCCAGGCCACCCTACCCCTCCTTTCAAATGGATGACATGGACTTTCAAGTTCACAAAGTACAAATTCTTGGGTTCATTTAAAATAAGAGGCACCATGCCCTCATCTCACATGAGGAATTGCTTCCTAAGGCCCCTAACCACTTTGCTGCCTCCCCTCAGGAACTTTGAACAACATCGTGACATGTTTCATCATTTATTAATTAATTGGTGATTTGTATATTGCTGACTTGATTTATTAGACAGAGTAGGAACAGAAAAAAGGGTCAAACACGTCACAGACAGGAGAAAATTAGCATGTGCAAGAATGATATATAATTTAAAAATGCGCTGAGTCCTACTCTGCTTAGAACATAGCTCCTCATGACACTTGGATAAAGCAAGAAACTGAAGAAATTTTTCATGCTTTTGTTGCTTATCCATTAGTTGGCTGGAAATTATGGTCAAAGCCACAATTTCAGCACCTCTAGTTGTTGTCCAGTGTTTAGCTAAGGTGTCAACAATAGATTTGCTTATCCTTGCAAAAACATTTGTTTCTCCATCTCTTTCAAATGCCCCAGCATTTTGAAGCTTCACAAACGAAGCATTGACCTGCTCAGTTAAAAGAAAATCGTGGAAAAGTTGACTAAGTAAAGCTTCTGATTCGCCATCTTGGGTATTTCGACGTGCAATTCCAGTCATAACAGTCTTTTGTCTACTGCCAGTATCCCATGCTTCTGAACTAGCTATCCTAGGAGCACTATTGCTAGCAAATGCAATTTTTCTTCTCTCTTCCTGTGCAGATCGTTCATTTGAGCTACCCATACGCGATAAGCTTCTCTCAGGTGGTTCAACTCCACCAAGTACAACAGCTTTTTCTGGGATGGCCCATATTCCTGCTTTCTCTGTTAACACAATCCACGCACCATCTTCACTGTTATTAGCAGATGGAAGAACTGAAGCATCTAAAACTTTTCCAGCATCATAAGGCAGATCAAACTGATAGAGACAGGGAGAATTCCTGTGATAATGGGATACTGTTGCAGTTCCATCACCAGAAAGAATTATTTTTGAGCCAGATGGCCTACCTCCTACCCTAAGCCTCATGGAGAATAAGAAATCCTCATCTTCAACTCTAGCTTTTGGGAGAATCACTTGGATTGGAGCTTTTTTCTCCAAGACTCTATCATGACTATCAGAGGAATCATACATGCCAGACTTATACTGCATGGTCAGAAGAGAATACTGTGTGTAACTTGAACTGCTAACCCTGTCTTTACAGAATGTGGCAACAAGAACTGTGATAACTGTACCCTGATCATCCACTTGCACATCCAGAGGCCAGATACGTTTCTGGCCAGCCAAATCTTTCTTAATTCCCGAATCTCCATCAGTACCAACAATTTCATGTGACCAGAGCTTTGACACATGTAAATCAGGACAAAATGTAATACTGAAACACTGTATCTCATGATCAGTCAACAGAAGAAACTTCCTATGAGAATCCTCCATAGAATGGAGTGAAAAATGCCAGATAAGTGACCTTGGATAGCCATTGCTCCCAGCAAATTGACCATTGCCATTGGCTCTGGTGGATGAACTTGCTATGCCCTCATATACTTTACAACGTTGAATGCCAGTCGGGCTGCAATTAAAATGCCAAAGTTCACCATTTGAAGTACAGACCAAAGCAACACACTCCAGCTGGGCACCAGGCACTGCAGAAGCAATCATAGAGTTAAGAGAAATCAAATCAACTGAACTACTTCCAAGCCCGTTTCGTTCCTGCAGACTATTTGATGTGTTCTTCCAATCAAAGGGGGAAGCAGTCACCTCCCATTCATCAGTAGATGTTAGACTTGTACAAGGGGTAGAATCCCCTCTAGAGAAAATGTCAGGCCAGTAGATGACAGCGTGAGTTTTTTGGTTACACATTACAATACCAGCAGAATTGCAAGTCTGTGAAACTTTATTTCTTCCCTTGTGCAATTTATCCCAATTAACCACACAAATCATCCAATTGCTACCATGATAAGGACTGTTCTTAATATCTCTATCATCTAAAACATTAGAAGGAAGTTCAAGAATAATGCAATCTTTTGAAACTGAAGATGCTAAGTAACTCCAGAAGAAGACTTTATTTCCACAGACAATCCAAGAAAGGCATGTATCCTTATCCATTCCACCAGATATACATGCATTGCCTGCCAGATAACATATGTGAGTTTAATGATAACTTTTTTAGAACGAGAACAATTTTAACTTTCATATCTAAGCAAACCAGGAATATGCTTCCGCAGAAAGCTGGCCTGCTCATCACGAACTACTTGGGGAAACTCTCCAACATACACGGGCTTAATTGGATCTACCCCATTCCCTTTTTCGCTTGCATTTGCTGGTGGGATTCTAGCACCATAAATACGAAAATCAAAATCACCATAAGATTTGAATAAAAAAATAAAAATAAAAACAAAAACTAGAGGCACTGGAAAGCAGAAGTCTACACCAATGCAAGGGCCAAGGAGACATAGCTAGATACACCAGTCTTATGAGGCAAACAATAAATATAGGCACATATGGGTCGCCAGAAATATTGACACAACAATAGAAATGTTGGACAGCCTAGGAAAATGTACGGGGTTCAATATAATTCCTTAACGACAGCCTCAAAAAAAAACTTCTTTTGGCCTTCCTAATAGCCAGGTAAATGGCTGCTTTCCTATTTTTGTCAAGTCTTGAAGAGACTAAAACTCCCCAATCTATTCATCAAATATCGAACGTTCCACACATCTTGTCCACCCTATCATGAATTAACTTTCCGTTTCTGTAATAAATTTCAGCAACATATAGAAAGAGAGAGAAAGAAAACCTAAATAAAACAAATCACTTACTAGTTCACTGATGAAAGAAGAAATCAATGGTTCAGACAAAATAATACTAGAGATATACCGTTAGCTCTTACCACCTACTTATCTATACTTATCTCAGCAAGTCCTTTCATCTACGCTAAATGCCAACATTTATTCGCTCATACAAATAACACTAATAAAATCAACAACTCAAAACCACGCAATTCAATAATTAATATAATATGCATAGCTTAAAATACTAGCGTTCAGAGCCGAGAGAAATGAATAAATAGAGAATAGAGAGAGACAAAAAACCTAGCAAGAACAGAAAGGCGAGGAGCCCACGGAGCCGGAGTGCCGGTGCTAGGACGATTAGGAATTGGACTGTCGTGAAGAGATAAATGGGTCGCCGGAGTTGGTGTGATGGGAGAATGAGGTGCATTGGGCCCTAGATTCCGCTCCCTTCGAGAAGTGAGATGCGTCCGTTTCGTTCCCGGAGAGAACATTACAGTAAAGTTTTATTTGCTTTGAGACAGACTAGGAGAAATGTGAAGAAGGTGAAAAGAAATGGGAAGAAGGTGAGGTTTAGGGTTTTTTGGTTGGCGGAAAATCAAAATGAGAGGGAGAAATATTTTAAATCGCTATATTACGGTTTAAGCCAGAGTCATGTCTAAACAAATCAGTTTAATTTTTTTTGGTTAAGTATCTACGTCTTGCAGAAATAAAATCATACATTTCTAAAAAATTAAATGTATATTTCAATTTTCAGAGAAATCAGATTTCATTAATATAATTAATTATACATTCGCTACATTAATTATGAACATATTAAAAATGAATAATTCACATTTCTTAATATGACTTTTCCATTTAATTAGAGTCCCGTCTGAAAAAAATAAATATTAAAAAAACAAATAGCAGTACATTAAAACATTAAAAACTAGTATATTTGAAGAAAGCCTAACTTTGTGCAACAAAAGTGAGAGAATTGATGTTTGAACTTTGTATGATCGATATTTGTAGCGAGTATAATAGTGGGAATGTGTGCGTGTACTGGCAGTGTCGAGTCTGCTTCCAAACTTTCCTGGCTGAATTGGCATGGAAACCCAATTTATTCTGAAATGCTTCAGTAGATGAGTAAAAGCTGCCAACTTTAAAGAATCTACGGCATTAACTAAATATTCCAGGAAAAATTGATGCAGTAAAATTTCCGACAGAATTTCTTCACAATTGATCCATCTTACAATGATTTCCTTGATATGACATTCATTACATTCAGCTACAATGATCAAAAAGGGAATCCAACTACAAATCATACACTTACATATAAGAAAGCTTGTATACCAAAGTAAGTTCTGCATTGAAGAACTTTCAGCAACACTGCCTGATATTAAAGACAGAAGTAAGGTTTTCTACTATTCTGTTCCCTAAACAAAACAAAACTACAAATACATACACATACAATCTTCCTTCAGGGTTCAAGCTTCAAAGAAACAACTCTTGACTGTCTGTTGCGTTTTGCTACCTTCACAAAGACTACAGATAGGCACGACGGAGCCCACCATGGCCAGCGAACTTTTTGCTCTCCTTTTAGGCAAGCCACTGCATCAGCGCCAGGGAAACAAAATTCATCTCAATAATATTTGCAATGCTACACTTAAAACATGTCACCAATAAGCCGACCATTTCATTCTTAAAAGAATAGCCTCCTGTAATTAGAGACTACCACTAAAAATGACATTAAGGTGTCAGAGTCTAACTATAACATCTAATACAGAATGCAACTCTACTGTCCGTGATTCATTGACAAAAATAGCGAAGTTTGATCAAGGTAGCATTAATCTAGATACAGAATTTATTTAGCAAATATGCCTCATATTAGTAAAACACACTACAAGATGCATACGAACAACATGATACAATCATCACAGAAGTTTGAAGCAAGTTATCAGATGAATCTCAGCATGCTCATTAATTAATAATACAGCAAGTAGAAGCATTGCTCGCATAAATGAGATAAAAAGAGAATGAACCTTTTATTCGTCTGAGCTCCTTACACAGCGTGATGAAGTCTCCCCATTTCATGTGGCACCGCCTTATAAATCGTAAAATCTGTTCAGTTGTAAACATGGACATGCCCTCCAGATACTCGCCATTGACACCATTTTCTTTAAAAATTTGGCGGTAGCTACCCAAATTTATCTCTTCTAACCACAAACCAACATCCTATCCAAATTGAAAGAAGCACACCATGGACAAATTTTAACCTCCACAAGGCACAATGTATGGATGATTATTTATTATAACTTTAAAATTTTCCACCAAGATATTACAGTAACACATTTGCTAATTCTCTATTATCATTACTGATAACATATTGTCACATATCCAAACTGACAAGTTTCTTATGCAATTCTGAGATATGGGTTAATCACCAATCATAAGTTCATAACAAAGCCCAATGAAGATCAATTGTTCCATATTACATTTTTCATGAGAAAATGCTCCCTTGAACATCCATTAGATAGCCAGTCCATACTATCTTACTAAAGCAAGTTTATATCTTTTTTATTTTTTATTGGCATCTTGGAAATGGAAACACATGTTCTGATGCTTTTAGATAAATTGCCAAAGATTTCTGAGTTGTTTGAAACTCCATCAAATTTCCTTGGGTTCATCTCTGAAAAAATACTCATCCTAATCCACTTAATGCTAACAGAAACTACAAATTGCTCAAACTATTCCTTCCACCTTACCTAATCCAAAGCAATCAAGCTGGCATCACTTCTATTCTGTCTTTTCTAGCTATATATCAGATATTCCCCATGAGAAATGTACTTCAAGCTGTACCATTATATATCCTGGAGGGGATTCCCCAGCTACTTACAGATGTAAGCTATGCATTGTATCTATCAATACACGTAAATTTTAGATAAAACCAATTTGCATAACACAAGGTTATTATTATAGGAATAGGATAACCACTGAAAAGCATAAAACATATTCCACCCAGGAATTTTGAAATATATCATGCCCCATCAAGTTTAAGTCTGTAGAGAAAACCAATAAAATACAACATAAAATTATTTCTGTTTATATAATATTCTTGTAGCCTGGAATATAGCATCATCTAAGAAAAAATCTATTTTCACGCATATAGTTTTGCAACAAACTTCATTGCAAAATGGCGCTAGCAGCATCACATTGTCATTTGCGATGCAACTATAAAGCCCAAACTTAAGTATTTCAAGCTAAATGGTCATAATTAGGTAAAATTGCTACCAGCAGCGCTGCATGCCTGAGCTTCTAGTATAGAAGAAGTAAGGAATAAAATTTGGCATGAACAAGACAGAAAGAAACAATATGACTTCAGATGCTCAGCAAAAACTGCATTTTCTACGGTGTAAACTTGAGTATAGTTAGTGTGCAAAAGTCCAAAAAGCTAATGCAAATAGAAACTCAGAAATGAAAAAATTAAGAACAACCAAATAAAACGCTGGAGTAATAATTGAAGAAGACAAGAAACATATATAAAAAATAGAGAAGCCAAATTGAAATGGGACATTAATTCAATGATGATTCAGACGAACATGCAAATTATGGCTAATACCATAAGCTGCCAAAACAATAGGATCACCAAGAACCCTTTCCGTAACATCTAAGTGACCATAGAAAACTAACTCAAAACTTCTCACTTGTGCTCAGCACAATATGATCAAATAAAACTCTCCTGTAACTCATTTAATTGGTTTTATATAGCAAAACAAATAAAATTCCCCGGTTCGATAATTGTTCCAAATGACTACCCCATATAAAATTCTTGAAGAAAAAAAAAACTGGCGTACCCAATCAACACAACACAACCTAAAAATATTTTCTTTTCTTCTCATAAAAAATAGCTGTAGTCACAGAATCGAGTATAAAATAAAACCATCGACATCAGAACTTCCAACTCCGAAATTAATAACCCGTTTCTTGACAATTATAATTGTTAGGAGTATGAGCAAGATCCACATAAGATCCAATAAAAATATATTTAATAGAATTGAAGAGAAGCGAGAGAAATCGAATACCTCGACAGTCCAAATGAAGAAATCAAGAGGCTCAGGCGGCCTTTCTTTACTCATTTTTTTAACGAATTCCCCAAATAACCTAATCTTGAGAGCCAAAAAGAGAATCTGAGACTCCTATAATTGAAGGAAAATTCCAGTGAAGAAACAACAAATTTCTTCCTTGATTTTCCAGAGAAGCAAACAGAAAAAGAAAGATAGAGGTTACAGAGGGAGAGTGTGGAAATTTAGGAAGTGACTTTTCATCTACATTAGAGGATTGAGAAAAGAAAAGAAAGAAAATTACTGCTAAAAAGTATATAAATCGAAGAAAAAGAGGAGAGGAGATAATGTAATAATATTAATTGATTTAAAAAAATATAAACACGGAAGCACACTCAGTGGGTTTTTAATGTCAGTCTCTGATCTGATCGGGTTTTTTGCTTTTTCTGTGTTTCTGCGTTTCCACCCTTTTTACACGCCACGCGCCTTTTGCCTCACTTTTTCTTGTAACTCTATTTTCCTTTTTCCTTTTCCTTTCCTAATATATATTTCCCCGTGCTGTTTTATTCATTTCTTTTATTTTTTAAAATTAATTGTCCTCAATGTCCCTCAAATACTATACTCATAGGTAGGGATGAGAAAGAAAAATCTAAAAATCAGTCTGAAATCGAACTGATTTTTTAGGTTAATCGAATCGAAAAAATAATTAAATTTTTTTAAAATATAGATTTTCGATTTTTTATTCGGTTTCTGTCCACTATTTTAAAAAATCGTCGATTTCGGTATATATATATATATATATATATATATATATATATATATATATATATATATATATAAGGTAACCCTATTTTTCAGTTTTCACACCATCTGCCGCCCCTCTCCTCAATCCTCACGATAGCCGCCGCCCCTCTCCTCAGTCCTCACGAAAGCCGTCGCCCCTTTCCTTCACGCCGGCCACTCACCTCTGTCGTTCATCTTTATCCTCTCCTGTAATTTGTTGAACTTTCATTGCCAATTCTAGTTCTTTATATTGGGTGGTAAGCTGTTGTATTCTTTTTGTTGGCTGTTGAGGTATCTGGGGTTTCACCTGGTGAAGATTTGAGAGGAGAGTTTGTTGTTGTTCGGCCCATCAATTCTCCTCTAGTTTGTCTCAACTGAGATATTTCTTGGTCTTGCCGCATTTTTTTTTCGCAAAATTGGGGAGTAGGTGTGGTTTTTCTTGGGTTTACTGGTTGAGAGTAATGTGCTACCTGCTGGGGTTCTCGAAGTCAGCAGGTTGAGAGTTGTTGTGCTGCCTGCTGGAGTTCTCGATGGCAGTAGGTTGAGTTTTTTTGGTTATTTGGTTGATTGGTTTTTGGTTCCTGGGATTTTGTTTGTTTCATTGTTGGCCTTATTTTGGCCCTTTTTGGATTTTACTGTTACTCATCTAATAAAACTTATCAGCTTATCAAAAAAAAATCTTTATCCTCTCCTGAGTTTCGATTGCATCCCTCTTTCTAATACGTTGAAAGACTTCTGATTCTTCTTTTGTATTTTTAATTTTAGGCATTTTGTTCATTCACCTTCGGTTTAGTTTTCTGGTGGCAATCAATTTCTAACAGTGGCCGAACTGTGTATTGTTCAAT
This sequence comes from Excoecaria agallocha, assembly GCA_037975025.1. Classification (NCBI taxonomy): domain Eukaryota; kingdom Viridiplantae; phylum Streptophyta; class Magnoliopsida; order Malpighiales; family Euphorbiaceae; genus Excoecaria; species Excoecaria agallocha. The sequence goes on along the minus strand of CM075807.1, from coordinate 70,658,596 downwards.
AATGTTTGAAAAATTCATCAATTGATTAATAGAGAATGGAGTGTTTCATGTTTAAAGTGAAGTGAATTTGCTGCCGAATCAATCAATGATAAATATACGATGTTTTGACTAATATTAGTAGAATCGAAGTTGAGTGATAATCAATGATGACGGAAGTGATTAAGAATGACTAAATGAAATGATTAGTATCCAATTACCCTTCTTAATTACTGAAATGAATGCTTAATTTGCGATCATAATCAATTAAGTGGTGACAGTGAAATGATATTGGGGTGTGGGGTTCTGGGCATTAATTAAATAATTAAAATTTAATTTCCTTTGAAAATAATATTTGTCCAGAAGTCATTCTGAAAGTATTTGATTAGATAATAGCCAAAGTGTGGCCGTTTTCATCTAACTAAACTTATTTTGAGAAATTAAAATTAGACCAAATAAATCATCCTTAAAAGAAATTGATTTCTCTCTTTGTGCCCCATTTGCATGTTTATGTTTAGCTTCCTTATGGTAGCAATTAATTTAATTACTCGCTTAATATAAAATAGAGAAGGTTAATTGAATATTTGCTTAAAATTGAATATTTTTCCTTGTAAACTTTGTACTGCAACTTATAAAATTGATGTCATTTTTACTCTTTGAATTATGTGAAAGATACAAACCATTAACTTCATGTCTTTGTTTTGTTTAGAATTTATGGAGAATTTATCAAGTACCGCTGAAAATTCTACAACAAACAGCGGAAGTACCACTCCACAAGGACAACAGCAGCAAGAACATAGAACAAATGAAGAATGCACTGAATCGGTTCAAATAGAGACAACAACTCAAGGAGAAAATTCAACAAAACCGCCACTTCCAAAATCGAAGAAGAATGGTAAGCGAAAATCTTGGGTTTGGGATCATTTTGAAATAATTGCTAGTAACAATAGTAGTGACCAAAGGGCTACTTGCAAATATTGTGAGAAGTCTCTTGCATGTCTATCATCTAGTGAAACTAGTTGTTTAACTAATCACTTGAGTAGGTACAGAAAATATCCAACAAATGTAGAAAAAAGCCAAAGAATATTGACATTTAAACCTTTACCAAGTGGAAGTTTGGCTAGTAGTGACCAAAGGACTACACATACACTTTCACATTGGAAACTTGATCAAAAAAAGTGCAGGAAATGTCTAGCTAAAATGATAATTTTTTATGAGATTCCTTTTAGATTTATAGAACATGAAGGATTTCGTGATTTTTGTCGTGCTATGCAACCTTTGTTTGTTATGCCATCATGTTTTACAGTTGTTAGGAATTGTTACAATCTCTATAAACAAGAGAAAAAGCATTTGATGAGTTGTTTGAAGAAGTTATCTTCTAGAATTTGCCTTACAGCTGATGCATGGACTTCCATTCAGAATTTGAGTTATATGTGTATCACATGTCATTTCATTGATGAGAATTAGACTTTGCATAAAAAGATCATTTCTTTTTATCCAATTTCTGGTCATTATGGTGAGGTCATGGGTCAAACAATTAAAAAATGCTTGCTTGATTGGGGTAGCCGTAGAGTTTTTATTGTGACTGTTGATAATGTAGCTTTAAATGACTTGGGTATTCAGTATTTAAAAAGGAGATTGAATAGTTGGGAGGGTAGTGTTTTGGATGGTGAATATTTGCATATGAGATGTGCTGCCCATATTTTGAGTCTTATTGTGAAAGAAGGTTTGAAAGATATTGATACTTTAATTGAGAAAATTCGAAATGTAGTAAAGTATGTTAGATCTTTTCCTTCTAGATTGAGTAAGTTTAAAGATTGTGCTAAAAAAGAGTTGCTAGACATTTCGAGTCTTGTATGCTTAGATGTGGAAACTAGGTGGAATTCAACTTATTTGATGTTAAAGTCTGCTATTAAGTTTGAAAAGGCTTTTAACTTACTTGAGGTGACCGATAACAAGTATGTGAGTGAGCTTTTGTGTAAGAGTGGTTTACCGGAGATGAGTGATTGGGAATATGCTAAAAGTATGCTTCCTTTTCTTGAAGTATTTTATGAAATAACTGTGAATTTGTCTGGCTCTCTTTACGTCACTGGAAATAAATATATGAGACAGATTTATGGTATTGGCTTGTTGATTTCTTCATGGTGCGAAAAGTGACCATTTGGGTTTAAAAGCAATGGCTGTTAAGATGAAAAAAAAAATTGATAAGTATTGGGCAAATGTTGATAATGTGAATATTATGTTGTTTGTTGTTATGGTGCTTGACCCTCATTTCAAATTGGAATCTGTTGATATCATTATTGAGAATTGTTATGGTGATGAGAATAGTGAAAAGTTAAAAGAAATATTGAAAAAAGTTTTATTTGCCATGTATGATTTTTATGGTGCATCAATAATGCTATCCACTCAAAAAGAAGCAATTGAAACAGTTGAGCTTGATAAAAATGAGGTTAAGTCTAGAGTTGCTACTAATATTATTCGAGCAGTTTTGAAGAAACAAAAGGTATCTAAAGGTAGTGGAGAAGTAAAAACCGAGTTTGATAGATATAACAATGAGGTGCTTGAGGAAGATAAAGAAGGTTTTGATATATTGAATTGGTGGAAGGTTAATTCATCAAGGTATCAAATACTTTCTGCAATGGCTCAAGATGTGCTGGCAATGCTTGTGTCAACCGTTGCATCAGAATCAACTTTTAGCACAGGAGGCCATGTTCTTGATTCATTTTGATCGAATCTAACTCCTAGACTTGTGGAAGCGCTCATTTGTGGATAAGATTGGTTTAGATCAACTGGTAATCGAATTTCAGTTGAACAAGTTTTAGAAGAACTTGATAATGTTGAGATAGGTATTATTTTTTCTTATTTTGATTTTTTTACTTATATTTCTATTGTTGATTTTAACAACCTTTAATTTATGATTTTTTTTTTGGATTTTTTAATTGCAGAGTCAACTTCTAATGTAACTGATCATAATGTGGTTCAAGTTGATGACTAGCAAGTTAACTATGCAAAAATTTATGTGATTTGTATTTTTATTTGACGTTTAGGTATTGAATTTATTTGAACATTATGTGTTTAGTTTGTAATTTCAATATTAAAGTGATTTGAATATTTTAACTTTATGTTCGTAGTTTGAACAATATGTTAAATTAAATATGTCATTCAATTTTTATTTTTAAGTATTTTGATAATTTAAATTTTTAATTACATTTTATAATTGTAGTGGTTCACCGAAAAAAATTGGTTAATCAGTTCGAAAAATCGAAACCGATGGACTGATTAATCTATTGCAATGGACTGATTAATGGTTAGTCTTTTGAAAAAGTCGATATATATAGACTGGTTAATTTTTTTGCTAATAGATTGGTTAATCGGTCCATGTTCATCCCTATTCATATGATGATTATAATTAAAATTTTATTTTTCACTGTTTTGAAATTCAAAAAAATAATCATTACCTTAATATAGGTATAGGTAAAAGAATAAAAAGTACTCCAAAAGCAAAATGCAAGAGAAAATATTAAATTTTCAATAATAGACTATTTAATTTAGAACTAATTAAATTATTTAAATATATATAAGAGAAGGTATAGTTACCATAAATTATATTTATTTTTGAAAATCAAACTTAAAATGCCGTGATCTTAATTATTAAATTTGTAATATAAAAGTAAAGTTTAAATTGAATTATTTTTTAAATTCTGAAATGCGAAATTTAAAATAGAACAAAAAAAATTGAAAAAAATAATGCGTAAAAGGGGACGGTAGAGTTTTATTATCATAGTTAGGAAATTGTTGTAATTATATAAATAAAAAGATACTCCAGAATACGGTAGAGGTGAGAGGGAAAGAGGCGAAGATACAGTTACATGCTAAGGTGTGTTTTGAGGACCCACATAGCCACGCCCTCTCTTGATTGTGCGCATACTCCGAGAAGATTGTGATGTTACACCAATTTCTTTTTTCTTTATTTAGTAGAAAAATAATAAACGAGGCTCTCTAATTAATTAATACTCTTGAAAATACAATTATTGAATAATGGCTATTAAATGGACTCCACCGTGAGCGGCGACCGGAGATGGAAGCTTGGTTATTAGAGACCTAATGGATAAGGTTCGTTATACGAATTTGGTCCCAAAATTGAGGAGCGGATCAAGTTTAGGGGAGTTCTCATTAGGAAGAGGAAGTAACCAATTGAAGATCAAGAAAACAACTCGCCGACAACTGAAATCCAAAGAGAAAGCTGATTTTGGTACAAAAATGACGGCATTCCTTCAAAGGATTTTGAGTCATGGCATCTAGCGGCAACTTCAGTAAGAATTTCTTCACCAACTTCGTCAAAATGATAAAATCCACAACAAGATCTTTCCTATTCAATAGTTGGGTTAGGTGTGAACCTCAGTCAACATCTTCAATGAATCTTCATCAAGATAAGCCTCATATTTTACTGTTTAATTTTGAATTTGAGGAACTATTTATGGTGGTTTTACCATTTATGGATATTTTTAGTAACGTTTTAAAGATGACTTTTTTAAGATTGGAGATGTTTTTATGTACAAAGCTTTATCTGGGTTTTTATGTACATAACATTTTCAAATTATGTACATAGCAACTTATTTGCTTTTTTCTGTAGTTCTTTTTTATCCAAAAAACCTATAAAACTTAGTTTTAAGCGTCTTATTGAGCAATTTATTTGATGGATCAAATCTGCAAATTTACCATTTAGTTATTATTGATATTGGAGTATTTATAAACACTTACAGAAAGAGACAAAGAGAGAAAAAGTAATTGCAGAAGAGAGGCAATGGAAAAAGAGAGAGAGAATGAAAATGGAAGAAGAAGAATAAGATTATGTTGCTTCAGTATGTGCTTTTTTTTTTTTCTTTTAAGTGCTCTATTGTAAGTGAATTATACTATTTTTTGTCCTGTCTGCATAAATTGTTAAATAAATGTCATTGTTTAAATTAAGGTATTTATATGATTATTTGATTAATATAAGTATCCATATGAAAAAGGCTGTCAAGTTGAGATGTTAAATCATATATTTGATATTTCTTTTTATTTTGTTGCAATGATTTTCAATATATATATATATATATATATATATATATATATATATAGTTGAGATGTTAAATCATATATTTGATATTTCTTTTTATTTTGTTGCAATGATTTTCAATATATATATATATAATTTTGCCCCTAAGTGTAAAAAGTAAGTAAATTAAGTAAGAATTGCTTTCATCGGGAAATATTGTTTACGGCTGATCCGGTGTTGAAGTCATTACATTTCTTCCCGATTAAAAGAAATTTCGTACTCAAAATTTACCTAAATTGAAAAGTAGATGATACTGTTGTCTCATTGTTACTTCGAGTTCCCACGTCGTTTCCTCAATATTATGGTGAAAGTCTTGTGGCATCACCATAATATTGAGGAAGCGATGTGAAAATCCTAAACAACAATGAGATAACAGTATCCTCTTTCTCTCTCTCTCTCTCTCTCTCTCTCTCTCTCTCTCTCTCTCTCTCTCTCTCTCTCTCTCTCTCTCTATATATATATATATATATATATATATATATATATATATATATATATATATATATATATATATATATTGATGAGTGAAGATAAAATGCCACATAATCTTTTGAAGTTATTCCGAATAATGTACATGTATATATAAGATTTGAGACTTTGACCAAGGCACTGGCCCAGCGCTCCCACAAAACCAAGGCCTATATATATATAATTTTAATCAGAAATGGTTTCAAAAATTATTTTATATTTTTTTCGAATTATAATTCAATATTTTTAATTATAATTTTAGTTTTTATTTAATTTTTTAAGTTGAATAATTAGATAAGAGTTGTTTTTAAAAAAATAATTTTAAATAAAAAATTGATATCCATTTTAATTAATTTTTATTGAATTTTGAAGATAATAATTATGTTTATTTTTTAATTTATTTGTCCTAAAAAATTATTATCGACATGATTAACAATAAGTGTCATTTTTATTATATATTTGGATGGAAGTTGTAAAGAATTATTAATAATAAAAAATTTATTAACATTTTTTAATTATTAAAAAGTCTAAAGATATCAAAGCCAATACAGGTGGCTCGAAGGATGGACCTGCGCTCGATCGACTACGATTGGCCAAAAATATAGCACTATAGAAGATAGGCATATGGCGATTGGAAGATCAATACATCTCCGATGGACTAACCAGCCAGAAAAGTTGCCCAAGTGTCAAAAAATTATTTTTTCCACGTAAAATGTAAGGAAAAAAATTAGTCGGATCTTCTAAAATTCGCATTTCGATACTTAAACTAATATGGGTACATTAAAATATGATATTAAAAATAGAAATAAATTATTAGAGTAGCATTTGTTAAATCGATACAGATAATAAATTTTAAGATAAATCTGTAATACTTTCCGAATCAATATATAGAATAGTCAAAATAAATTTGTAAAGTATTTCGAATATTTTTTTTTCAATTATTTATTAAGCATAACATGCTTAAATATAATAATTCATATTCATAAAATCTGTAAGCATGTACATGTTATCTCAACTAAATAATAAATTAAATAGTTCATACATTTGTTATATGACATGTTTCATTTAACTATACAGTACCATCATATATTCTGTAAGGACCCAATCATGACCCTAATCGGATTATTGTTGATTAATGAGGATTACCGTAAATTAAAGGCAAAATTGAATTATTTAGTAGTTATCGAGGTTAAGTCCCAATAGGGATATTTTGATAATTTCAGCATGTATGTAATTGAATATGGATAAGTTGTAATTTTAGGAAAGTATTTTATTGAAATTAAATTAGAAGTCTTGGGGTTAAGTTGAAAGAAATTGAAATAATGACGGTTTATTTGTGCTTAGGGGTATTATGAAAATTTTCTTGGGAAGATATTTTTTCCCACTCATTTATTTGGGATTCCTAAAGATTGAAGAGATCGACACACTCTCTCTCTCTCTCTATGTGTGTGGTGATGGGATGAAGAAGAAGAAGGAGCTTAGGGTTTTGGTGTTTTAGCATCAAAGGAGATGAAGGAAATTAATGGTGCTAGAGTGAGATCAAAATGATTGAAGGAAGATTTGAAGCTTCAATGTCAGGTATGGGAATTAAGTTTTTGGCACTGTTCATGTGAATGATTTAGGGTTTTTCACTCTTTTTCTGGTATGTGTCCTTTTTATGAGTTTAAAGGATAAATCTAGTAAGCTTTGATGAGTATAGTATGATTTGAAAACTTAAATGATCATCTAAGTAAGTGGAAAAGTGAGATCTAAGATTTAAATTCATGTATACATAATCGGGATTTTTCTGGTTATCTTCTCGTGCACGACCACTTGCCCTTTTCTTCTTCTCCATGCACGGCCAAGCATGCTTTTGTTCTTGTGAATGCACGGCCACTTGCCCTTTTCTTCTTCTCCATGCACGGCCAAACATGTTTTTGTTCTTATGAATGCATGGCCACTTGTCTTGTTTTTCTTCTCCATACACGACCAAGGAAAGCTTTCTCCTTTAAAATGCACGGACAAGTAGCTTTTCTCCCTTGAAGTACACGGCCAACCATGGTTTTCTTCTTTGTAATACATGGCCTTTCTTCTTTGTAATACACGGCCACCCATGGCCTTTCTCCTTTGGCATGCACACTCACTTATGCACCTTGTTCCTTGGATGCACGACCAATCATGTTTTTCTTCCTCCACAACATGGCCATATGTACTTCTTTCACTCAATTAAGTATACTCTCATCTCAAGATTAAGCCATATATTTAGATATTGATCATAGTGTTATATGATCCATGCGATTATTAAGAACACGAGTGGAGGTGAATTGCCTAATGGTAAGTAAAACGGACGATAAATGGTTATTAAGTGTTGGTTTTTACGCTAGTTAATAACAATGGATTAATAGACTAAGAAACTATCTCTAGTGTTAAAGTCTATAAAGATATGGTTTAGAAAGGCATGAAAATAAGATGAAGTATTATAGAAGTTTAAAGGACATAAATGCGATTAAATTAGGTTGCTAATATGTTTTTATTGCCTAATAGCCCAAAACTAAGAAGAGTAAGAAGAAATATGGTAATCACAAGACGATATGCTTTTTAATATGCCCTATATAGTATGATATAAGGTATGTACTATTCCAAAGCAAATTGTCTTACCTCAAAAGCTATACATAGTTAATCCTTTGTGATGGCATGAAAATACTACGATTTAGGAAAATATTTGCAATGCTACATGTTTAAAATAAAAGAGATGGAATAGTAATTGACACTTAAATGTGAAACTATAGAAGTTTGGTTGTGCTTTAAGCCATAATAGGAATTTAATGATCAGCTTTGATGTAAGGTAACCTACTTACTTATTTAATCATGCCCAATGACATATTATGAAAACCGTGAGTCTGCAAGTAGTGTACTAACGACTAAGATGAAATAACCTCACACAATTTACCTAAGTATAAAATGTTATAAGATGAAAAATACAAGTAATATGATTGAAGTATATACGACTATGTTAAAGTGTATAACTTTTTGTTTCTAATCTGGTAAATCATGAAAGTGAATCAAGGGGTTAAATATGAACAAGTGTTGACCTTAAGCTGTAAGAGAACCTACTTATTTTATTATATAGATCATAAATGCTTAAGTGTTGCTATATATGTATGTGTGTGTGTGTGTGTGTGTGTGTGTGTGTGTGTGTGAATAAGTGTAAGAATAGGAAAACTATTCATAGCAAGTAGCAACAAAGTATGTCATCAAGAACTATCCATGAGTTATGTAAGTACTATGTATTGTATAGTTGATATGAGCATGTTATGATGAGTAGATTAAATTAATATGTGAACAAGTATGAGTAATAAAAGCATGTATTGCTATGATTTAAGTTGCATAAAAATATGTATATGTGTATGTTGTCGCGCTCAACGCTAATTACGAAACATTTCATGTTATTATTGTTTGCATAATCATGCAACTATATGATAGCATTCATGTGTATTGGAGCCTAGAGCTCAATATTGAAGTATGATAAGAATAATGTGCACTCTTATATGAATGATGGTCTTAAGCGGGAATGCTATATTAAGTAAAGAAAGATATGTTAAATTGAAATATGCTTAAGAATGGTAAAGCCTGCGAGTCTTAGTTCGATTGTGGATTAGATAGGCATGCCTAGAGGAATATAATCGCAACTTCCATAGTTGACCCTATTTGGGTCTTGTTCCTTAATGGAACCATCGTTCGGCCCTTTTGGGTCCATAATTTATTCCTTGTTGGAACCATTTTTTGACCCCGTTTGGGTCCAGTGTTTGATATCTTCGGATGTCCATAGTTTGATACCTTCAGATATTCATTGCTCTCGTTATTCACCCTTTTGAACTAGTACTTAAACAGGCTATTAAAGATGATAAAATGTACATAAGATAAATTAAAATATGCATTAATTCCTTCACTTATGTAAGGTAAGCATGATGAATGGCCTATTGTGTTGTATATCTTAATTTCCCCTGTGGCTATAAAATTGTCTCTATTAAATGAATTGATATGTTCATTATGATATGATTTTGATATCTTACATCTTTTATGAGGAAGGTTCCCATGTGAGTACCGATGTGAATTAGTTCCACCAATGGGTTTCACAATGAATGGTTAGGCCATTTTGGCCACAAGCTTATAATATTATATTAAAAGTTATACAAACCGTAGTATACATAATGATCTTCATGTATATGGAAGTTATGTCATGTTTGCATATGGTATGAGGACTTTGTTTATATAATACCTGTTCGTTGAGATGGCATGTAAACCCGTTGGTATGTATATAAAAATTTACAAGCGTATGTGCATAAGTATGATTTGACATAAACTGACGTGCAAACCATAATATATATTATGATGTTTAAATTGTATGATAAGATAGCATCAAAGGATAAGTGTGTATGAACTTGAAATGATAATTATGTAAAGATATATGAAGAAATCATGACTAAAAATAACTCTATAATTGATACATGGAATAAGCACTCCCGTATGCATAGATTTAATGTAGAAGGCATAACTTATGTAACAAAATGATTAATGTTTTAAGTTAAGGTTTTGTGCTATCAACAACCTGGATGTATGAATTCTGAAGTAGTAAGAATTAGGAAGGGTATGAATCAAGCTAGTTTAAAGGAAGAAAAGAAGTAAGCTTATGATAGTAAATTGACAAGTTTTTGCAAACAAGATAATTTACGGAATGCTCTGGATGTGAGTAAGTATGGTTTTATTATTAAGTTTAAGGACTTTGCTAGTATGTCCATTGTGAAATGATCAATATAATGGACTCATATGTTACTCTGTGTTATTTTAATACTTGTGTATATATATATGTATATATATATGATAAGATGACTTAGGAAAAAGAGGTTATCTATAGAGTTTTGTTCCCTACTAAGCTTTATAGCTTAGCACGGGTTTGTTTATCCGTGTAGGTTCAAGTTAAGGTCCAGAGGATCGGGTAAGATGTGGTTGCCTTAAGGAATTCAAGTTACTTTAAGGCCATTTATGTTATGATTATTTATCTATAAGCTTGATTATTTTATTGTGGCATGTAATTATGGCCTGTATTATTAATTATTATTATTATTATTATTGCTGCCCGATCTCTGCTAGGTTTATGGTGATGATTATTATCCTTGGTTAGTGGATTCGGGTGTTACATTTATAATACAAAGATACTCAAGAGAGGTTTAAGGTGTTTCTTTGAAAACTCGGTAACAAATTTGCATAGAGATAGAATTTAAGGTTCATTTTGAAAGCTATATTTTGACTTATCTAGAGACATTTTATGTCAAAATAATCTTCTAAAATATGATCCATTTTGTTTCTAGTTTCAGGAACTTTAAAATAACATCAATATCATTTATACTTTTTAAGATATTACAAAAAAAATTAAGATATGTTGCTGAAAAAGTGTTGTCAACAATTTCGGAATTAAGTTTACCTTTTGACATATTTGGAGATATAAATAAATCATGGTTTCTTCATAAAAGTTGTAGATATATAAGTCTAGTTTCATTATAATTTTAAATCATAGCATTTTGACCTATATAAAATTAATTATACACAAAACACTGCAAATTGTCTACTGAAAAAATGTTGTCAACAGCTTTGAATTCAAGTAACTTTTTGACATATTTAGAAATAGAATCAAATTATGTTTTCTTCATGAAAGTTGTATATATATAAGTCTAATTTCAATACGTTTATTTTAGCCACTGTATTTTTTATTTTCTGAAATTCATCATTTGACTTTTTCGTTTTTTAATACAAAATGTAAATTAATTTACATTAGTTTGCCAACTTTTACTTGTTTATTGAATTATTTTTTAATAATCCAATATTTTCACTTAAGCATGTTCAATATTTATTTTCAAAAATATTCTCATAAATCGCATAAATTCTATAAAAATTTATGTGAACATTATTTTTCAATTATTATCATTTTTACTCATTTTATGAACTATTTCACCATAATTCATCATATACATTATATACATACACTTATCCTTAACTTGAAAATTATTGAATAAATTTCATAATTTTTTTAAAAATTCATGGGCATTATATTTCATGTTTTACCTTATTCTATTGCTTAATTTCATCAAAATACTTAATGTACACATTCTTTCTCTTTAAGAATGTAATTCGGCCATTAAAGAATTTTTCTTTAAAAATTTATTTCAATTTAATTAAGCTTACATTTAAGCTTATTTAAGGTTTAATTGCATTATATTAAGGGTAATATTAATATACATACTCTTTTCCAATTTTTTTAATTATATATTCAATAAATTTTCTAAAAATATTCACATGATATATATAAATTCCACAAAAATTTATATATGCATAATTTCATATTTCCTATAAAATGGAGGCTCAAATTCATTAAAATACTTAACATACAATTTTTTTCTTCATAATGAATTTCGGCCACCCTCATAAACATTACTCCACACATGTTTTTAATTTCAATTAAGCATTCAAACATGCTTAACTAAAGTCCAATTACACCATCAATTTTAAATTAATTAATTACACTAAATTTTTCTTAATAAACCCTAAGAAAAATCATGTAATTAAATGGAAAATACTAAGATTTAGTAGTCACTAACCATTTTCCATGCTTAACTTTTATTGGCCTTCCTTTTCTTAGCTTAGAACCATAGAAAACCATCTCTCTTCAAAGAAATCCTACTTAGTTGAAATCTTCACCCACAAATCACCAAGATAACAATGTTTTTAGCCCAAAAAAACATTAAGTATGTACTCTAATCACCTAAAACTATTAGTAGGCACCCTTAAACCAAATTAAAATTAAGAATTTCTCTTACCTTAAATTGGTACCTAATCTTTTAACACTTGATTTCATTTGTTTAGCTTCCTCTAATCAGTGATTTGAAGATAAATCTAGCAACTAAAGAGGCTGGAGGTGAGTTTTGATGCTTGAATCAAGAGAAAAAAGAAAGAAAATCATTAAGAAAAATAAAAGAGATTAAGGTGGTTCGGTTGGAGAAGAAGGAGAGCTGAAGTGGAAATGGCTGGAAAAATCTGAGATTTTTCTGCCTTTTATAGGGTCTTATAATGGGCTTGGGTCATGGGTTTGGGTTGGGTCTAAATCAATTAACCAAAGCCCATTAATTATCCATTAATCAATCTTAATTAATCTCTCCTACTTCCCAAATCCACATCACTCAAAAATTAATTTCATCATTTTTATCATATCAAAAATAGGTTGTATGCAAATTTTCGGCACAATCGGAGTCTATTTTCAATCCGGTTTGATTAAATCGATCCGATTCAAAAATACCGATTTTACTGAAAAATTTACTTTTCATTACCAAAATATTCTACATAAAATTTTTGGAAGATCTGTAAAAAGTTGGTAATTTTCAGAGTTCGTTTGCTATTTTAAAAAATTTATACAAAGTTGAGTTAGTTTTCCTATAATAAAAATTGACTCTCTACTTTTTTTCGTATTTTTTATTTTTAGAGGTCTATTTAATCTCGGTTTCACTTCAAATTTCAACCTCGGACTCACCATGATCAATATTTTTTGATGATCCAATAAAATAATTTTTACTTTTCGATATACTTTTCAGCTAGAAAAAATACTATTTATTGTTGAAAAATATTGTTCACGGCTAACCCGATGTTCGGACCATTACAAAAAGTCACTCCACCAAGTGGGTCTCCTCACTCCCCCGATTGCCATATATAAAACCCCCATTTGTGTTTCTTCACTCCACTGTGTATTTCCATTTTGCCTAATTTTGTGCTCTCACTCACCTGTTCTCTCAAATCATTCTACCGAGTCAAGTCAATTGTTTTTGCTTGTTCCTCTTTGGCGCATCATCTCAACCAAGTAAGTCATCTATAATTGTTTTCATTCTTTCAATTTCATAATGTCATGATAATTTACTTAGGTTTTTATTCTTGAAAGTGTTTATTTTGCTTCACTTAGATAAAATTTTAAACGTTTCTATTTTTTATCTTATTGATTATTGGTGTAATTAGTATTGGAAATTGCTTATGATATTTTCAAATTGGATTTTAAATGGTTAAAGATTGTATGTAATATGACTTAGCTAAGTTGTGCACGTAACATGTTCGATAAAATGCCTCAAAGACTAAGTTCATTCTTTATGCTTCAATTTTCTTACTTTTAACTATTTTAAATCATTTTTGTATGGGAGTATGTTATTCCCACACTTACTTTGTACTTGTGTTATAATCCTTTCTATGCATTGCATTGTGAATCTATTGGGCTACATATTAGGTGTTTGTGATTTTGGAACTTTACATAGTATGGCAGTTACTTTTGTTAGTATTGTTTTGTGTAGTGGACCCGAAAAGAGCAAGAAAGACTAAAGCATCATGTTCATCTGGAACATACATTCCAGCTTATATTGATAAGGACAAGGCTAAATTATACGAATATTTTAAGCAAGTCAATTTTGTCAAGCCGGTGTATTTAAAGGAATTTTACCTCGATATAGCTAATGGCAATTTATGGGATGAGGTCTTTCCTTTAATTAGAAATATTGGCTGGGAGAAGTTTATCAATGAGCAACCAAAAGTGTATCCGCAACTAGCACCAATGTTATTAAAATCAGACCGAATAAAGAACCAGCAAGGCTAAGGGTTCATGGTTCGATCGGTTTAACCAGGTTTTTTTTTCTATTTTTAAAATATTATTATTTAATATAATTTTATAAATACTACTATATAAAAATTAAAAAAAAATATTCATCAAATATTAAATATATGTCACAAATATCCTAATAATAAGTTACAAAATATTATTTCAATTTTATTACTACAAATGCTTAATTATGAATTTTTAAATATCATATGTTAGAAATATAAAAATATAATCATATCATGAAAAAACTTTCTTATTTAAATGGATTACTAGTGAAACAAATACGAAAAATATTGAACTTGCATATATGAGTATAATTATATTTAATTACAATGAATTCAAATAGATAATAAGTATATTAAATTATTATGTGACATCTTTAGAATTTAAAATAATAATTTTTCAAATAAATAAATAATGAAAATTTATATATATATATATATATATATATATATATATATATATATATATATATATATATCAAACATTAAATATATGTCACAAATATCCTAATAATAAGTTACAAAACATAATTTCAATTTATTTACTATAAGTGCTTAATTATGAATTTTTAAATATCATATGTTAGAAATATAAAAATATAATCATATCATGAAAAAAATTTCTTGTTTAGATAGAGTACTAATGAAGCAAATATAGAAAATATTGACCTTCCATATATGAGTATAATTATATTTAATTACAATAAATTCAAATAGATAATAAATATATTAACTTATTATGTGATATTTTTAGAATTTAAAATACTAATTTTTCAAATAAATAAATCATGGAAATTTACAAATATATATATATGTGTGTGTGCGTGTGAAAATATACAAAAAATTATGTTTTTTACACATTTTAACCAAAAACCCGATTCTGTCCGATTTTTTGGTTCGTCGGCTCAACCCAATTTTTTTCAGTTCAATTCGATTTTTTACTAATCCAATTTTTAGTCATTGAACCAATCGATTAACCTATTGGTTCGTGATTTAGCCGGTTCAACTAGTCGGTCCGATCTGGTTTTAATAACATTGATTAGCACGACATCCTTCCATCTTTCATTTGAAGATGAATAAGATTTAGGCACAGTCAGTTTCAAATTTGGTAAAAAGACTAAAAAGATGCTTTTTCAGAGTTTGCATAAAAATTGGGATTTCCCGTAGATGGTATAGACGAATTACCCAATGCCACCCCACAGGAGAACTAGGAATTTATCAGAGATCCCATAGATCCAATACCTTATAAATCAAGCAAGTTAAGGGCCCGTGCTTTAAGCAGTCATGTACTTCAAGTTGAGGTGTAATCAATGTTGAGGAATGTATGCTATTACGATGTATGGTTGAGGGTATAAGGATTAATGGTGCAGTTCTTTTGTGCCGAAAAATAGAAAAATTGCAGAAAATGAAGAGTACAATTAAAAAGACATCTCTAGGGTGGATTGCAACAATTATGACTAAAGCAAAGGGATATATGGACTTAAAGGGTTCTCTAGATGAGGTAATCTTTATAGACTATGATATGTTGGCTCGAATGAAGGTTCTAGTCAAGAAGCCACATCATCAATGGTCTGATAGAGAGTAATACTTAAGTCTAGTAACCATTGGTAGAAACAGAGAGGAAGAATAGGAGCAGGTTGCTCATGAGCAAGTTGCGCAAGAACTTGCATCATAAGAATTGTTGGCCCAAATGAGTGCTTTCATGAATCAAGTAAATGGTCGGTTGGATAATATATAAGATAATATTAATGAAGTGAAGTAGAATCTTGCAAAGTTTGTTATCGATCTTTGGAAACGGTTTTTGCCACCACCACTTCCACCGTCTGAATGAGCAAAGTTAGAAGTTTACTGAGGATAACAAAATTTTGAGAGGGGGGTAGAGCTTCTCTAAGCTCAATTTAGCTTAGATTCAGGAAATATAATATATTTTCTCCCCTTTTATTTGTGAAAACACTTATGCTTCTGGTTTTAATGTTTATGTTTTTGTCTTTGTGTTTTTTTAAGCTTTTAGTATTTTTCTAGTAAGGTTAATTTTGTATTGTGTTTTATGAATAGTTTTTATTAACAGGTTGTTAGTTGTGTTAGCAATTTTTTTCATATTTTAGTTTTACTAGTAAAATAGTTAGTTCAAAATAGTCACTTAACCTACATTAGACTTAGTTTGCCCTAGTTTGAACTTGAACTTAGAATGTGCAGTATTTAGAATCTTTGTTTAGCATCAAGGCAAGCATATTGTTTAATGGAATTTTAGTGATTTTAATATTTAACTTGATCTATATTTGTTAGTTTCCAATCTTTAAGCACTAAGACCAATTTCAAAATTTAAGAAAAACCAGTGTATTGAAATAGTTGAATAAAAAATTTTAGAACATTAGAACCTTTCTCAATACCCTTCAAAGTATAAAAATAATTCGAACAACTTAGAAAGTGATCTAGGTAAAATTTTTCTTGTTAAGCTATATTAAGATTGTTTTCTTGCCTTTGTGATATATTTGACATTTGCTAGCCAATTTGAGTCTAATAAGGTATACTTAATGCATGCCATAATTATTTTTATTATTACACTCATTTTTAACCATATAGCTTTAAAAGCTTTTATCTATCCTTTCTAAGAATTGGCCACTCTAGGATTGGAATAAACGAACTTTTGTTGGGTAATTTAAAGGGTGTAATTAGATAAGGATTTTGGTATTAATGTCAAGAGCTATGGATGAAGTCAAGTATACAATAAAAGTTTTCCTTGTAATTGCCCATGAAATTGTATATTGCCTACAATGAAGCTAGTATATTTCTTAAAAAAAAAAAGAAAAGAGAAAAAGGAAAAGGAAAAGGAAAATAAAGCTTGCATATATGGCAAAATTCTTAAGTGTGGGATATTTAACAAGGGAAAAAGAATTATGACTTTAGAAAGGGATTAAATTGCGAAATTAAGAAGGGTTCAGTAATCTTTCCTCTCAAAGGTGCTTAATAGGTATGGGATTGAGAAATCAAGTCTTGCAAAGGGGGTTGTGCATAGTAGTGTAAATTTTTGAAATGTTAGTCTATCTTAGCATAGAGTGGCTATTCTTTTTTATTATCTTAGGACCATTCTTTGATAACCAATGCCTTAACCCCATTAAAACCTTCTAAGACCTAAGTGATTTTGAGTTTTGGTTTGAGTTATTTAGCGGAGATGACCTTCAAATTCCGATGCTAAAGGAGAGGCGTATGGTGTTTCTAAAGTTTTGAGTGTGAAACCATTTGTACACTTAGATGTACATTCATTCTAAATTTGATTATAAATTTGCATTGGTGTTTTGATTTTGATAATGTAACACCCTTATCATAACAATATTTTTTGATTTGAAATTTAGCAGTAAATGGTAAATTTTTTTTTTTCAAACTTCAACCACTGACAAACGACTTTAATACAATTTAATATTACTATTCAATTTACTTAAATTTTGGAAGCACAATGGCTAGAACATACTAGCCTCCTGAAAAATTCAAACAATCTATAAAGTCTCTCAGAGGCACAATAAATCATATCAGATAGTAATATACATTTTAGACAATCAATCATATATCAATAATAGTCATTTTAAAACACTTACTGACACTTATCCATCGACAGACATAACAATATTTATCATTTAACAAATATTAACCTGAATACAGTTCAGTTCTATACTCTCACTATCTAATTATATACATTCCATAAATACTAAAATAAAATTACAACTTTTCTTCATCTTCGAAATTTACTTCTCCGTGTGTCGAGCTCCTGCAATACTTCAGAACCTACACATAGTAAATACTACGTGCTGATCACTAGATATGCTCAGTGGTGACTACTAATCCTAGAATTTCTCAATTAAAGCATAATTACGTATATTATGCAAATATTTATTTATATCTTATAAGAAATTACCTTTAATTCTTGCAGTACTATTTTTATTATTTACCAACATTTTTGGTAATTGTTTTGCTTTGATCCTATACTTTTTAATTTACTTTACACTACTTTCATTTGTAATTCGTTTTCAGATTGACTTTTACTTTTACTTAGCTTTTGTCTTATACTTTTAATTACATTGATACAATTATCAGTTCATTTAAAGAGTTACATTGATACTTTAATTATAATTTTACTATTTATTCTTTTAATTCACTTTGATCTTTTTAATAATTCGCATGGCAAATTCCAAGGCTTATAATCTTTATTGCAAAGTGATGTAATTATTTTGGAACACTTTGCATACAAATCTTTATTTTCTTTTCTTTTTACAAATGAATATTTTTCATTTTAACTGAGCAATTGTTTGTCTTTTGATCATTTTACTTTTCATTTAATATTTACTTTTAAAATTTTATTACTTAGTCATTTTTTTCACTTAAATACAATATTGTCATTTTTTTACTTTAAATACATAATTAGCACTATTTTTTGAACTTCTTTTTTCTTTTTTTTTTCAAAATAATAATTGGTACACAAAATACCAATTAATTTATTATTTATCTTTTTCATGTAAAAATTCATTTTAAGCCCTTTTCCTTTACAAAGGCTTATTTTAATTTTTATTTATCATTTTATTCTCATAAAATATTTTATTTTCAGTTTTTTCTTATTAATTATAATTTTTGGGAAAACTTACAGTTTTATCCTAAACTTTTCCTTTCCTTTCAATCAAATCATTTTTCATATATAACTTTTACACTCAATTTATTTTGACAATTTTGATTTATTTATTTCAATGCACTCCTAGTGCAATATGACATGACTCTCAAAATGGATATGCGGGATATGGATCCAAAGATCCCACTGATAGAGAAATGACCCCCACAGGATCATTTCTCAAAAAGCACATCACTAACACTTTTACTTTCACTTTAACATTGAAGCTATGGAGATCAGAGATCCTACCCATAGCAAAACAAGTCGTCATGACTTGCATCATGTTATAAGGTGTCCCTATGGCTAGCCAATTATATCCTGAATAAAAATATCACTAACTGGCTATTTCTAAGGGTAAAAAACAGTCAAAATATTCGGAATAATTTTCAAACTTTCAATAATTTTAATTTCTTTTCTTTTGCTTAAAATATTATATTTTTGTCAATCGCACTCTTTAAGTGCTATTGATTATACAGTAACTTTTTCTTTTCGTTTATTTTTTCTTTTCCATTACTTTGTATTTTCGATTACTTTTTGTGAATTATTCTACAATAATTCACTTTGAAAATTTAATACTTTTCAGACTTTTAACTTTTGCGATTGCTTTATTTTTAGCCAAGTATTCTTTTCATACTTTTATACACTTGGTGAATTATATGGTTATAATTCACTATTTTTTTCTTTTTCTTTAAAACTTTATGAATTATTTATTAATAATTCAATAATTGGCTTTTTAATAATCTCTCACTTTTTCTGTCCGAAAATTTAGTTGTTCGGATATATCATTTTTATTCAGTTGGTGAATTATTTTATAATAATTCACTCCTTTAATACTTTTTATGTACTAATTTATTTTGATAAATTAGCCAATTGTTTCTTTCACAACTTTTTGAACAATTATGAATTATAGTGATATAATTCATTATTTTATTTTTCAAAAATGTATTAATTGGCTTTTTCATTTCTTTTTATACAGAAGTAGTTTACTTCACATTAATTTATCATTTTGTACTTATTTATTGAATTATTTCTCAATAATTCAATATTGTTAATTAAACATATTCAATATTTTATTTCAAAAATATTCTAGTAATTCATATAAATTCTACAAAAATTCATATGCACATTATTTTACAATTTCTATCATCTTCACTCTTTCTATGAATTATTTCACTATAATTCATTATTCTTATTAATTACACAATTCAATAATTATTCTAAAATTATTCAAATAATTTTCATAAATTCTCTAAAAATTTATGGATAATTTATTTCAGTCTTATTATCATTTTATGGCATTTTATGATATAATTAACAAAACTTCACTATTTTTATCAATTACATCATTCAACAAATATCCTAAAAAATCAAATTTACTACCAATTTCACTTATTTTATGAATTAATTCACTATAATTCACCAATTATATTACTTACATATACAATCACTAAGCTTTAAAATTTCCAAAATAATTTCATAAATCATTTAAAAATTTAAGGACATTAATTATATCATTTATGGTTAATTTGGGCTATTATGTATTAATTTCATGCAAAAATTATTTTATTTTTCTTAAACAAAAATTCGGTCACTACACTTAATCATCCTTAAAATTTTTTCTACTTTATTCTAAGCATTCAATTACATCCTAAATAGTTTAATTTCATTTTCTCACATTAATTTCAATAATTAAGAAATTTAACAAATTTTTCCTTAATTACATAAAGGAAATTAATTTACATAAATGAAAAATCAAAGGATTTCGTAGCCACTTACCTTAAGGGTCAATTTCGCTTCAATTCGCTTAATAATTTACTCGCCGGACCGTTGCTGGAGGCTCGTTGAAATCTTGCTGGTGACAGTCCGACACTACCACCTTGTAGATCGGGATCCCTTGATTCCTTTTCAGGTAGTCACGCGCTCAAATGCTATCATGGTTGGTCGAAATCTGCACTTGAGTAACTCATCAAACCCATCTCCGATATGTCAATCGTCGGTGTTTGAGGGGCAATGGAGTATACCGAAAGACTCGCCTCACTGTTGGGAGTCGACCAGTGGTAATAGAATTATCGTCGCCGTCGTAAATCGCCGAAAAAATGGAAAAAACTAGTTCGAAAGAAAGGAAAGAGAAACCGAACGATCAGAGTGCCACTATGGGAACAGATCCCGTTGAAAGGGAGATGACACGCCGCTCATCACTGTCGCGGTGGTGGTCGGCGGGAGGTACGGCCGGCAATCACCAATCCCTCATTTCCTTTTTCTTTTCTTTTCTTCCTTCCCTTGCGTCGTTGTTGTCCACTGCATCTCTTTTTCTTTTTTTTTTCTTCTTTCTTTTCTTTCTTTCTTTACAACTTATCACCTTTTGTTTTTTTTTTGTCTTTTTACTAATCCTTTAGGCCATTTGTGGCCAACATCGGCTGCCTCTTTTTTTTTACACATATAAATATATTTCCATATATATATATATAATTTTATCATTTTGTCACTTTCAAAGCTCCTAGTCTTTTTAAAATCGATTTCATAAATTTTATCACATCAAAAATAGGTAGGACATAAATTTTTGACTCAATCGAAGTCCGTTATCGATTCGATTTAAATTTATCAGTGCGATTCGATAACTACCGATGTCATAGAAAAATTCAATTCTCATTACCAAAATATTCTACATAAAAATTCATGAAGATTTGCAAAATTTGGCAATATTCAGAGTTCATTTACTATTTTTAAAAATTACATAAAATCAATTCACCTTCCCTAACAGGAAAATTGACTTGCTATATTTTTCGTATTTTTGATTTTTTGAGACTCATTTGACTTCGATTTCGCTTCAAATTTCAACTCCGGACTCACCATGACCAATACTTTCTGATGGTCCAATAAAATATTTTTGACTTCTGGACGTACTTTTCAGCTAGAAAAATATTATTTACCGTCGAAAAATATTGTTCACGGCTAATCTGGTGTTGAGGCCGTTATAGATAATGCTTAAAATATTTTGATCTTGTACACACATAAGGAAACTAGTTCATATTATCTTGCTTGAATTTATTTTGATTATAATTTTGTTAAGTGTTCTTGTTAATTACTAAGTTTGGTTTTGAAATGCATAATTTTTTATTGAAGTTTGATTATTTTGAGAAGTTGGTTGTTCTAATTTGTTCAAAGGCGAGCAAATGCTAAGTATGAGATATTTGATAATTGTGAATTAAACTATCTAATTAGTGTGTTTTTAGTATGTCTATTATGTTAATTTAGTGTTTGTTTAGTGTTTAATTTTTTAAGTTAGTGTTTTAAGAGTTTAATTGTTTAATTTGATGTTGTTAGGTATGCAAATGAAGAAAAAGAAGAAATACAAGGGCAATTATAGAAATTCAACATCTAAAGGATTTTAAAAGATAAAGTTTCATCGTGTAGTCCAAAGCTCAATCACTCGGTGGAGTAGTTTTCCACTCTACCAAGTGAGGCATTGAAGAAAGGACCCAGAGAAAATCCACTCGGTGGAGTAGTTTCCTACTTTATCGAGTCACCTAAAAAGGAAAGAAGAGAAATAAAGCTACTTGGTGGAGTGAGATCTTCACTTTACCAAGCATGTGAAGGTACACAGTGCAGAGAACGCTACTCAATGGAATGAGGTTCTCACTCTATCGAGACAGGAAAATTGAGTTAAGATGAAATTTTGTTGTCATGCTGAAATAGGAAGTTTGAGGCTACCAAAGTTCCTTCTTTTGCAAGCCTAAAAGGAGACCTAAAACATCATATATATAAGGAAAAAGATTACATTTTTAAGGGAGGATGAAGAGTTTTTAAGTAGTTTTAGTTCTTAGTTTTACATTAAGTTTAACCTAGTTTCAAGAGGCAAAGGCATAAGATTTTTAAAGGTTGCAATTGCAAGTTCTGAGAAGACTTCAAGAGAGGTATTCTTAATCTGATGTGTTTGTATCTTTATTTATGTTTATGTTTATGTTTAAAGACAATGAGTGAGTAGTTTTCTTTTGCTTTTACTGAGGGAGCTTGAAACCTTATATTTCTATATGTAATGACTTAGTTTGATTTTCAGTTGAATGCAAGCTGATTATTTCTTATTTCCTATGCAATTCCTTATCTTCAGATTTGTTTGATTTTATTATTGATGTATTGAGATAATGGTTGATGATCAAATGCAATATTGACTTAGGATATGTATTTTGTTAGTTTAAATTCACTTAATTTGATGCATGATTGTATTTTAGAATATGAGATAATTATATGTTAATTTTAGGCAGTTTAAGGCTAACAAAAGGTAAAGTAAGAATAGATTGAAGTGAGATCTCTTGAGAAAGGGTCTGATGAATATTTAGGAGTTCATCAACTGAATTTTATGCTAAGTATTGAATTGTTCCTAATAAGAAAGTTTGATACTTAAAAAGATATTCTAAATAAGTTATCTGATTTTAGTACCAGTTTTTCATAATCACTTGTGTTATCTTTTACTAAGCCATATGCATTAGAAGTTGAGGGGCATGGTCCATTTGCAAAAGTGTCTTTGATTATTGATTTTTGTCAAATTACATTTATTGCTTTGTCTAAGTCTAGTATTATTTGTCTAAGTTTCTGTTTAATTGCATTAGTTATGTCACTTCAATTATTTAGGTTTTTGTTTTTAGTTTAGTTGAATCTTCGTCATTATAAAACTTGGGATTTCTTCTACTCTTTACACGCAGTTTCACTCTAAAATCTGGAACACGTTTGCACTTACACTAGTTCCATTGGATTCGATATTCAGGATCTTAATCTTATTTTCCTATATTATTAGTTGATCTAGTACACTTTCTAGCAAAGTTTTTAAAATCGGACCGAATAAAGAACCGACAAGGCTGGGGGTTCATGATTCGATCGGGTTCAACCGGATTTTTTTCTATTTTTTAAAATATTATTAATTAATATAATTTTATAAATACTACTGCATATTATTATCAATTACACTAAGACCACATTAACAAATGACCAAATCCTAATATGAAATGATAATAAATGATCACATCCTAATGTGGAATGAATTTATAAGGAAATATATATTTAAATATTACAAATAGTGTTAATTATTTTTTGCCTTTTTTGTGCATGTAGTTTCATTATTTCAAATTAAACAGTAAAAGGATGTAAGCAATTTTTTATGGTTCAATTTGATTTCACTGGAGGGAGGTTGGGTTTACCTTTACCAAGCTGTCTAATGATTGAAATAAATTAAAAAAAAAGTAAGAAATAATATAAAGAACAGAACATGACAATAAAATAAGAAACCACAAAATAAAATTAAAAACAATTAAAGAAAGAAAGTAAAAATATTATGTTGTTGTGGTGTAGTACCACAAAACAAAATTAAAATAATTAACGAAAGAAAGTAAAAACATGAGGTTGCTGTGGTATAGTGGTTATCATGTTATTCTTGCTGTTAAAAAGTCCCTAGTTTGATCCTGTGCAACAACATGCTTATGTTTTTTTTCCAAAGCATTAAATGATGACGTTTTTCCATTTTAGGAAAAAACCCGATTCTATCCGATTTTTTTCAGTTCAATTCGGTTTTTTTCAGTTCGATTTTTATTAGCTGAACCACCCGGATGACTTGTCGGTTCGTGATTAACCCGGTTCGACCGATCGGTCCGATCCAATTCGATTTTAATAACATTGCTTTCTAGACACCAATCAAGCGCCACAGACTGTCAAATGGATGACACATGGCATGACTCATCAAGACACATGGCTGAATCACGTGCCATGTGTCATCGCCATAAGCTACCATGTGGCATCCTTTGGTTAGTCCATGTGGCGCCATGTGGCATCCAGGTTGACCTCCTTGCCACATCATCTGACATGTGATGCCTCACTATTGGGTCACATATCGTGCTACAGTTAGGCCACATCGTTGAGTGACGCATCACTCAAGCACGTGGCCCTTGGTGCATGCCTAGGATACGCTCTCTGGCATGCGCCTAGCACTGGTGGCGAGTGCATGCCACGGGCAGCCTTCCCGATGGTTTCAAGCCATCAAATTTTTTTTAAAGTGGGGTTTTAGGGGTATCTAAGTTCAATGGTGTGGTCAAAAATAAAAAATTTTCACTTGAAATTTTAATTACGAAATTTTAAATTAATTTTTTTCATGTACAAATACACAAAAAAATACATATCAAAAAATATATATACATACATCTACAATATTAATATGCATATCATACAGTTTGAATCATGTTTGAATTTTTATAAAATACAGATATAAAAAAATAAACAAGTCAGAACGTAAAAATATGGCTCTGATACTAATGTTAGAAAATATATATCACGATATATTTTAAGAAGTAAACATAAATATCTCTCAAAATCCAGATTGATGAAACAAAAATCGTATGTTTCACGTTGTCGGCAAGCTTTTCACCCACGTGTCATGAACTATGTAATGAAAGCGTAGATCTATGAACTAAAAGCCTTTTAGATAAAAGAGAGAATACGCATGGAGACAAACCGATAGAGTTTCGATATATGAAATTTTCTTCTGCTCTTCCACATAAATCTAAGCTTTTTATATAGAACTCCAATTAAGAAATACTTAATTGCTTTAATTGATGAGATTTAAATTGACAGTTTTAATTTAATTACTAAGAAAATAATTTTATATTAAATATGTCAGTTACAAAATTAATATGTAACTATCCATATTAATATATTCATAAATAACAGATTTTCTAATTAAAAAAAAATTCAATATAAAACTAATTTCATATAAATTATTTTCTATTTTGATATTATCTCGTTTATCTCATTTCATATAAATTATAAGCATATCCCAAATTTCTTCAATTTTGATTACATTAAAAACAGTATACTATAAAATTGAAATGCATTATAAATTTAGTGACCGAGTCATGACTCATGAGTCATCGTTTTAAATTGAGCATTAATTTTGCATTATTTTTCATTTTGTACATACAATATTTTTTAGATATTTAAACTTGTAAATTTTGTATTATTTTATTCTTCATTAAAAACAGGGAAACCTATTTCATAAGAATGAGATAGGAGGAGATTGATGCAGCGCAGCGCAATGGAGGTAGATCAACAAATTATGATTTGACTCAAAAAAAAAAACACAGATCAGATGCATGTGGTGCATGCACACACACAGCCGACGTCTGCGTTCCATCCATTTTCACCCCTCGTCTTCCTGCCCTGGACCACCTATTTTTCGTTTTCTCATTATCATTATTATTATTATTATGAATTATACAATTTTGTAATTACAAAAAATGATTTGATATAACTTGTAACTACCAACCAAAAAATCTAAATTTATATAATTTATTTTGTGATCACAAAATTTATATAATTTATTATTATGAATTATACAATTTTGTAATTACAAAAAATGATTTGATATGATCAGCCTTTAAACATTTATTACTTATAACATAACTAAATCCCTTCAATATATATATATAACATAACTAAATTGAATTAAAATTTATTACTTTTATTGAATGTGTTAAAACTCTTAATTAAATGTTATATATCAATAAGCGAGTTTGAATAGTATTGAAGTAATTATATGCATAATCGGATTTGGGGTGGTTGTTTTTCATGGATATCCTACCCACAACAATTCTTATGGATAATTGATGAATTAAATGCAAATACCAATTTATTATTGGTGTTAGATAATTTTGAAGGCAATTCAATCAAGTATACGAAGCCTTCACTGAAGCTTTCCAGGCTGTTCTCTCCTCAATTTTTCTTCTCGCTGTGCTTCCTGCTATATAAACATCACCTGATCACAATATCACCATTCTAATTTGGTATTAATTAAGGCTTCGACAAGCCACGTGCAAGACCAGACAACATCATATGATTTGCTGGCCTCTTTCATAAATTATGAAAACCATTTTTAGAGTACATATATTCAATTTAAAAGAGTAAACGTTTACTTTTATGGATCATCTTTTACTCTATCAAAAAAGAAAAACTTCGGTTTTTCACCAACTACTTGGTAGCTAAACTGATAAAAGAAACTTACCAACGAAAAATTCTGGGTAAATAACAAATTGGTTTCTGGTCACAAGATGGCTTCAAAGTTTAGGAACAAGTTATCTAATGAAATAATTGTTTTAAAATTGAATCTTTTGGTCCATAATCATATGTGAAGCCAACTTTGAATGGACTAACTAGTGATTAGATACCAGTTACATTATTGAAGGTCAAAAACAATCACAAAAGTGCTCACAGATTCTCAAATTGCACACAGCCATAAGCACACTTGCAAAGGAGTTGGTGACAATTTGGAAAAAGTGGGCCCTCAATGAACAACTTAACCTTTCAGGATCTAATAACAAGCAAAGTATAACAATTTCTAGTCCACAACCTGACATATATGAAGAAATTCAGCCCATCAAATCATCTTTTCATACAATTTCATATGCAAAACCCCAAATTCTTCCCATTAGATTCCAGATTTTGGACAAGATCAAACCAGAAGTAAATATCAATTCCCTTCTGTCATTAAAATCAATAAAAATTACAAACAAATGTGTGTAAAATTGTAAACTAGCACCTGCTATTTGAAATTACAAAAAGACTGCAATATGTTCCAGCCTCAAGTACATTATTGGTACAATGCAACATAAGCTATACAAAACTTAAAACAATCACAAGCTTGACAAATCATAGAAAAAAGCAATTAATTTCCTGAAGAGGTTCCTCAAATTTGTAGTTTGCATATAATAGAAGAAGAAATTGAGCACCCAGTGGACTCCATGTTGAGGGCGAACTCAAGCAACACATGCTCTCTAGGAAACCACAGCAGCAAATATGAACATCAAGTCCTCAATCTGATTTCCTGTTTCTGGAACATCCCAAGTTTAATGTTTAACACAAAACAGAATGCAGATGACAACCATGAACCCCAGTGGAAAATCAAATTGCCTTTCTTGGATAGGAAACTCAATTTGCAGAAAGAAACCTCGCTAATTTTGCAAGTGGATCACTCCATTATGGAAAAAACAAGCAGAGTAGCCAAATCTGAACCCAGCTCAAAATGGTTACCGAACAACACACAGCAGATACTTGCAAGGTAATGCATAAGATTGGTAACATACAAAGACTAACAGAAAAAAGGCCTCAGAAGCCACTGCTTGAAGATGTGCTGCTCGATCTAGGGTTACCTATGGAGCCATTACTGGTTTTGCTAATAATCCCTTTACCAAAATAATTAGCAATCACTGAAAAACCATCCTTAGAACTCTTGACTTGCTGGAAAAACTGATCTTGATCTTTGGAATTCTGCTCCAGACTTCTCTTCATTTCCATCACAGACCTATACTCTGGGGCACATTCAGGGCATTCCTTTTCATTATCCCCAAGACAACGCTGATGGAATGAATGCATGCACATGAAGTGTACAGCAGGAAGATCAAGGGTGAAAGTGCAGGCGGTGCACTTACTGAGCTGAAAGATCCTTGCATTGGTCCTAAGATCCTGAATTTCTTTTCTCATTGCCAATGTATCTTCCTACATAATTAAAGGACTAAATGAGTTAATTCTTATTTTCACAATAATTTTAGCACTGAGATATTGAATGCAGCAAACATGAATTCCACCTGAAGGGTGAAGCAAGATAGGGTACAAACAATTTTGTCCTATTCATTGTCATAAACAGCCAAGGATTTTACAATTAATGAATCACAATATATGCATGCCTAGGGAGAAAAGGAAACAATCCTCAAATGAAACTGATTCAAGGAAGAGAAAATAAAAGTAAAATTGGTCCTTCTATGGTGTACCCAACATAGCATTTTTTTACAATAGATGGTTATATTTCAAAGTAAAACAGATAGGTTGAAAGAAGGAGAACATCATAACCTGATACTTCTCAATTTCTCGTCGATCCTCTTCAATCAGCTTTGATTCTTGTTCAAGTTTCCGAGCTATATAATCCTTGATCACAGAGAGTGTAAGGAATGGATTTCTGGACAGGGTCTGAAGAACAATAATAGGTGGCAAGATGTCATCCCTTTCTATATAAGTCAACACTTCCTTCACTTCCTTGGAGCAATCTTCGCCCAGTTCACCAAAATATTTCAGCAGATCTGCCCATAGAGATGGGTCACCTCCCTTACCTGAATCCCCCAGCCTTTTGCAGCATGCAATTAACCCATTGTGATCATGGGCCTGCATGTAGCATGCAATGACCTCTTTATAAAGTTTCATTTTCTCATAGAGATATAGTAGCCCTTCCCTAAATCCATTCATCTCACAGAGAATGATAGCAAGATCAACATCATAAAGGGGATGCTCTTGGTCCGATGGCCATGCACTCTTAAGCAACCGTAGTCCTTTTTCTCGTCTATTTGTACGATCTTTATCATTATTTGTATCATTGAGATCAGCAACTAATTTTCCATTGGATTCTGCTGTTGATTTCCGAGGTACTCCTGATTTAGGTTTGAGAGAATGATCTACACCATTCGTAGCTTGTGATATCGATGGGAAGTTCAAATCATTTGACAGGTATAACTCCAAGAGGGTATTATGAATTTCAACCTGAGCAGGTGATTCCTTTACCTTATCAGTATATTTTTCAAGAAAATCCAAGAGAGACTGTGGGTGATGGATGAAAATGTTGAGAAAATCAACAGGAGATGGCAACATAGATAAATATGCACCACTTGAAGATCCTTGCTTTGCTGAATCTCCATCCTCAGTGCAAAGTCTCATGAGTATCTCAATCATCTCAATTGGCTTGTGCTCGATGAGAATTTTACCATATTCCTTCACAGTAACACCAGCCTGACTTGGTTCCAGACTTGAAATATACTGCAAGGCTTCGTCATATCTGCCAAGGTCTTCAAGTAAAATCTTCAAATACAATTCATGCCTCCCTGCCTTCTTAGCAACATACATTGCATGCTCATGGTAATTGGCAGCTCGGCAGACCCTTATCGCAGTCTCTACGTCAAATTTATGTTCTCCAATACCATCCTCACTTTTAATGAACACATTTAACTTGTCAACATCTTTCAGTTTGGTATAGCAGTTTAAGAGAAGTGTAGTATGATCTTTAGAAGCAAGCCCTTTCTCATGTAATTTTTCCAAGTAATTAGTAAGGTTATATATTCTTTGCGCATCCAGAAACTTCTGTATCACATATGAAGGTTCAAGGTGGCCAATAGTGTTGATGTACTGGGCCATGGCCTCATCATAGTCCTGTTTGCTATATAGATGATCTCCATATTTCCTTAGAACTTCTGCTGTGGCAGCAGCATCAGCTTGTTGACTTTGAACAAGATTGATAGCCACGGTATAAAGATTTTTCTTGAAGAGCATATCTAACTTGCTCTCCATGTCTTTCTCCCCAATACACAAAGCTGATTTGTCATCCATTATAAGTATTATGTTGCCCCATTCTGTAAGCATGTGAGAAACTTCTTTAACTACAAGACTGTGTGCTATTAAACGGTTTTTCAGGTCATAAATATTGAAAGTATCTTTTCCACTTCTTTGATCAGCAATAACACATAAAAGGTAACCACGAAACCATCCAAGGAATTTCTTCTCCCCCTCAAATGCCCAACAAGGACCACGCCCATCAATCTCATAAAAATACACAGCTTCAGGTCGACCAATTATTAATTCCTAATAGTAAGATATAAAAGCCAAATGCAAACATTTTTAAGAAATGATAAAAATTTGCTTGAACAAAGTAAAATATGAAAAATCAAGGATTTCCAGGCTACTTACAGAGCGATCACTCATTGTCACACTATTGACATTGCATCCAATCTGATCTAAGGTTTGCCGTCTAGGAGGTTGATTTTGCAAGCTGAACAAACTCACAGAATCTGGAGTTACAGCAAATAGTTGAAGAGCTTGACCATCCACTCTGAATCCAAGACCTGTAATGGATGAAAGACTTTTGTTTAAAGCATGATCCTCTTGAAGCTTGAAGCGTGTGATGCGTTCTCTAGCAATGTCCCCTTTGATGCAGTAAATACAACCATTGTCTAGGCCAATAGCTATGAGTAGTATCGGAGGTGCTTCCTCTAGAACTAAAAATGATGTAATCTGCATCCATAATTTTCCATATTTCTTTTTAGATAAGCAGAATATCAGAATCAAATAACTGGCATGTTCTTTCTTCATTTTGGTATGCAAATTCCATTCAAGTCTTCTGTGCCACGAAGCATTCTGAATACAGAGCGCATGAGCGCGCGCGCACATACACACATATATAGGGGGAGAGAGAGAGAGAGGAGAACTAACTACCTTTGCTTGAGGAAATTGATTGGTGAATATTCGCAATATTCCAATACATTCTGGCACACTAGAGCTTGTGCCCTCTGCCTGCATCTTATCAAGGTCAAAAACCTTGAGGCACATGGAAGATTGCTGGGAAGCTATTTGTTCATCCTCCCCAACAGTTACAAGGAAGTTGCATTGCTGATTCATCCCACGAGAGAAGTAAAAAGAAAAAGTAAAATCATAAACTGGCTGACGTGCTTGATAGTATAAATGAGTTAGACGATATAGTACTGAAACTGTACACCTGGGATCTTCTAGTTAAAGTTGATGTAGTAAATTTTAGAATTGAGAATGAGAAAATTGACCAAAACTAAACATTAAAACTTGATGTTTTAAGCAATAGGGACATAAATGATAAAGTGATCAATAATTAACTCCGTCCAGAAAATGCAAGTTCTATCATTCAATGTTCTTTTGTCAAATATGATCAGAAAAACATTCTAAAATGTCATAGAAACCAAAATTCCTCAAACAGTAGAAGTTAATATTAAGTGCCTATATCTATTTCAAGGCAAACAACAACATCACTCCATGAAGGGCCATGACCAAATTCCCACATCATTACAATGTTAAATAATGTTGTTTCAAGTTCATTGTTTTCCATATTCTCTTCTCAATCCATGGACACAGCAAAAAAGGAAAAGGGGAACAACTTCATATTCTTTAAAGAAAAATAAATAACTTAACTCGAAAAATGAGTTTTTTGAATAAAAAAGAGAGAGAAAAGCATACTTTAAGCTGCTGGAGAAAGAGAACGGAGGAGGAGTGAGCAGGGAAGGAGAAATTGAAGTTAAGGCCACGATCGAGCACGTTAATGGTGCCATTGTCGCAGCCGATCAGTACCTTCCCTCTACCGCTGGAGCAAGACTCGATTTTTCCACTAACATCTTCGAGAATTTTGTTCTTTCCCCCATATTTCTCCTCGAAGAACTCAAACTTCCTCCACTGATACATTTAATCAATTGTTTCAAAAGCAGATTGGATATCGACTTGACCTGCCAACTGAATCAT
The DNA here is from genome assembly GCA_037975025.1 of Excoecaria agallocha. Taxonomy (NCBI): domain Eukaryota; kingdom Viridiplantae; phylum Streptophyta; class Magnoliopsida; order Malpighiales; family Euphorbiaceae; genus Excoecaria; species Excoecaria agallocha. The sequence goes on along the minus strand of CM075807.1, from coordinate 70,626,404 downwards.
AAGTCAACTAGTTGGATCAGATTTATTCAGAATTTTTATCTTTTTTTTAAATATAATTATTTATAAAAAATTAAAAATATGTTATGTAAAAAACACATTCAAACAACCTATTAGTTATCAAATATCAATAAAAAATTAAGAACAAAAAATATCATTATAGTGTATAAGATTTAATAACAATGACATACAATAATATTAGCTATTGGTCTATTCTTATTTGAAGAACATTGAGATTACATACAATTACGAAATCAGAAAATAAAGCATAAAAAATCTTACTAAATGATGACTTTGGCAATTTGACTATAACATACTATAATATAGTTGACTCTTTTGGAAATTACCTTTGCATATTCAAATTAGATCAGCCGAGGAATAAAAATTAAAAAGTAGTTACTAATTACAGAAATTGGAGGTCAGGTAGGCTATGTTTTGAATTTAATTAGTTTCTACTAATGAATATTAATCTTATAAATAATAACTTAATGGTAATTATAATTTTTAATTATTATATAAAGAAGGGTTGTTCATGGATTGGGTTGGATAAAAATGAAATAAACCCAACCCAACATGTATAAAAAAGGATAGTTTGATTGTTAAAAACCAACTCAAATCTTGTAACTTACAAAGGTTTAAAACGGTTTGAAAATGATTTAAAACGGTTTGAAAATAATTTGAAACATATTAAATACTATATTCATCTTTTTTTTTTAAAAAAAAAAGCTCTAATTCTTTAAATTTTAATTTTAATAAACCAAACAATAATTATATTAAATTATAAATTATATTTTATTTAAAAAAAGCTGCAAATTGTCCTTTTTTTAATATATTCTCGTATTATATTCACATATCATATTCACAAATTAAATTAAATTGTCTTTAAATTTTCCATCAAATTATATTAAATTATAAATTGCATTTAAAAAAAATTGCAAAACTGCTCTGCAAAATTGCATCTATATAATATGATTAATCAAACTGCAATTTCATAACATAAAATCATGTAAAGCAAGCAATCTATTCAGCTTTCAACAGTTTGTTAGAACAGTATCAGTATACTCAAAATCCCAATATAAGCTTAAGTTAATCTAACATGAACTCACTTGGTAATTTAGTTCTTTCTCATCATTTAATCTAAAAATTGCACATACAGAGCATTAACAACTATCACACGGGAAAAGCATTTATATACCTGAGCAGCATGTCAGAATTATAGTAAAATAACAATTAACAATAAAAGCAAAAGATTATTTAACATCCAAATATTTGATTAATCAATACAAAATTTTTTAGCCAAAGAACTCGTGAATCAAGCTTCTTCCTATAAATACCTCATCTTTCATCTCATCTCTTTGCTTCCTAAGTTTCAACAATGGTGAAAATTCTAAACAAAAATCATCTTCAGTTTACCTTCTCCAAAGGTATATCAGGACTTTTCTAAAAATTTAGTGAGCTTTCCACTCTCTGTCCAGTTGAAATTGCAATAATAGTATCCTCCCCTGCTCATAAGCCCTTTGCATTCGCTCATCCTCGTGTTGATTCCATTTCAGATCAATTTCTTGCTGCTGCAAAACTCATCGAAATTCGAATGTTAATGACCTGAATATGCAATTAACACAGGTTCTTAATAAACTGGTGTTCAGCGCCAAAACTCTGTTTTCAACATTAAATTTACGAAGCTCTGTTAGTTAAACAAAAAGAAAACAGAAATTGAGCTTCGTTTAATCAAAATCTCACAGACCCAGAAATTATAGATAAGATTAAACAAAAAAATTGAAATTGAGTTGTTATATCACTTATGAGATTATATATCATCTCAAAAATCTGAAAACGGGTAAAAAGAAGCAAAAAGAAAAAATTAAAAGAAGAAAAAAGAACAAAACACAACAAATAGAGAACAGACCGCCAGAGGAGAAGATATGAACACTTACTTTTGATTCGTGGTCGAAACCTGAAAGAACGGACAGAAAATGGTCGAATTTAATGAATACGAGATGGCAGAGTCGCAGAGATGAGCTAAGGGAAGAGAGACCCTAGGGCCAGAGAGCGAGAGATGGGGAGAACAAATAAAATGGTCGGTTTTGTAGAGATGAGCTGAGGTCAGAGAGAGCTTAGGGCACGAGAGGGATGGTGAGAACGAAGAAAATGATCGGTTTCGCACAGATGAGCTGAGGACAGAGAGAGCCTTAGGGCACGAGAGAGATGGAGAGAACGAAGAAAAAGATCGATTTCAATTCTTTTCCAGTTTACAGTTTCCATTCTTTTCCATTCACATGACTTTAAGGGAATGGAAGTCATGCCATGCATGTTAATTGACGAAGTCCGCTACTCAATTGCAGAGGTAGGATGATCGGCAAATTCATTTGCATTTTCAATTTAAAAGAAATAAATGTGCAGAGAAAGGAAGAAAGCAGTACCTGGTTGATCGGATTGCTGACCGGAGGAATAATGGTGTTTGTCGGAGTAGCTGACCGGAAGGAAGCGGCGTTGGTTGTTGATGGAGAATGAGAGTGAAGGTTGCCGCTGCCCTTAGTTGTTTGTTTTCACGATGGAACATGAAACAGAATCAGGGATTTAGGAATTTTAGAAATTTTTTAATTAAAAAAATAAAAACAAAAACGCACGGTTTTTATTGAACCCGAGTCCGAGCTGGTTCAATAATTTTCTGTCTAACCTATTTTTTCCAGTTCAAGTCGAATTTTTGGATATTCTGATTTTCATGTTGAATCAAATCAATTTTTTCACTGGTTTACAATTAAACCGGTTACCAACTCAATTCGATTTTTAAAACATTGCATTTAATTTTCTTGCTTGATGAAAGAAACTCTATAAATGCTTTTATTCGGAGATTATCAAAAGATCTAATATGAAAACTCCTTATATCATTTTTGAGGATTTTCTATTTGCAGGATGGAACGGATTTTAGCCTATGTTTGGATGGAAGGTATTGAGAGTAATTAGATGGGAGGTATTAAGAGTAATCGGGAGTAATTAAAGAACTTACTCTATTTGATTTATCAAAATATAGAGTAATTCAAAATAAATTAGAGTAATTTAAATTTTTCAATTTACCCTATATAGGCTACATTACTAAATTTGGAGGCGAATAAGGGCAATTGAAGGGAAACAAAGGCTTACTTCCAATTCCTCAAAAACTAGAAGTTAATATTAAGTGTATGTATTTATTTCAAGGTAAACAACAACATCATTCCGTGAAGGGCCATGACCAAATTCTCACTTCATTACATTGTTAAATAATGTTGTTTCAAGTTCATCGTTCTCCATATTCTATTCTCAATCTATGAACACAACAAAAAATAAAAATGGGAACAACTTCAAATTCTTTAAAGAAAAATAAAAACTTAATTAGAAAAATGAGTTTTTTGAATAAAAGAGAGAGAGAGAAGCATACTTTAAGCTGTTGCAGAAAGCGAATGGAGGAGTGAGCAGGGAAGGAGAAATTGAAGTTAAGGCCATGATCGATCACATTAATGGTGCCATATTTGCAGCCGATCAATACATTCCCTCTATCGTGGGAGCAAGACTCGATTTTTGCACTAACATCTTCAAAATTTTTTCTCTTTTCCCCACATTTCTCCTCAAAGAACTCAAATTTCCCCCACTAATACATTTAATTTTCTTTTGTATTCAATCACTTGATGAAAGAAACTATGTGAATGCTTTTATTCGAAGATTATCAGAAGATCTAATACGAAAACTCCTTATGCCATTTTTGAGGATTTTCTCTTTGTAGGATGCAACAGATTTTAGCCTTTGTTTGGATGGGAGTTATTGAGAGTAATTGAAAGTAATTAAAGGAATAAGTTAAACTTACTCTGTTTAGTTTACCAAAATACAGAGTAATTTAAAGTAAATGAGAGTAAATTGAATTTCATAATTTACTTTGTATAGGCTAAAATATTTACTTCCAATTTAAAGGAGAATTAGAGTAATTGGAGGGAAAATATGAGGAAGATGTGAAATCTCAAAATTGCCCCTGCCTTTATAACTAATAAGCAATATATCTGATTTCTTCTTCTCTCTTTATTTCAATCTTCAACAATGCATGTAACAATGGAAGAAATTCAATATTAACCTTAACGCTCACCTACATTTGCCATAGTCGCCTTGAGAAGGACCAGCATAACAATGAACAATAAGGAGCCAAAAGAAGAAAAGGGGAAAAAAGGTAAACTTATTTTCCTATTTTCTAATCAAATGGTTTTTTCATTAGCCCTCTGTTTCTATTTCCACATGAAATTGCCTCTTCATAGATTATGAATTTGTTATCTTAGTGTATCCTTTCATTTATTTGTGTGTGCTGAAATAATTAAACATCCAAGACAACAATTTCTTATTATTTAAGTATAATCATGAAATCTCTCTTTCCTTTTTTTAATTACTCACATGAATGGTTCATTTCTCTTTTTCTTTTTGTGTTTTATTTTAGATTTTGTTGCTTTCATTAGTTGTGGAACCTTTGGAGCGCAATGTCACAAAGAAAATCGCCAAGGCTTACAATCTATTTGGATGGTGATTTTGCATTTTGTGGTGTATAAGGGTATAAATGTCAAAATAAAAAATACATACTTATATAATTATAATTTACTATATATTTATTTTAGGTTAACCAAACAATAGAAAGAAAATGAGAGTAAATTGGATTTACATTACTCTCTTTTACTTCATTAAAGTAATTTCAATTGCCATCCAAACAAAGGCTTAAGAAACAAAAAAAGAAGCCTAATGAAAGATGACGTAACATTTGACATAGATACGTGAGTCTTAAAACAACGTTGGTGCTAGAATCATAGGTACGTTGTTGCACCACCTCCTTTGCCTCCCCGAATACCTAAAGCGCATGAGTTCTATTCCCCTTCTTCCCCACCCTCATGTATTAGTGATAGCCTGATAGGAGGTGTTCTAAAATGGATTAAACATAAGACCCAGCGAATGAGTCGGGTTAAAAGTAGATTGAGCTAAAAATAAGTCAAATTGCATGTAGATTAGACGGATCATATGAATTGATCTAAACAGATTAAATTAAGGATCAATACATTTGGTTTTTTATATATTTTTTAAATTTTACTCGATATATTATATTTTTTCGAAATAAAAGTTATGAAAACAACATAAATTAATGTAAATGAGTGTTGATAATTCAGTATATTAATAAAATAAATTAATGAAAGAGAAGAGGGTGTTTTTTTCTCTTTAATTTGATAACAAAAGATAAAAACTATCAGCTTAAGAAATCAAACACATATACAAATTTTATGAAGTTGACCAAACAATAGCTATAATAGCACAAATATAAATACTACTTTTATTGAAAAGATATTCTAGTAGTCTAACACTATTAAAATTCACAGACTTGTGTAGTTTTAATTCACCACACAAATGATCGAATTGTTTATTTGTTATCTAACAGGTCATATAGATCAACCTATGATCTAAACTGTAGGGATCAAAAGGGATTGATTTGCGAGTTGATCCTAATATAATTTAAAGTTTTTTGGTTATATGGATGGAGTCATGTTTAAATTATTTATGAATCGGATTTGAGTATGAATTATATGGGTCGGATTCATGAATTGAGTCAAAAATTGATGGATTATAATTAAATATAAATTTAATTTATCAAATATAAAAAAAAATTGAATGAATTGCATATTATTTTATAAAATATACTATATAAATTAAATTTAAATTTAAATTTTACCATCAACTAACTAATTCATTTTTTGACATTTCCTAATAGAGAACCAACAAAAATGGGATCAGTGCTCCAAAATAACTAGGAACATTTTTCAAAATGGATAGAATATGGTACTATATCTTTTTTGTCATTAAAGTGCCTGAAATTGAATCAACAACCAATTGAAAAATGCCATATTATTGGATAAAATCATTTTATTTTGACAAATTTAATGATAAATTTTTTATTTATGAAAAGTATATTGTAAAAAAATTTATTATTAAAAGTACATTAGCAAATTATTTCTATTTTGAGAATTACAAGTGCAAAAAAAGACTAAAAAATATAATAATATATCTAATTATTTTTAAAATTATAGTGAAAAATAAACTAATTCCAAATAATAACTATAATTGTACCTTTAACCTATGGTACGCGTTGCTACCTAAAAAAGAAGAGATAAAATATCCAAAATATATATTATATAACACAACCACTTTCTACGCCCGAAATTATTATTAGTTAAAATATCCAAAATTACGTTGATAATTTTTAATATACCATTATGTATAACAAAATTATCAATACTAAAACAAGAAGTAGATTGAATGAGTAATGAATTATATGCCTAAACATTATTAACCTTTACATGCAGGAAGAATAAGTATGATTCTTTTGATTTGATGATTGAACATCCACTCTGAATCCAAGACATGTAATGGATGAATGACTTGTTTAAAGGATTATCCACTTAAAGCTTGAAGTTTATAATGCATTCTCTAGCAACTTCCCTTTAATGCAGTAAATACAACCATTATCTAGGCCAATAGCTATGAGTAGTATAGGAGGTGCTGCCTCTAGAATTAAACATGATGTAATCTGCATCCATAATTTTCCATATTTCTTTTTAGGTAAGCAGAATATTAGAATCAAATAACTGGCATGTTCTTTCTTCATTTTGGTGTCAAAATTCCATTCAAGTCTTATATGTGTGTGTGTGTGTGTGTGTGTGTGGAGAGCGAGAGAGAGTGAAAAAGAGGAGAGCTAATGACCTTTGCTTGAGGAAATTGATTAGTGAATATTCTCAATTTTCCAATACATTCTGTTATACTAGAGCTTGTGCCCTCTGTTTGCATCTTATAAAAGTCAAAAACCTTAAGGCACGCGAAAGATTGATGAGAAGTTATTTGTTCATAGTCCCCAATAATTACAAGGAAGTTACATTGTTGATTCATCCTATGAAAGAAGTAAAAAGAAAAAGTAAAATCATAAACTGGCTAACGTGCTTGATAGTATAAATGTGTTAAACGATACAATACTGAAATTGTTCATATGAGATCTTCTAGTTAAAGTCCATGTAGAAAATTTTAGAATTGAGAATGAGAAAATTGACCAAAACTAAACATTAAAACATGATGTTTTAACCAATAGGGATATAAATGATGAAGTGATTAATAATTAACTCCGTCAAGAAAATGCAAGTTCTATCATTCAATGTTCTTTTGTCAAATATGATTAGGAAAACATTCTAAAATGTCAAAAAAACCAAAATTTCTCAAAAACTAGAAGTTAATATTGAGTGCCTATATCTATTTTGAGGCAAACAACAACATCACTCCACGAAGGGCCATGACCAAATTCCCACTTCATTACATTGTTAAATATAGTTATTTCAAGTTCATCATTCTCTATATTCTCTTCTTAATCTATGGACACAACAAGAAAGGAAAAGGGGAACAACTTCAAATTCTTTGAAGAAAAATAAATAACTTAACTCAAAAAATGGGTTTTTTGAATAAAAAAGAGGGAGATAGAAGCATACTTTAAGCTGCTGGAGAAAGAGAATGTAGAAGGAGTGAGCAGGGAAGGAGAAATTAAAGTTAAGGCTACAATCAAGCAAGTTAATGGTACCATTGTCGCAGTTGATTAGTACCTCCCCTCTACCGCTGGAGCAAGACTCGATTTTTCCACTAACATCTTCAAGAATTTTGTTCTTTCCCCCATATTTCTCCTCGAAGAACTCAAATTTCCTCCATAGATACATTTAATTTTCTTTTGTATTGAATTACTTGATGAAAGAAAACTCTATGAATTCTTTTATTCGGAGATTATCCGAAGATCTAATAAGGAAACTATTTATATATGTCATTTTTTAGGATTTTCTCTCTACATGATGCAATAGATTTTTGCCTTTATTTGGATAAGAGGTATTGAGGGCAATTGGGAGTTTAAGAAATAAGGAAAGAACCCTAATGCAAGATGAAATAGCATTTGATATGGATACATGAGGCTTAAAATGACATCGGTGCTCGAATCATAGGTACGTTATTGCAGCACCTCTTTTGCCTCCCTAAGCACCTAAAGCGCATGAGTTTGATTCCCCTTTTTCCCCACCCTCATATATTAGTGATAGCATGATAGGATGTGACATCCTAAAAATTTTGATCATATAGAAATTACTTTTTGGGCTATAAATAAGCATATCGATCGACACCGAGGTGAATATATAATACCACTCGAAGCCATCAGTACCCATAAAAATTTTTCTTCATTGCTGGAAAATACAATTTATGATGAGTCTAGTGATATAATTTAAGTTGAAATTGAGTCAAATATATCCCCAAAAGACATGAAGAAAAAAACACTCGCATCGTAAAAGGGTTGACCAAATTTACCCGACTCAGAAAAAAATTTTGGAGTTTAGAAAATTATTTTGATTTCACAAAACCATTAAAAATAGTCCACTTGAATTTTTGAAAGTGAAAAATAAATTTTTGGGCAACTTTAAAAAATTAGGATTTCGAACAAGTAATTGCGCCTCTAGGCTTCAAAATATATCAAAACAAACTCGAATTGATCCTAAATTTTAAATACACTTTAATTAATATTTTTACACATTTTTAGAATAATTTTGGAAGTAATTTAACAATTAAAACATATAGCCAATAAAATAGTAATAAGTAGCTTAATATGGACTACACATTTAATAAGTGGTCAAAACTAGTTTGACCTTCTTATTTGGGGCAGGTATAAAAGGTTGGAGAATGGGGCAAATATCTCTAAAGAAATCCATCTCCCACTCTTCTTATTCCTCTAAATTCATCTTTCTTCATATTTCCTTCATAACCAAACCTTTTCTTGAGCTTTCTTCTACACTATTCCCAAATTTCATCAAAAATCTTATTTTCATCTATTTTAAGTTGGAGAAAACTTTCAAATAAGTAAAATTATGGTATTTTAGTAGAAAATTGTGGGGAATTGATAAAATAGATGATTTTGAGTATTTGTATGTTAAAATTAAAGAGAAAAAAATCATATTTTTATCCTTGATGAATTTGGCCATAAGGTGAAAAACAAGAAAGGAAAAAGAGCAAAAGGGAAAAGGACAAGAAAAAAGAGAATTAAATAGTGTCAAACACATTTGAGATTAGTGGATACAAACTACACCTAATTTTATTAAGTTTTCTTGGAATTTTGCATGAATTTACATTATGTAACTATAGAAATATATGTAGAATGATGAAATAACTAAAGATTAATTGGTAAATTAATGATTTAACACAAAATAAATGATGATTAGTGTGAAAACAAATCAATATACCTTGAATACATAAGTGGTCAAAATGTATAATATGAGATAAAAGTCAATATTTTGATATTTAATTGAATAAATGGTATGGAATGATCATTAGAATACTAATTAAACTTAATATGAGTAATGAAATAACCAAAGTTGCATGAATTCTATGTTGGCCAAATGGAATATACTTGCATACTAATTGAATTTGCATGTATATAACCATATAGAATCATAAAATAATCAAAAGAACACCAAAGGAATGAGAACACATTAAAAATCCTATTGCATAATTAGTAAGTTCTGATGGTCGAATGGTATACAATGTGGGAATGGCATGCTTTAGTTGTATATTAATGACATTATGTGTGTGTATAATGTGCATACATGAACTATGAACAAAATGGATGTGAAATATACAAATGTAGATATTTTACATAAAGTGGAATTTATAGAAAAATTTGAGAAAAACATAATATAAAATAGAAAGTTTATTTGCCTTTAATATACGATGGTTAAACTAGAATTTTAGGATATAATGACTACCCATAGGGACATATACCGTGGTGAAATGATGAGTTGAATTTGGACTGTAGGCCATCACCGGTTTGCCTATTTGTGATATGTATATTAGAATGTCAGTTGATACGTTGATCACTCCATGTGATATCTCAACATACTTTGTAAGTGTAGATCACTCCATGTGATCGCTCCAGCATATTTTGGATCATTAAAGTTCTCATCTCGCATATTGGTTCGAATGATTACTACTAGGAATAAATATATAATTAAGTGAGAAAAGAGGACTAAATAGGGTTTATCACGAGGTAGGACGAGGGCAGGGAATGCATCCCCACCCACTGCCCTACTAGGGACAAGGAATCCCCATCCCCGTCCTCGATTGAATAACGAGGAAAGAAATTTTCCCCATCTCGTGAGGATCCCTGTTCCCTATGAAAAATATATATTTTTTATTATTTTGAAATACAATATTTCAACATTAATTATAATTAAAATATAATATTTAATAAATACAAAATATATGGACACATGGAATTGATTTTCATTACCAAAAAATCAAGGTATATTTATACAAATGGCATAAGTATAAATAATAAAAAAATCAAGGTGCATATATATATATATATATATATATATATATATATATATATATATATATATATATATATATATATATATATATATATATATAATATTGGAGCAGAGATCCTCACGGGGTAGATAACCCATTCCCTGCCCCTACCTCGAAATTAAAGTCGGGGATTTTTTTATCCCTATCCCTATCACAGAGGGGGAAAAATTTGGAGATTTTCCGTCCCGTTCGGGTCGGATTCCCATTGGGTTCAAGGATTCCCCATCCCATGATCATCCCTAAGACTAAATGAGTAAATAAGTGAAAAAAGAGTGTTAAATATGTAAATGAAGAATAAATAATATGAAAATGTGGTTAAATGATTAGTACTGGTAATTATATGAATAAACGAGAAAATAAGGGCAAAAATTTAAATTAAAGCTTAAAACATATTTTAAAGGTTAAAATGGTAAAAAGAATGAAAATGTATGAAAATAAAATCAACAAGGATCAAATGGTAATTTGCCACTATGTGAAGAAATCATAAGGATTAAAACATAAATTAAAGGGTGAAAATGTAATAAATGGTCCAAAAAGGATAAAAGAGTAAAATTAGTGTAGTAATTGGTGAAAAGCATGATCAAAATAAAAGTTTAAGGACTAAAATGAAATTTTTACCTAAATTATGGTATAAGTGAGTAAAAGATAGAAATAAGTAATAATAGGGATTAAATGGTAATTTAAGAAATTAAAAATAAAATTTTAAAATAAAATATAATATTAAGTAATAGGAAGAAAATGAACATCGGTAATAAAATATTATGCATGAGATAAAATTTTATGTAGTGTATCCACCACTAGGCATGTAAGGCCCAACATATACCCTAATTGTAATTCGATATGTTTAAGATATATAGGGGAATGAGTATAAAGAGATAAGTAATGTAAGTATAAGTTGGGACCCAGATGAAATTAATCTTAAAGTTAAAGGCAATATGATCGTTACATATCAAGTATGAAAAGTGCATAAGTAGGAAAGAAATACATATGTATATGAAAAGTGCATAAGTAGGAAGGAAATACTTATGTATATGAAAAGTGCATAAGTAGGAAGGAAATACTTATGTAGGGGTATAATTGAAATGAAAGAAAGGAATCTTGGGGTAAGAATGAGAAATTAAACGAAGGACAGGGAGTAAGTGCAAATTCACCAATGACAAATAATATAAAGACACCTATCATTCTCTAGATTTCTCTTGAGAAAGGAAGACACTTCAAGGACCTATATAAGCCAAGAAGGCCAGCCATCACCCTAAAAGATATCATTTTTAGCCATTCCAACCCCTACATAACCCATAAATATTTTCTTACAAAATTCCAACTTGATTCTTTGAAAAAAAAAAGAGAAATTAATGGTTAAGACTTTAAGGTAAAAATTCATTCTTCTTCACCTCTTCTTTGTATGTATGATGAGAATTCAATTAAAGGAAGATATATATATGTTTATATTTGTATTCTTTCATATATGGAAAGAGAAGTGAGCAAGAAGAATAAGAAGGAAGTTGAGAGGGATTGAAGAAGGTATTTGATGCATCAAGAAGGTATGGAAGTTTATGTTCTTGTTTTCTATGTTTGTAATTGAATCAAGTTGTTATATGTAGTGTAAATGATCTATAATGGATGTTATAATGAATAAAATGGTGATATAGTGCATGGATAGGATGACTAGTACATTAAGTGATATAATGAAAATCTGTTGAGGGTTCACCCGAACCAAATTTAGTGTAAAGTGCATAACTTTTTCTGTAGATGCCTAAATGAAATTATTTTAGTTGTAAATTAACTATAAGACATAGATCTATAACTTTTTAGAAGACCTAAAACATGAATCTACCTCTAAGGTATTCGAAATTGGGCTTAAAATTGATAGACTTTTGTTGTTTTATCATCTAGACTAGTTTGTAATTTTTTAGTGATATCTTAAGATTTAGAAGTCATAATTGATTTATTTTTGATGTTTTTTAAACTAGAGATATAGTGGAACAACTTTGTAGAAGGCCACTTTGGCTAAAAATGTCGTTTTGTAGGTTTAAATTTGCATACAATTTGAAATAATGAATCTACCTCTGGGCAGAATAGACCTTACGGTCAGCAGAAAATTTGTGCTAACTATGACATAGTCCAAATTTCAATCCAAAATTAAAATGGAACCTATATCATAGTCAGCAAGTATTACCTGATGACCATGACCCCCTTCCGTAATCTAGGTCACGATCAGCACTCTTTTGTTACTGATCGTGAGGTAGTCTAGAATCAGTATAAAACCGAAATGATATCTATGTCATGGTCAACATGTATAAGCTAATGATTGTAACCCTTCATTGCCTTTTTCTAACTTTATCTTAAGGTCCCAAATTATTACCAAAGCATGCCTAAACCTCCCTAAACACTATTAGAGCATTTTAAGCATAAAACCAAGGATAATATGTAGTAGGGAATGTGTGTAAAGCATAAAGAAATTGTTAAAATAAAGTCATGGGCACATAAGCATAAAATGTGTACAATTAATGAATGTAAATAAATATGATTATTGATATGCATAGTATTATATGTTAGCAAAATAATTGATAATTGTAGTAAAGTGTAATTGAATAAGGATGAGCAAGTTGTATTGTGTTTCTGGTGTAATTGATGAACTTGAATAATGTGATATAGTTGCATGCTTGATTGAGTATATTGATACTATGATATTAAATGTATCAAGTGTATTACTATTGAATAATTAAATGATTTAATGAGTGCCTGAATTTCACATAATAGTGGATAGATAGGCATACCTATAAAGGGGATAGTGATTGCAACTGTCTAGTAATACGATACCTAAGTATGTCGCCTAATTCGAGACTATTATGTCTCGCCTGTATGATATTGTTTATTAGTGTCACCCGATCCGAGACTATATTGTCTCGCCCTTATGATATTGCTTGTTAGTATCGCGTGTTTGTACCCGTTATCCACCATTAATGAGAATTCAGGCAATGAAAGTGATTTGATTTGACATGTATATTGATAAATGAAAAAGTTGTAAATGTTCTAAGTTTTCCATAATAATGTTAACATATCTGATTGATTATTGAAGTGTTAGTGTTATCAAATAGAAAATGTGTTACCATTGAATATTCATGCGCATTGTGATAAGACGATGTGTACTAGTCTTCAGATGCTATGATGTTATGTTTCGTGGTGAATTGTATTGTTACTTCCTACTGAGCCATTGCTTAGCACAGGTGTTCTTCCCATATAGGTATGCAAGTGTGAAGTATAAATGCCGATTTCAGGTCAATATCTGCAGGCCACTAAAGAGGATAGCAAGTGAAGACTAATTTATTTTTTGTAAATGTTTAATGTAAGGGATTTGGAATATATGTAATGAATTCTTTTGCAAATATACTTTAGTCATGTTAAATAAATAAATAAATATATATATATATATATATATATATATATATATATATATATATATATATATATATATATATATATATATATATATGTATGTATGTATGTGCTTTTGTAAAAGCAATTTAACAGAATAATAAGTGAATAAAATGGTAATAAGAGCGAGCGTTACAAGGCAACAAAGTTGCTTAGCACGTGTTTTATTTGATTAGGTGTAAGGGATAGGTAATCGAAGATAGATGACAGTGAAGAAGGTAGTGTACGACGTGTACATGAAATACTAAAAGGAGATGATATATATATATATATATATATATATATATATATATATATAAAATAGATTAATTGTGTAAATGATATAAGCTTAATAGTAAATTATGGTTGAGTGTTATTATAATTATGTATAATGATCGTGTTGTGAAATGGTTTGTGTTGGTTGATTTATGTGATTGTTTGAGGTTGAATTGTGATTGATGAATTGGAGATTTTGTGGAGATTGCGTTGTGGATTACTTAAGAGTATTTTGCTTAAAATTTGAAGGTAGGTAGACATGATTTTATAGCCATCATGCTACCTAAATTTTTACCAAATAGATAGTAACAACTCGACGCTAATATTCAAATGGAAATTACGTGCCATATTACAATATTTAAACCAAATGGGTATAAATGATAGTTAATTAATAGCTCACTTTAATAACATAAATGGTCCTCCAATACTACCAATTGTGGCACATTGATGTTCCAACTAATGTTCGGGCATTAGGTGTTATATATGAGGTGTTTCAAAATGGATTAAACATAAAACCCGGCGAATGAGTCGGGTTAAAAGTAGATTGAGCTATAAACAAATCAAATTACACGTATATTAGATAGATCATATGAATTGATTTAAATGGATTGAATTACGGATCGATTTGTTTTTTTATATATTATTTAAATTTTACTCGATATATTATATTTTTTCAAAATAAAAGTTCTGAAAATAGCATAAATTAATATAAATGAGTGTCTATAATTCAATATATTGATAAAATAAATTAATAAAAGAGAATAGAGTGTTTTTTCTCTATAATTTGATAATAAAAGATAAAAATTATCAGCTTAAGAAATCAAACACATATAAAAAAGTGATGAAAGTTGGCTAAGCAATGGCTATAACAACACAAATACAAATACTACTTTTATTGAAAAGATATTCTAACAGTCTAACACTATTAAAATTTACACACTCGTGAAGTTTCAATTCACCGCATAAATGATAAATGACTGAATTCTTTATTTGTTATCTAATAGGTCATACAGATCAACCTTTGTTCTGAACTGTAGGGGTTAAAAAGGATTGATTTACGAGTTGATCTTAATATAATTTAAAATTTTTTTGTTAAATGAATAGAGTCATGTTTAAATTATTTACGAATTGGATTTGAGTATGAATTATATGGGTCGGAATTATGAATCAAGTCAAAATTTGATGGATTATAATTAAATATAAATTTAATTTATCTAATATAAAAAAATTGAATTAATTGCATATTATTTTATAAAATATACAATATAAATTAAATTTAAATTTTACCTGTCACCTAACTAATTCATTTTTTGACATTTTCTATCGGTGAACCGACAAAAATGAGATCAGTGCTCCAAAATAACTAGGAACATTTTTCAAAATGGATAGCACACGGTACTATATCTTTTTTTTTTTGTCATTAAAGTGCCTGAAATTGAATCACAACCAATTGGAAAATGCCATATTATTGAATAAAATCGTTTTATTTTGACAAATTTA
Source organism: Excoecaria agallocha (assembly GCA_037975025.1). Lineage (NCBI taxonomy): Eukaryota > Viridiplantae > Streptophyta > Magnoliopsida > Malpighiales > Euphorbiaceae > Excoecaria > Excoecaria agallocha. The sequence goes on along the minus strand of CM075807.1, from coordinate 70,610,786 downwards.
ATGATACATTTTTTATTTATGAAAAATATATGGTAAAAAAATTTATTATGAAAAGCACATTAGCAAATTATTTCTATTTTGAGAATTACAAGTGTAAAAAAAGACTGAAAAAATATAATAATATATTGTAATTATTTTTAAAAAAATAGTGAAAAATAACCTTATTCCAAATAATAACTATAACTATACCTCTGGTCTATGGTACGTGCTGCTACCTAAAAAAGAAGAGATAAAATATCCAAAATATATATTATATAACACAACCACTTTCTATGCCTGGAATTATTTTTAGTTAAAATATCCAAAATTAAGTTGATAATTTTTAACATACCACTATGTATAACAAAATTATTAATATTAAAACAAGAAGTAGAGTGAATGAGTGATGAATTATGTGCCCAAACATTATTGATGATATGGGATTGTAACCTTAATAAGGACTTAACAATGTGTATTAGGTGTGTTCAAATATATATGGGTTGGATGAGTAACAATTGGTTTTCCATCCAATCCATTTAAAATTTTAAAGGGATAATATATAAATTTTTCCTTAAACTATCATCGTTTATCAGATATTTTTCTTTGATATAATTGTATGTTATATTACCCACCAAATTTATTGAAAATATCAAATTAGCTACTCAAACTTGTTTAAAATGTAAAAAAAAATACTTTACTATTAAAAATATTAAATTACCTTCCTAAAATTCGTTAAAAATGACAAATTATCCTCCTTTTACTGTTTAATGCATGTTTTTCACGCAACAATTGTGAATTGATAAGTATCCTATAGGGGGTAATATGATATTTTCAATAAGTTCAATGGATAATCTAACATGCAACTAGTTCAAGGAAAAACTCTAATAAATGATGATAGTTTAGGGGGAAATTTATGTATTAATCCAATTTTAAATGGATTGAACCCAATCCAATTGAATTATGAATTAAATTTTTTATATTAGAATGGTTGGTTTATGTTGAGTTATATGTATTATATTAATTATTTATTTTATATTATAAATATATAAATTATAAGTTATTAATATTTATATATTTTTAAATATAAAACATTAATTTTATTTTTATAAATATTTTTTTAATACTGCATGACTGTTTTAATTTTTTTAAGAAAATTTTAAAAACAATACAAAAATTAATAGTGTCCTAAAATTTAAAATTGCATATAAATTCTCAAGCTGTGAAATTAATTGGTTTAATTATAATACATAAAAAAAGAAAAAAACAGATATGAAAAATGTTAAATGCTTCATCCGAGAATGGTATATTTGGCATAATCCCAATTTCAAGGCGAAGTTTATTATTGATCAATAGAATTATCTTATTCGTCAAAGTGAAAGCTCATCCTATCAAATATTCACGAGACTTACCATCATTTAGTCATTTTAGAGTTTAGCGCCATTTAATAGTATTTTTTATTTCTAAAAAAATATTTTTTGAATATGTAATCAGGCTTACAAAAATCTTTCCGTTCTGAACAAATAGTATTGTTTCCTTTTTTTATTTCTTAAAATAAAAATTATAATTTTCTTTTTAATAAAGTTGAGCTTCATTAAAATGAATCTGAATTAGAGGTGATCTATCTAAAAAGAATTGAACAGAAATTGGATTATTATGTTACAATTAGCCCAGAAATATATGAAAATTTTGATTTTAGGTTATTGGGGCCTTGTATTTGTATTTTTAATTTATTTTTTCTTTTGAAAATATAATTATTTATTAATTTATAACTATTCAATTAATTTGATCGTTCATTAGTTTATAATTGTTTACATGAAAATTTTAAAAAAAAATAGTCCAAGTAATTTAATTATTATATTAAATGTGTTTTTTGGATTAAATATTAGAAACATAAATTATTATATTAATTCGTGTTTATTTTGAATAAAATTTAAATATTAAGTTTTAGGTTAAATAGGGGTTATGCATGAGATTAATTTTGGATCTAAAGACTAATAGATATACTTCCCAATTAGTATAAATAGTAATTGTTAGGGTAATAGGATTTTTAAATAGATAATTTAGTATTCATCTTTTTAAAGGAACCTAAATCCGAGTGTGACATCCGGTAACCAGATATTTAACTAACTAGGTGGACGTTACATTAAAAGTATTATATTTTTTAATAATTATTTTTTATGCTTGAAATATAAGTTTAAATTTATTTTTCAATTAACTTAAATGTAATTTATAAGGGAAGGTATATGGTCAGAGAATTAAGATTGAATTTTGGGCTGGGTTATTAAAAAATGTGGATTAGATAGTTGGATTATACAATAATTCATAACCCATATACATATGTTTTAAATTTTAGGATGGGTTATATAGGTCATAATAACCCAATAAAAATATAAGGAAAATGGATTAAAAGGATTGGATTAAATGAATTGGATGGGTTATATCATTTTCGAACACCCATAATACTAATGTTGTTGTTGTTTTTGTATGTAGGAGTTATTTTCGGAGTTTGGTTCTGTGTGAAGTTTAATGATGCAAAATAAATTTGGCCTATAGGACCCTTCATTTAGTTGTCATTAAGATAAAGATTAAGACAAAGCCTGATGGTAAGAGAATTTATTTGGTGAATTCCAATAACCAGATTAAAACATAATGGTTTTGAATTTTTTTTTTAGCAATTCGTGTAACACCCTACACCCATCCATAATTTTCATATATTTTACATAATTAATATTCAATCATTCACATATCATTCACATACACATATACTAGTATTCATAATTTTATTTATTTATACAATAATAACTACAATTATTAAATACCAGACACTAAATACAAATTGAATTGTTTCAGTTTATGCGATCCCAACCTTCTTTATATACATTCCCTTCAATCTTTCTTCTTCACGTCCCCAAATTTCCTATTCTTGCGCGTAATTAACAAATCGCATGCTAAGCAATATTATTGCCAAATGATGGATACAACTATACAAGATTTCATTCGAATAAATTATATTTAAATTCATTTATTATTCGGTTGTATTTATTACCTTATTTAACTCATATATATATATATATATATATATATAGCTATATTAATTAAACCGTTGCTTTATTCGTAGTACTTATATATCCATATATATATATTTTTTTTCTTCTTTTCATTTTCATTTCTGTTGTTACTTGATCTTTAATAGTATTACTTATCTATATTCAACATTTTTTTTACGCATATATTTTTCTTAACTTTTTACTAATTTTCATATCATTGACATAACTATTTTATTTATCTTCTTTTTATCACAATTTATTTCATTAACATAAATTCGTCTTATTGTATATTTTAAATTATATAATTTAACTTTAGTATCCACCTAAATTATCTTTATTCAATGATTAAATAATACTTTATTTGATTGTCTTTCTCAATTTTCCATAACTCAATCATTCTTTGTTTTACCTTACTTTTGCCTTTTTACGTAGTCTTTAAATTTAATTTATTTTTCTCCATATGTCACTTAGGCTTTATATGTTGTTAAGTTATTAGTTAAATTCTTATTTTGGTCAAATTGGTCTTTTTGATAATTTCTATCTTATATTTACTATTTACTCAAGTTTTTCCTTTTTAATATTTCTTACTATGAAATGTCTTTTTATTTCATTTCAATTCTCAATAGTAATATATTTATCCTTAAATTTTCTCAACTTTTGAATCAATTACAATTTATCTTATTTATACTAAATTTACTTAAATTATTCTTTTGGTCCCTTTCTGTCCAACTCTAAATTTTAATTTCTATTAACTGATGATTTACCTTCAATTCCTTTATTTTATTTCATTCTTTACCTCACATTCAAGTTTTCTAATCATTCTTTTATACAAAATAATTTACGAATTTATTTTCTCGCATAAATTTTATTTCCTTTATTTTACGATTTAGCCTCTGAATTTGTAATTTATTTTCCAAATCACTGTTATTTAAATTCTGATCCCTTTTCTTTATTAAATTTCATATTTAATATTTCCTTACTTACTTTTACATAATTTATACTTAAATGTCACAGTACAATAAAATCTCTAATTTAATCTCTAATTTTTTGCTCCTCAAGCTTGACTTTATTTATTCTTCACCTTTGACTAAATTTATTTTATACTTATTTTTCATAATTAATTCCACTTATTTTTCTACTTTGATGGAAAAAATCAATTTGGTCATTATTATTTCTTTTTGTTTCATTTCACATTAATTAACTTCAGTTTTGATCAAATAAGTTTCTTTTTCTTTCTCACTTCAAATTAGTTGGCAAATTTCCATTTTAGTCCCTAGTGTTTGACTTTTATCCTATTTTAACCAAATTGATCTCAACTTTGACCAATTTGACTTTTTTTATCTTTTAATTAAATTTAAGTGCATAAATTACATTTTGGTCCTTTAAAAATTTTTTCAAGGTGGCAAATTATAGTTTGGTCCCTGCACTTACATTTATTTATAATTTTACCATTTTTTACCTATTCACTCAATTTTATTGCTTTATCCATTATAGCAATGACATAATTATAATTTTGCCCATACTCTATCATATAATCATCTTTTTTTTTTTTTATCATTTTTAAGTCTCTTAACTATATTTTCCATTTTAACACTCTTTTAATTTTATGTAAAATTTTCTTTTTGCATAATTTACTTTTTGGTCCTTATTTCTTTACATAATTACGATTTTGCCCCTGTTAACTAATTTGTTGTATTTTCCATTTGTTTTCTAAATTAATTAACTATACGATATTCTTTTCACTTATTTTGCATTCCCAATTCTCATTTTCTTACGTAATTACCAATTTTTCTCGCTTAACTTGTTAACCTCATTTTTTACTTTATTTACTGTTTATGAACATTTATGAATTATTTAATATTATAATTACTCTTTTAACCTTGTTCACATGTACAATTACCACTTTGCTCCTAGTTGTGGAAAACCACGAACCGGATAAACAAAACACAAAATCTAATGCACTGGAGTGAGCATACAACCAAGGTATAAGACCATCTCTAGTAATATCACATAATGAGTCAGCTAAGTAATAAAAATCACATTTCATTGTACACTTTCGATCAAATCACATAAATACAGTGAGGTAAATGCCCCTATGGCTAGCCATACTATCCTAAAGCTCTGGATCGCCCACTAGACACTAAGGGCATTATTAATTATCATATATCATTGTATTTTTCCACTATTATTTATTTTTATCATACCAAATTAATCATTTTATGCCTCATTTGCATTCATATAGGCTTGTTAATCATATATTCATCTCATATATGTTCAACATCATATAAATTCAATTAAATATAAGCTATTCATCACATATACACTATTTGGTCAACACACTAAATCACACTTACACAATTTTTCTTCTTCAAATTCATACCATATGTAGTTAACTATCCACTTTAAGCCGTAATATAACAAAATATGTCAAATTCACATAAAAATTTTCAAGCTTAATTTCTTTTCACTATTATATGACTATTACATAATTTGGTACTCTTCTCATTTTTCACTCTCATTAATATTATTGCATTTCTTATATTTTAATTTGCTTAATTATCATTAAATATTCAATTAAAAGTCAAATTACATTAAAGTACCCTATGGTATCTAATTCAGCCACTTTGATTTTCTTCCTTTCTTATTTAATTTCTTCACTAATTTGAATTTCTAATGACTTATTTCAACGTTAAATTATGTTATCTTAATTTAATTCACTATTACATGCGATTTAATATAGTTACATAATATAACTTTCATATAATCATTATAATTACATATCATTTAAGTCAACATTCAACCACAATATATTCATTCCTTGCATTATTACTCAATTTATCAAGAATTTACGAATTATCATCAAATTATCCTATTATTTCCCTAATAACCTATTCGGCCTCCACACCTATTGTTACTTATAAATTAATTTCTTATTGATTCTAAGGTTATTTTATATCAATTCATCATTTCACCACATAATCTTGAATTATTTCACATTATTTTTTATATTTGCTTAGTTACATAATATAAATTTCACATTAAAATTCATAATTTAAATGAAATAAGGTGTAGTTTGTATCTACTTACCTCTAATTAGCTTGAATCACTTCCATTATTCCTTTCTCTTTTCCTTTTCCTCCTTTAGTTTCCTTTTCCTTTTGTTTTCTTCTTTAGGCTGAAAATGGAGGAATAAAATTCATAAGTTTTTATCATGATTTAAGGCAAATAAAAACTACCACATACTGTCCTAATTATTCTCTTTATGCTCATATAAAGTTCCCTCACTAATTCCATCTAAAACTCATAAAGTCACAAAATTTTACTTAATCTTTCTTACCCGATTTCTCAAAATTTTGACTTCCTCTTGCTATAATTCTTTCTCTAGGTTGAAGATGATCAAATTCTGAGTATATGGTCAAAATTTGGGCTTTGGATTTGGAGAAAGAAGGCTTAAGTGAAATAAAAATGGTAGAGAGAGAGCTTATGCCTAAGTTTCGATTTTTGCAAAAAAAAAATGGGAGGAAGTTGCTGTAATTTTTGAGAAATTTCCAAATATTTCTTAGGTGGCCTTTTTATATGTGAAATGATTGGCTAAGATTCATCCATTTACTATTGAATTTAAAGGCTTTAAATTAAACCACATGTCACTCATACACCTAATTGTGTACATCCTACTACTCTAGGCTTGCTTGTACCAGATCATAACATTCCATTAATGACTCTCATATCCTCATTTGACCAAAATTTTTGAAGTTGACCTCTTAATTGACCCAATCTCAGTTTTGTACCCTGACTATTGAATTTTCGTTTCCAATTTCAAAATGTCCTAAAATTTTGCCCCGCGTGTCATGGGATATCCTAGAACACATGATTAAAATGGTAACCAATCCAAAACCCGAAGTTTCAAAACTACCAGAAAACTTATTTTTCATCTCAAATAGTTTATTTAGGTTATTACTAACATATTTATGCCATCGAAAAAATTTTCGGAGGTCAGTACACTACTTCAAAGTCCAATCAAACTTTTCGTCAATCCTTTTTACGGTACCGAGGAAAAACTTTTTTATCTCGTTTAAGGATCTATCTAAGCTTATTTTCTTCTCAAATTATACCATCGGACTTCGTTTAGCATCTGCTTTCATAAACTACTATTAGGTAAAATTGCTCGTCGAGTCACCCATCCTTAGATTTTCTTGGTCCGATCACATTTAACTTTTACATATTTCCCAATTTTTCTGTCTTATTCAACTCTGATTATTCTAAAATTTATCCTAGAATAATTATATACGATCTACATCATACCATACATGATAGATACAAAATTTTTGAAGTTGACCTCTTAATTAACCCAATCTCAGTTTTGTACCCTGACTATTGAATTTTCGTTTCCAATTTCAAAATGTCCTAAAATTTTGCCCCGCGTGTCATGGGATATCCTAGAACACATGATTATAATGGTAACCAATCCGAAACTCGAAGTCTCAAAACTACCAGAACACTTATTTTTCATCTCAAATAGTTTATTTAGGTTATTACTAACATATTTATGCCATCGAAAAAAATTTTCGGAGCTCAGTACACTACTTCAAAGTCCAATCAAACTTTTGGTCAATCCTTTTTACGGTACCCAGGAAAATTTTTTTTATCTCGTTTAAGGATCGATATAAGCTTATTTTTTTCTCAAATTATACCATCAGACTTCATTTAACATCTGCTTTCATAAACTACTATTAGGTAAAATTGCACTTTTACATATTTCCCAAATTTTCTGTCTTATTCAACTCTGATTATTCTAAAATTTATTCGAGAATAATTATATATGATCTACATCATACCATACATGATAGATATAAGATTTGGGGCATTACAATTCATCTGAATTTTGAAATTCTATTAAGGTGTTTAGGGTTTTAGCATTTCATAATCAAATTTGTTATTTAAACTCCAGCCACCTAATTAGCTTTGGTGAAAAAAATATAATGTCATGGCATAATAATTTGCTGAATGAAAAGCTGCTTGTACCAAAGTAAAGTAGAGGGGACAAATTGCAGTTTTGCCAAAGTGCACAGGCAATATTGCATCTTTTACCAATTTTTATCAATATTTTAATTTAATTTAAAGAAGTTAATTTTTAGCAATTTATAATGCACAACAAATTTCAAAATAACATAATAACAAACAATCAAATTAAATTTTTAAAGTAAATTATAAAATCTTAAAAATTCAAATAAATTCATTTAAAATGAATGGATGGCTTTGGGAAAGATATTAATCAGAAAAATTAAGCAAGCAATTACAACATTTGCATTTAAATATTTGTATTTCTGTATTATATTGCACTTTCAAGATGATGACGATGATAACAACAACAATGACAACAATAACAACATGTACCTTAGGAGAAATGCATGTTGATGGCACATTAGGAGTAATGAAGAAACAAAAAAAAGGACATAGAGGGAAATAAAGCATAAGATAAGGGCAATTTGGTAATTTGGCAAATTAACATATCTTTATGTATTTAAGAAGTATTGAGTGAGGATCTAATTGAATTAATTGATAAGTGTGAGATTAAGTTAAGAAAACAAAATACTTAAGTGATTAAAAGGGAATTTCTCTTAATGGTCACGAGTGGACCAATAAGAGAGTGATATGTGTGAGTGATTCTAAAAATAGTTGAAAGTGGGTAATTAAAGGGAGATGAGGCAGCTGGCTATGGAGACCTCTTTTTTGGCATTTCTTCATTTCATTTTCTACTACTTCTTTCTCTCAAAGCTCCCTCTCACATTTGTGAATCAAGAATTGTGTTAAAGATAAGTAAAGGTTTAAAGGTAAGGTGATATGTTTTATTATTTATTCTCCTCTTTATCTTTAACTTCTGTAAAAATGATTTAAGAGTGACAATTTGAAGATTGATGGGTGAAATCTATGGTTATATAAGAAGAGTTAAGCAAGAGGAAGGGAAATGAAGCAAACAAGGTTTGAAGAGAGGATTTGTACACTTTGAGGTATAGGAATCCCAAACTCTTTGTATCTATGTTTAATAAGCAGAAATTAAGTGTAAATGCCATAGAGGATATTTGAACTATATAAGAGTATGATTGAAAAGTTTAGATATGCAAATAAATTGATAATAATGTAAAAGTAGTGTTATAGAGGAATTATGTTATGGGAATCACTGGACCTATCAAGATTGTTTTAATCATAATACAAGTTTTAAAGCACCAACTGAAGTGAATCTAGTTAGAAATAAGAGTTAATACATAGATCTAAAAGTTTGTAGGAGGAACCAAAATTTAAAGATGCCTCTAAGTATATCGAATTTTAGTTTGAAGTTGAGTTATGATTGTTGCCCTGTCAATGGAAGTAGTCTGTATATTTTTTTGTGTAGTAGTATAAATTGTATAATTCTTTATTCTATAGAAACAAGAGACACATTAAAATAAAATGTTCGAAGAAAGTTTTTCCATAAAATCAAGTTTATTAGGTGGTGTTTAAATTGAACTTGGGAGTCTGCCTATTGAATTTTAAGTAGATTGCATCATCTCGGTTGAGACACTTTTGTCTTAGTCATGACGAAGCATTCTAGATTGAACATAAACATTTGTCACGATTGTAACCATTTTTTCTCAGTCGTGACCCTCCCTTATTCCAACCTATACTTGATTTTTATACCCCAAATAATTTTTGAACTTTTTTGAATACTTTTAGAACATTATGAACATATGTCTAGGGGTATAATATGATATTACGTATATGAAACACATAGTGATACATTGAGATAGGAATATAAATGTAACCTAAACATAAAGAATTATTAACATATGATGAAATTTGTGTAATTATTCCTAACACCACCAATGTTTATAAAAAAAATAACAAGAGACATGATATGTGAATCACATATATGTATACATAAACATATTTGAACATATGGACTTACATATGTATGTGTAAGAATAAGCATAAGCTTAACCAATTGAACATGAACAAGTATATGTATATGAATATTCTAAAGCTTCTACTAAGGGAATAAACCCTATTGTTATATATGTCTATGATAGAAAATATGTGTTTCATCATATATAATAAAGTTATGCATGTATAGCTCTAAGTTTGGCTTCAAAAATTCATTTAAGAGTATGTAAGTGTAAGTATGAAAAGGAAAAAAAATATGTTTATAATTAAATACATATATGCATGTTCATACTTGTTTACTGATATTTGTAGTGTATGAATTTCATGAATAAAGTCATATTGAAGGAGAGGGATATATCATTAAGTATCTGATAGTATAACTTGATTTATTAATACAATATGTATATACATATTTGTTTACTAATTCTGATGTTATATGCATTTAAAAAGTGAAATGATATGGAAAAGAAAGTAATGCCTGCATATAGCTCTTGGTAGCAAATAGATAGGAATGCTTATAAAGTGATATTATAGCTGCTACGGTTTTTACCCCCATTTGGGTCCTATAGTTAGTCTTGAATTGTGACCTATAGCTTTGACCTCGTTTGGATATTGCAACTTTGATACCTTAGGGTATCCTATAGGATCAATACCCCCAGGTATCCATAACACCCGTTATCCATGCTTATAGAACTTAGGCAGGTATTTATATTGATAATGTGAATCTAGAGTGAAATATTACATGACAGATCATAATGACAATGTGAAAGTGTAATAAAATCTATATATATACACATATATCTATATATATGTATGAGTTACTGATATTGAAAGCATTACTTTAATGTTCATTTAAAGGACTTTTTTCTATTACCTTTGGTATGACATATATTGAAATAATTCTTTCTTCTACATGTTTATCTTATTCATATGTCTTGTTTAATATTGATTGCTGTAAGTAGCTACCCTCAGTATACTCTTTCTCTACTAAGCTTTTTAGCTTAGCATAAGTGTTTATCTATATAGGTGCTCCGGTAAGATTGCTCAGGGATGAAGCTTATTGGTGGAGGGTCAACACTAAGGCTAGGACTAGAGCATCTCATGTGCTACTTACACTACAAAAAAACTGCAGATTAGCGATGGAAAATTCTGTCGCTAATTACATGTTTTTCATCGCTAATTTAAATTAGCGACGCCACGACGAACAGTCGCTAATAAGCCAGTCGCTAATATATTAGCGACGGAATTCAAATTCATTCGCTAATTTAGCGACGAAATTTTTCGTCGCTAATTTTTTTTCCGTCGCTAATTTATATTCATAAATAGTCGCCGGAATTATAATAATAATATTTAGCGACTACATTTCTCGTCGCTAATTCCGTCGCTAATGATTTTTATAATTATTGCATAATTTTAAAAATTTATTGTAAAATTTAGCGACGAATATTTGTCGCTAATAACGTTTGCCCAGTAGCGACAGTTGCTGTCGCGAATCCGTCGCTAAATTATTGCATAATTTAATTTTTCCTTTTATTGTTTTTTTAAATTTGCATCCTGTACGATAAAAATAATAATCTTATATTATAAAATTCATATATAATAGATACAAATGATAATAATTATATTTTCATATATATATAATTTATAATGAATTCATTACAAATATAGTCAACACAAAAAAAAACAATATATAAAACAAAGTACAGTTAAATCAAGCCATCTATTTTTTTAAACTAATTTCTAACAAAAATGGAGCATGACAGCATCTCTGCAACAGCAAGGACTGCTTTAACTGCAATCTCAGCGAAGTTGCACTTGCATCGATTCACACTGCAAAACAAAGAAGAAAAATCAACACAAAACACAATTTGAAAGTGGTTAAATTAAACTTAATTAAGGCAAAAGGAGAGACATGTGGGACTCTTTTATGGAAATTTCTATTTCCTAATTTGGTTATGTAATGGCAAACGAATCTTTCTACTTCTAGTAATCTTATATTCTCACTTAGTTTCTCTCAATCAATCAAAATATCTAACAAGTGCTGAATTCTAACATAAATAAAATTCCTTCATCGCCAATACTGAAACATTAAAAACACAAAACATAGATATATACCAAACATCGATTTCATCATTAAGACTGAGGACTAGCTCTCTCCCATGAAAATCAGGAAGCTGGAATGCAATCCAAAATGAGAATGAGCAAATTAAACTCAAGCTGACTTGTAAAAACATATGTGAAGCAATGTTTTTAAATAGTCAAGTATTAAATGTGTTTATTTTAATTAAGAAGCAATAGATGAAAATAACAAGAGCAATAAAAGTTCTCTATGTATGGGAAGAAATTAATTAAGTGCTGTGGCTTTACAATTCTAATTATTTCTTCCTGAAATTAGATAATCTTTTAGTTACTCTCATCTACCATATGACCTTTGTCCTTGGAATAATAAATCAAACAATAAAGAACAACCAAAGAGAAACACCTAAAGATTTAAATCAAGTTTATATTTTATTGATATCACTACACAAATTATAGGATACTACAAATGACAAGTCCAAAGACAAACAAACAATTATGTCATTCGTGATACATAAGCAAGTAGGTAAAGTAAATTAGTTAATCCTGACAATATCAGTTATTTAAGCCCAATACCTTAAACAAAGCTCCCATTTAAACCGATTTAGAATAGTTAATTTCTAGAATACCATTGTGCCCCTTCTGCAGCAATATACTTCTTGCTTCAACTCCAAGCTAGGGTTTACATAAAGAAGCCTAAGGCCCCAAAATTACTAATACTTGGAATCTTAAACATGAATGACTAACAAAGATACAAAGTAACAAAAAATGAAAACGAAAACATTAGGACCAACAAAGTGAATAGGAGCCTAAATTGAGGGCTATAAAAGGTAAAGCGAATAAACCTTTAAATATGTACTTACGAAATAAGATGCAGTTAAAAAATAGTTGATGATTTGCCAGTACAAAAATTGAGTACTCCATCGATATACCGAATGAATACTACAACTAGAATTGGGCTTGGGTCTGACCTATGTAGCTTTTTAAGCATTTTTGTTCACCAAACATGGCTCATTGCCTAGGTTTTATGTTTTGCAACATTGAAAAAACAGATATATATGAAAGAACATGATCAGCTAATGCAAGTGGTAAATGCAGTACAAAATGAAAATGAAGTACAATTACTTAGCACTTCACAGGTTCCATCTTCAAAATTCACATTGATTAACCGGAAGATTTTTTTGATATGAGTAATTGCAGTAATGGCAGTACAAATACAAAGAGTTGTATTGCAATTTTAGATGCTTGAAATTACTATATATATGATATGAAATTTGATAGATATGTGTATGAACATGGAAGCCATTTACCAGATATGAGAAACATCATTGAGTCCAGCGTTGATTGCAGCGTTGATGAATTGCCTACAAAGCAACAACACAGCCAGCTCAAGGTTCACATCACCAAGGAAAAAACAAGCCTAAACCCACAAGCAAGAAAACCGAAACAAGACAACACCAGGAGCAAAGAAAAGAGACTGAAGCAACAAAAATTGCCAAACTGAAGGAGAAGAGCAGCTACACAAAATACTCAAATAGGACAGTAATAATTTGGTAATCACATACCGAATAAGATGATATTTCTGCGTTTTTCTTCATTTTTGTTCATTGGTGTGCTCGCCGGAGACTGACCGGAGGCTTGCCGGAGCTTCGCCGGAGGCACACCGCCACTGTCGCTTTGTAGATCCAGGCCTTCGGACCTTGCTTCCGGTGACCACGCGCCCGTCCAAGTCGCCGTTTAGTCGAAAATCGCCTAAATCGCCGATCGTTCCCTTTCGCCGCTCTATCTGTTGCCGGCGATTTGGGTGCAGTGGAGGGCATCGAAATAAAAACCTCTTCTCTGGGAACTCACCCGTGCTATCGGAGTTGTCATCCTCCCTTGTGGCTCGCCGGAGAGAGAAGAGAGGACTTCAGTTGCTGTGGAAGGATCTAGGAAGAGAACTCGGATGCCCCATAGGTTAAACGGGGCGGCACTGGCGATGGAGGAGAGTACCGACGATGGTCGTGATCCCTGACAGTGATCGGCGCCATGACGGCAGTGGGCAGGACGACGACATCAACTCTCTCTTCTCCCTCTCATTCCCGATCCACTTTCTCCCTATTCTTCTTTTTTTTCATTATTACTTTTTTACTCAATTTCACTTCTATCCCCTTTAAAGTTTAAAATGTGTGGCCATAACATTCTCTAGAAATGTGTAGAGATTGTAGATATTTATTTTCCTTTCCTATTATTATTATTATTATTATTATTATTATTATTATTATTATTATTATTATTATTATTATTATTATTATTATTATTATTAAGTTTTGTATTGTAAAGTCTGATTTTATTACTAATAAAAAATCATTTTTTTAAGGATGGATTTGGACTTCATATGAATTGTAGATTTAATTTTATCCAATCTTATAGACTTTGTATATAGTCTTTTCACTAATTAAATAATCTAAAAGACTAAAACACTTAAAAATGTATAAAAAATTAGAATTTTAGAATAAATATCAAAATTTATATGTTTATTATAGCATATTAGATATTTTATGTTATATTTAACAATTTTATATAATATAACACATTAAAATTTTTTTATTTAAATAATTTTTCATTAAGCTGCGATCAGCTTTCAATTGACATGTCTTTTATTTTTCATATTCATTTTAAATCCGTTCTCATTATCACTTTCATCACCAATAAACCCATTACTACAAACCCTTCCATTCTCATTAATGCCCAGCTCTACGGGTAGGGGGCAGATCAAAAGTCTACCCATTGCCATATCTCTGCAACTTGAACTATATATCATATTTTCTTATTAAATTCTATTTTACGGAACATGAGACTGGCACCATTTACGGAACAAAAAATATACAGTAGTAGATTTGTAATTAATAACTAAAATATAACCTCAAATCGATTTTCAAGAATACAAGTACAAGAAACAAAGACTAAATTCATGTCAATAACAGAAAAGATTGCATGTCCTAAAGACTAATCTTCACCGTCCAAAATTAACAACAAGGAGTTTCGAATGTACTCACCAAAAATCAGGCCAATCTAACGGCAAATGATTTTTCGATCGTCTTCGTATATAAAACTGGTCATTACGTAAAAAATCCAAAAAATAGCCTCTTTTTTGCAACAAAAATTAAACTTACAGAACTTAAAAACTAATATTTACCGTCCAAAATTAAGAACAAGGAGTTTCGAACGTACTCACCAAAAATTAGGCCAATCTAACGGCAAATGATTTTCCGATCGTCTTCACATACAAAATTGGTCATTAAGTAAAAAAATCCAGAAATAACCTCTTTTTTTTGCAACAAAAACCAAACTCACAGACCTTAAAAACTAATCTTCACCATTCAAAATTAACAACAAGGAGTTTTGAATGTACTCAACAAAAATTAGGCCGATCTAACGGCAAATAATTTTTCGATCGTCTTCACATACAAAATTGGTCATTATGTAAAAAATCCAGAAAATAGCCTATTTTTTTGCAACAAAAACTGAACTTACAGATCTTAAAAACTAATCTTCACTGTCCAAAATTAACAAGAACGAGTTTCGAATGTACTCACCAAAACTCAGGCCAATCTAACGGTAAATGATTTTTCAGTTTTTCATACCTCTCAATTAGGTAACCGCGGTAGCGAAGTTAAATGGTAAGGATGAGTTTAGATGGAGCTTTGAATATTTTGAAAAATAATAGAAATAAAATTGAAAAGTGTGTGTGTGTGTATATATATTAAAAAATTTATTCATTTAGAAAAATAATAGAAATTAAATTGAAGAAATTAAATTAAAAAATTTATTCATTTTGACTTGTATGAGTTTAAATTTTGGATTGAACTCTATTATCTTATTCAACTAAATAATTTTTCATAATCATTTTAAATGAAATAATAAACTTTATATTATTATTATATAAATATTTATATTTATTATTTTTCATAATATGACTATTTAATACTTATAACAATTACTTTATTATTATTATTATTATTATTATTATTATTATTATTATTAAAATGTAATTTTTTTAAATAAATAAGTTTATATTTGGGGATAATTGATAAAAATATCAATAGAATTTCTAATAATTTAATATTTGATTTAAATTTTATAAAATAAAAATTAATTACAATTTTTTTTATTATTATTTTAAATGAAATAATAAATTTTATAAATATTTATTTTTATTAATCTTGAACACGCAAATATATAATAATCATAACAATTAGTTTATTATTATGATTAAAAATGTAAATTTTCTAAATAAATAACATTAGATTTTGGTATAATTGGTAAAAAATTATTACCAACTTATAAAATAATTTATAATTTTCTGTTACAAAAGAAATAATTCATTTTTTATGGTCTATATTAAAATTACTTGAAATTATACATAAATCATGGGAGTGAAATTTAAAAACTTATTTTTTAATTTATTTGCGACGGATTAGCGACCTAATTGTATTTCAGATACAAAATACTAATTAGCGACAGAAATATTTCCGTCGCTAAACCGTCGCAAAAAAAAAGGCGCTAAATTTTCCCGCCAAAATTAGCGACTAAAAGTTTAGTCGCTAAAATTTCTGGAACTAATTTTCGGAATAAAAAATTATAAAATTTAGCGACGAAAAGATTTGTCGCTAATTGTTTTAAAAAGGTGCATTTTAAAAAAATTGAAAAACATGCAAAACTAAATTGTTTTTAATTTTACCTATTTAGACAAAAAAAATTGATTATAAAATACAAATTTTCTTATATCCATCAATTTTTTTTAAATGCACAAATTTCTTGAAACATGAATATATATTAGTAGATAAATTAACAATCAAACAAATGATTTAATTAATAACGTTTAATTATATAATTGAAATATATTAAAAAATTAATGTGCTATAATTAATAATTGTATACATAGTCCAATAACAAATCAAAATAAATTAAATCATTCTTATTTTAGACCTAATCCATATAATCAATGAATTCAAAAAGTTCATATATCTTTGTAAAAGATTCAACCTAATTAAAAACATAGCAAATGCATTCAAAATTCCCTCAACCATCCTTTATTTATCTAAGTAACCTTTGATGAAACATCTCCCTAATTTCAAGTTCCAATGACCTGAATAATACAAAATGTTGAGATTTATCTATTATTGGTTGAAAAATATCAAAATGATCCTTAGGAGAAAGACCCATTGCCTTTAGCTCTTTGGAAATGTCAGAATGGTCATCATTTGCTTTAGCAAACCATTCAATAATAGTAGCAATTTGCTCAATACTTTCTCTGAACATTTCTCTAAATAATTCCATACTATTAACATCAAATTCATCACCTACCTTATTTTCTTTCTTTTTCTAGTTCGAGATGTATTGGTAGATAAATTTGGAATTGACGTAGGTGAAATCTCATCAATATCTGTCCCCTGCACAATATCATCATTAATATTGCCTAAATTTTAATCATGGGCTAAAATACTAAATTTGAAGGGGAACCAGAGTAACTTAAGGGGAACAAAGACTTACTTCTAATTCCTCAAAAACTAGAAGTGAATATTGAGTGCCTATATCTATTTTCAAGGCAAACAACAACATCACTCCATGATAGGCCATGGCCAAATTCCCTTTTCATTACATTGTTAAATAATGTTGTTTCAAATTAATTGTTTTCTATTTTCTCTTCTCAATCCATGGACATAGAAAAAATGGAAAAGGTGAACAACTTTAAATTCTTTAAAGAAAAATAAATAACTTAACTCGAAAATGAGTTTTTTGAATAAAAAAGAGAGAAAGAAGCATACTTTAAACTGCTGGAGAAAGAGAATGGAGGAGTGAGCAGAGAAGGAGAAATTAAAGTTAAGACCATGATCGAGCACGTTAACGGTGCCATTATCACAGCTGATCAGTACCTTCCCTCCACCGGTGGAGCAAGACTCAATTTTTCCACTAACATCTTTAGGAATTTTGCTCATTCCCCTACATTTTTTTCTTGAATAACTCAAATTTCCTCCACTGATACATTTAATTTTCTTTTATATTAGGCCTTTTGATAAAAGAAACTCTATGAATGCTTTTATTCGAAGATTATCAACTGATTTAATATGAAAACTCCTTATGTCATTTTTGAGATTTTTCTCTTTGCAAGATGTAATGGATTTTAGCCTTTATTTTGATGGGAGGGATTGAGAGTCATTAAATGGGAGGTATTGAGAGTAATTGAAGAACTTACTCTGTTTGGTTTACCAAAACACATAGTAATTCAAAGTAAATGAGATTAACTTGAATTTTCCAATTTGCTCTATATAGGCTAAAATACTAAATTTGGAGGATGATGTGTTTTGGATAGTATGTGTCAAGATAGTATTTTAGGTTTAAATTTTGTTAAGTAAATATTTGATTTTAAGTTATTTTGTGTGTGAAATGTGGTATCTTTTATGTTTTGTATGTGTGTAGGAGTAAAGAGGAGGAAAATAAGGAGAATAAAGCCGAAAAGACCAAGTTGAGGAGTCCAACAATCATTTGGTTACTGAGGTGGACATAATGGAGGCTATAGTGCGGGCAATTAACATGAGCCATCGAAGCTTGAGTAGGAAATTGTTGTCATTTTTCAAGTAAAATAATGTGGAATTTAGCCCTTCTCCTCTGGATTCACCAAGTGGGGCTTTTTAAGGATCATTTTTCTTTACTCTATTTTGTTTTGTTTTATTTATTTGTGCGTTTGTTGTTATTTTTTTATGTTATTTATGAGTGTTTTCTTACACAATGAGGACATTGTGTGCTTTAAGTATGGGGGAGTGGTTAGCTTTTAGTTATTTGTTTTTAGGTTCTGTTAGTTTATGTGTTTGTTGTGGAACATTTATCTTTTGATAAATACTTAATGGCATGTATGGGGTTACTTTCATGTTGAGATTTTGAGTCTAGTTGATGAAATCCTTAGGTAATGTTAAGGATTACTTGGTTTGGTATGTGTGTGCTTCTATAAATGGTCATGCTTAGATACTAATAGTATATAGGTGTACGATTTTTTTTTTAAGTTATGTTTCTTTATGCATATATTTTAGTTTGGTTGAATGAAACATTGAGTAGAGTTATGTTACACTTCACCTATGTGAGTTTTGAGCTTGAATTATGAGAATATTATATTTTTGTGGAGAAAATTTTCTCTTATGCTCATTACTCTAGAACTTGTGTTAAGTAATCTTTGAAATTACATTTAGTATGAAATATGCATGGAATGTGATAAGGGAATTTAGAATAATCCATTTTTACTTGCTTAAATAAACCATCTTTTTGACTTTAGGTAGCCAATTTTGAGCCATTAGCCATTTTTCTTGTTTGATAAGCACATTTTTTTCCATAATCCTTTTCGAACGATTAAATTTTATTTTGGCATCCTTTTATGTGAAGATTAATATTGTTATGTCATTTGGGATAAGTTATTTTTAATTGTAAGCATGATATTAGTTTTACCCTTTTACTTATAAGACCACTGGAGCAAAAGAGAAAAAGATCAAGAGAAGAAAGGAAATAAACTAGAAGAAAAAAAGCTTTGAAAAATACTAGTGGAAGTTATGGACATTAATAGGGGGTTTTGAAAGTTAGGTTAGGAAATCTTATGTATCATGCTATGTTTTTAATTGTAAGTCTCATGTGGTGTAGTAATTGTTCTTCTTCTCCACATCAATGAGCTACTTAACCAAATATTCCTGCCTATAACCTAAGCAAAGTTACAACCATTTATAAGATCCTTTTGATTTTGTGTATTATTTTATGCTAGTAGTAAAAATTTTTACTTAATACATGCTTATGGTATGTAGTGGTGTAAGGGAAAATGAGAGTGAAATACTAGTCACTAAATATTTGAGTTATATGAGATCAATTGATTAAGAGAACGACTCTACACTCTGTGAAGTTTGTTTTCATGATTTTCTAATTAGGTGTATATGGATATTAAAACTTGGGTGTTCATGATATTGCCTAGGCATTTGTTGATATAGACTAGAGAATATCAAGATAAAGGTTCTTTCATTTGTTATTAAGTATATTTTTAGGCATGAAGAGCTCCATGTTAGTGTTTTTGTTTTATTTTTGTATTCTTACATTTTCATTTTTGCTTAGGGACAAGCAAAGGTTTAAGTGTAAAGAATTGATGTTTGTTGGATAGTATGTGTCAAGTTGTGTTTTAGGTTTTAATTTTGTTAAGTAAATGTTTGATTTTAAGATATTTTGTGTGTGAAATGTGGTATCTTTTATTTTTTGTACGTGTGTAGGAGTAAAGAGGAGGAAATAAGGAGAATAAGGCAGAAAAGACCAAGTTGAGGAGTTACTGTTGCGAGCACGGTGATGGTTACGAGTGTGACATAGCAAGGTAGCAGAAAAAGGGAAGAAACCAAGAGAAAGTCAACAGTTAGAGGTTCGTGTTCTGTCGTAAGCTCAACATAGGTCACAAGCACGATAAAAATAGCCATTGGAACATTTTATTTTGAAAAGATGATTCAAGCTTCATGACTTTTCACCAAGGATGATTTTCTGTAAAGGCACTTGAAGAGGTATATTGCTTGAAATGGTTTAAAAGAAAAAGCAAGGCTATTTGAAGGGGAGTTCTTTTTGAAGAAATAAAATTTTTATCTTTGATATTGGAGCAATTTAAATTTTTTTTTAGTTTTATCTTTTGAGAAGAAGATAAGGAAGAAAGAGAAGAATCGTTTAGGTATAAAAAGGGTTAAGAGATTTCTTTTTGTGATCTTTCGTTTATTTATTTTTCTTCTTTGTAATTAATTTAATGATCTTTAGGAACTTGAACAATGATATTGCTATCTCAATCTCATTTAGATAAATAGTCTTTTATTGCAAAAATTGGCTATTAGTACCTTTGTATGATCATTGTAAGACAGAGTGTAGTCAAGAGATGCATTCTTTCTTATAGCTAATAGTAATTTATTATCTAAGCATTGCTTGAGAGATCAAGATGTAAGGGTAATTGCTATAAGTTGGTAATTAATCTTGAAATATGCATTTATAATAGTTGAATTTTTTAATAAGAATTAAGGGTTAGAATTATAATTGCATGTTTTAGGCACTCCAGTTCATGTCGAGAGAGTGAGTTAGTTATTCCAATTTGGCTTGCACTATAAGATTATACTTTATCAAGATCGAGTTGCATATTCATTAATTCATTATAATTCTAATTGTCTTTTTTGATTACTAATAACTTAGGCCTAACTAGTAATTTAGCAACATTATAGTATTAGTGGTGGAATTTTACCATCTGAAAAGTGAGCGTTGTAAACAAGAATAAAATCGAGTAGTAGTGTGCAGTATCAAATCTGTTCCTCGTGGGAACGATATCTTAAGTACTGAAAGGAAGACCATGCACTTGCAGATTTAGCACAACAGAAGGGAATCAGAGTAACTGGAAGGGAACAAAGGCGTACTTCTAATTCCTAAAAAACTAGAAGTTAACATTAAGTGCTTATATTTAATTCAAGGAAAATAACAACATCACTCCACGAAAGGGCCATAACCAAATTCCCAATTTCATTACATTTTTAAATCATGTTGTTTTCAGTTCATCATTTTCCATATTTCTTCTCAATCTATGGACACAACAAAAATGGAAAGGGGAACAACTTCAAATTCTTTAAAGAAAAATAAATAACTTAACTCAAAATTTTTGAAGAAAAAATAGAGAGAAAGAAGCATACTTTAAGCTGCTAGAGAAAGAGAATGGAGGAGTGAGTAAGGAAGGAGAAATTGAAGTTAAAGCTGCAATCGAGCACCATATTTGTAGCTGATCAATACCTTCCCTCTACAGTTAGTGCAAGACTCGATTTTTTCACTAACATCTTCAGGAATTTTGCTTTTCCCCCCATATTTCTCCTCGAAGAACTCAAATTTCCTCCACTGATACATTTAATTTTCTTTTGTATTGAGTCGCTAGATGAAAGACACTCCATGAATGCTTTTATTTAGACATTATCAGAAGATCTAATATGAAAACTCCTTATGTCATTTCTGAGGATTTTCTCTCTACAAGATGCAACATATTTTAGCCTTTGTTTGGATGGGAGGTATTAAGAGTAATTGCTCTATTTGGTTTACTAATATACATAGTAATTCAAAATAAATGAGAATAAATTAAATTTCACAATTTACTCTGTATAGGCTAAAATATTTGCTTCCAATTTAGAGGAAAATCAGAGTAACTGGAGGGGAAATATAAGGAAGATGTGAAATTTCAAAATTGCCCTTGCCTTTATAACTAATAAGCAATCTACCCAATTTCTTCTTCTCTCCCCATTTCAATCTTTAACAATGTATGTAAAAATGGAAAAAAATCAATATTAACCCTAATCGTCACTTATATTTGCCATAGTTTTCTTGAGAAAGACCAGCATAGTGACTAACAATAAAGAGCCAATAGAAGAAAAGGGAAAAAAAGGTAAACTTATTTTTCTATTTCCTCATCAAATGATTTATTCATTAGCCCTCCGTTTCTATTTTCACATGAAATTGTCTCTTCATAGATTATGAATTTGTTATCTTAGTGCATCTTTTCATCTATTTGTGTGTATGCTAAAGTCATTAAACATCCAAGACAACAATTTCATAATATATAAGTATAATCATGAAATCTCTCCTTCGTTTTTTTAATTACTCCCATAAATGGCTCATTTCTCTTTTTTTTTTCTATGTTTTGTTTTAGATTTTGTTGCTTCCATTAGTTGTGGAACCTTTGGAGAAAAATGACACAAAGAAAATCACCAAGGCTTACAATCTATTTGGATGGTGATTTTGCATTTTGTGGTGTATAAGGTATAAATGTAAAAAAAAAAAATACATATATATTTCTTTTCTAAGTTATAATGGGTAATTACAATTTACTCGATATTTATTTCAGGTTAACCAAACAATAGAAAGTAAACGAGGGTAAATTAGATTTACATTACTCTCATTTACTTTATTACAGTAATTTCAATTCTTATCCAAATTACTCCAATCCAAACAAAGGCTTAGGAAATAAGGAAAAAGCCCCAATGCAAGACAACGTAGCATTTGATATGGATACGTGAGGCTTAAAACGACATCAGTGCTATAATCATAGGTACATTGTTGCACCACCTCCTTTGCCTCCCAGCACCTAAAGTGCATGAGTTCTATTCCCCTCTTTCCCCACCCTCATGTATTAGCGATGGCATGATAGGAGGTGCTCCAAAATGGATTAAACATAAGACCCAACGAATAAGTTGGGTTAAAAGCAGATTGAATTATGAACAAGTTAGATTACATGTAGATTAGATGGATCATTTGATTTGATCTAAATGGATTGAATTACAGATCGATCTGTTTGTTTTTTATATATTTTTTAAATTTTACTTGATATATTATATTTTTTTTGAAATAAAAGTTCTAAAAACAACATAAATTAATATAAATAAGTGTTTATAATTCAATATATTAATAAAATAAATTAATAAAAGAGAAGAAAGTGTTTTTTCTCTTCAATTTGATAATAAAAGATTAAAATTACCAGCTTAAGAAATCAAACATATATTAAAATGTTATGAAGTTGGCCACGCAATGGCTATAACAACACAAATGCATATACTACTTTTATTGAAAAGATATTCTAACAGTATAACACTATTAAAATTCTTAGACTCGTGTAGTTTCAATTCACTGCATAAATGATCGAATTGTTTATTTGTTATCTAATACGTCATATAAATCAATTTGTTATCTGAACTGTAGGGGTCAAAAAGGATTTATTTACGAGTCGATCCTAATATAATTTATTTTTTTTTTGTTATATTGATGGAGTCATGTTTAAATTATTTACGAACCGGATTTGAGTATGAATTATATTTACGAGTTAATCCTAATATAATTTAAATTTTTTTTGTTATATTGATGGAGTCATGTTTAAATTATTTACGAACTGGATTTGAGTATGAATTATATGGGTCAGATTCATAAATCGAGTCAAAATTTGATTGATTATAATTAAATATAAATTTAATTTATCTAATATTAAAAATTGAATGGATTGCATATTATTTTATTGATTATATTATATAAATTAAATTTAAATTTTACCATCACCCAAGTAATTATTTTTTTAACATTTCCTATTAGTGAACCAACAAAAACGAGATTGATGCTCCAAAATAACTAGGAACATTTTTCAAAATGGATAGAACACGGTACTATATCTTTTTCTTATCATTAAAATGCCTAAAATTAAATCGACAACCAATTGGGAAATGCCATATTATTGAATAAAATCATTTTATTTCGTCAACTTTAATAATAAATTTTTTATTTATGAAAAGTATATAGTAAAAAAAGTTTATTATGAAAGTACATTAGCAAATTATTTCTATTTTGAAAATTACAAGTGGAAAAAAAACTAAAAAAAAAATAATATATTCTTATTATTTTTGAAATTATAGTGAAAAATGACCTCATTCCAAATAATAACTATAACTGTACCTCTGGCCTATAGCATGTGTTGCTACCTAAACCAGAAGAGATAAAATATCCAAAATATATATTATATAACACAACCACTTTTTATGCCCGGAATTATTATTAGTTAAAATATCCAAAATTTAGTTGATAATTTTTAATATAACACTATGTATAACAAAATTATCAATACTAAAACAAGTAGAGTGAATGAGTAATGAATTATATGGCTAAACATTATTAACCTTTAAATGTTGGAAGAATAAGCATGATTCTTTTGATTTGATGATATGGGATTGCAACCTTAATAAGGACTTGACAATGTGTATAATGAGTTTAATGTTGCTAACGTCAACCCATTTTCAACTGAGAATCATACGCCTTTACATTAGGAAAAAAGCATGTCTGTTAATAGTAGCTCATGGTTCGATTAGTTTCATCAAGTTCAATTGAATTTTAGTATTATTTTTATAATCTATGCTGTACATAAATGCATGAAGTGGGGTGATTTTTTTTTTTGGAAATTAATAATCTTTTATTTTGTATTATTAATATATATAATTCTTATTAGAGTTTGTAAAAAAATGGACTTTTAATGAGTCCTATGTCAGCTGAAGCCTTAACCGTCTGTGAAGTTCTATCGACGGTGGAGAAGGTTTGCCCACCCTCCCTACTGGATGATATATCATGCAAGTAGTGTAAGGAAGAAGGGATGTTTCAATAGAGGTAAAAGTCCAACAAGATTGCGAGACCGTAGAAGATTGTCTTTCGTCCCTTTAAGGAAATTCTTTCAGTTATAAAATCGAGTAATAAAACCAAGGGGCCTCATGAACAAAACATACATACAGATAATGTTGTCTCAACTGTTTTGGACACCAAATCTCATAAGGCGATTTCAGTTCCTTATCCAGCCAACTCTAAACTTCTTTCAACTGGTTCCATTGAAGATGGAATGTTTAACCAGGTGGCCGAAATAAAAAATCTTTCACTCGGTAATAAAAGACCAACAGGTAAAAGAGGATTAAAGAGTATTCATGATTCTCATTATTCTAAAGGCCGAAGGAAGAGCAGGGAGAATAACATCAAACTTGGCGACGCTTCAGACCTCTTTTCTAATTTAGTCAATGTGGAGATTTCCACTGACCCCTTGGATACAGATGGAAAAGATATTAAGGATATTTTTGTAATGGAGATGAATTTGAAAGCTCAATCCTAAGCTGTTGTTTATGCTTATTCTCTTTTTCTTTTAATGGGATTACACTTTTTATCTTGGAATTGTCAAGGAGCTGGTAACAAGGAGTTCATGGTTTACGTCAAGAATCTGGTGCAGTTACATAGAATTTCGATTTTGATTTTATTGGAAACTAGAATCTGTGGTGTCGTTGTTGATCGGATGATTAGCAAACTGAGTTTTATTCATTCTTTTAGAGCTAAAGCATAAGTCTTTGCTGCTGGTATTTAGATTTTTTGGAACCGGGATGTTGATATCGTTGTTAAGGGTTGTGCTTTTCAGTTTAGTCATCTTCAGGTTACTCAATAGGAATCTATCTCATTTCTTTCTTATCGTAGTGTATGGTGATCCATTTTCTGTTAGAGATTTTTATGGGATTATTTGTACCTTCTCTTTTAGGATGGCTCGACTGCATAGGTTGTCTTAGGAGATTTTAATTATTTTTTATTCTTTTATGAGAAATCTGGTGGTTCTTCTCAGGTTCGTAAACCTTACCCTCTTTTTGCCCTGTTTGTTGACTCTTATGGCCTACTTGACATAGGTTTTATAGGTCCTAAATTTACTCCGCACAAGGGGTGGTTAGCAAAAAACTAGATCGAGCTCTTTGTAATATGTTGTGCAAAGAAACTTTTTTAGGTTTTCTAAATGACCCATCTGCCAACATTGTATTTTGATCATAGACCTATCCTTCTCTCGATATTTGACAATGTTACTAGTGAGGAACATCATCTTTTTTGCTTTAACATTGCTTGGAGCCTTCACAACGATTTTTAAGAGTTTATTGCTTCAAACTGGCGAGGCTCTGGATAGATGGTTGAAGTAATTGATAATTTTGTCAATAAAATGGTGCAATAGAATAAAGATTTTTTTTGTTCTATTATTTATTGAAAGAAGAAGATCTTATCGAGACTAACAGGTATTGGGCAATTTTTGAAGCATTCTCACTCGGACCATCTTGAAAATCTGGAAAGAAAATTGATATTAGAGCTTGATAACACTCTTTTACAGGAAGAGGTATGCTGGAAACAAAAGGGGAAAATGGATTAGCTCCTAGCTGGTGACAGGAATACCTCGTATTTCATAAAAAAAAAAAAAAGTGCACCTTAAATGGCAAAAGAAGTTTATTCATAGGCTGATGATTGCAGATGGGATGTGGATGTCTGATCCGAGTTGTCTCAAAACTCATATTGTGGAATTTTTTATCACTTTACATAAGGAAGATCGGACTACTGCCCCTCTTTACCGAATCTAGAATAGATTTCCACTTTTGAACAGATTAGAGGTATATTGCAGTTATGGCTCCTCTTACTCTGGAAGAACTTCATGAGGCAATTTTTAGCATGAAACTTTTTAAAGCCTCAGGTATTGACAATCTTAACCCCTTTTCCGTTCAAAAATATCGGGATATTATTAAGACTTCTATTTTTGAATTTTTTAATAATACTTTGAGTGATGAACCCATTGACCCTTATCTTTGCACGGCTATAATATGCCTCATCCCAAAGAAGAAAGGCCTGGCTTTGTTAGTA
The DNA here is from genome assembly GCA_037975025.1 of Excoecaria agallocha. NCBI lineage: Eukaryota > Viridiplantae > Streptophyta > Magnoliopsida > Malpighiales > Euphorbiaceae > Excoecaria > Excoecaria agallocha. The sequence continues at coordinate 70,583,529 of CM075807.1, read as the reverse complement.
ATCATAAACTGATTAGTTTATTTTCGGCTGTCTATAAGGTGCTTATGAAAGTGGTTACGTACTAACAGAATTAAGCTTTGTTTAAATTCTCTGGTCAGGCCTCACCAAGCGAGGTTTATTTCTGGGCACCAAATAACGGATAATATTATTATTGTCCAAGAAATGGCTTATTTTATATGTAACAAGGGGTCATAAGTTGGATTATAATCAAGATTGATTTGAAAAAAGCCTATGATCGACTTCGTTGGGATTTCATTCTTAACACTTTTATTGATGCAGGCTTTCTCATTAATTTACGTACCATACTTTTTTCTTGTTGGCAAAATAGCAATTTGAAAATTATTTGGAATAGGGAGCTTATGGATAGCTTTGTTCCCTCTCGAGGAGTTTTCTAAGGTGACCCTTTCTCCCTTTATATTTTCATTTTATACATGGAACGCCTTTCTCATAGTATCAACAAGGTGGTTCAGGAAGGGAATCGAAAGCCTATCCGTTTGGAAAGAGGGAGTCCTTCTCTTTCTCATCTTTTCTTTATTGATGATCTTATCTTGTTTGGTGAAGCTTCACTTGATCAATTGGAAGTTATCAATAGTGTTCTTGAAGATTTTTCTGTTTGTTCCAATAGGTTAGTTAACAAAAAGAAGTTAGTAATTTGTTTCTCCAAAAATGTTAATTGTAACCTTGCTAATACTTTAAAGCATATTTCGGGTTTTCATTTAATTGATGATCTAGGTCATTATTTGGGCACTCCAATTATTCATGGCAAGTCGGGCAAACATATTTACACTTATCTTCTTGATAAGGTAAGGAGTAAATTAGCTAATTGGAAGGCAAATTCACTTTCTATGGCTGGTCGCATTACTCTAGTGAAGTCATTCTTCTCTCTATTCCAGCTTATGCAATGCAAACTTCAGTCATCCCTACTTCCATTTGTGATCAAATTGAAAGGCTTTGTTGTGATTTCATCTTGGGATCCTCTCCAGATGAAGGCTTGCAATGAAGCCTTTATTCTTAAACTTGCCTGGCATCTTTTTACAGATGGTGATGCCCTCTGGGTAAGACTTTTAAAGCTAAATACAATTTTCCCAATTATAGGTTGCCAATTGATTTTCCTCACTCCCCATCATCTGCTATTTGGCATGGTTTAGTGCATCGTTGGCCTGCTTTTCAAATTAATGTTTGTTGGGTAATAAACAATGAGAGACCAGGATCCTTTTGGTTTGATCATTAGGCTAAGATAGGTCCCTTTTATGTTGATGTCCTATTGGAACTCAAGAATTCTAATTCTTGGTGACTCATTTCACATTTTATTGCCAGAGATATGTTTAAGTTAAACTCTGGATGGAGATGGAATATTTTTTCACATTTTTAAATAGATGGGTAGCTTTATTGATCGATTTCTCATTGCCACCTAATGACGTTTTGGGGTCGGGTAATTTGATTTGGCTTTCGTTCTCATTAGGGTCTTTCTTGTTGGAATTTGCTTACTCTATGCTTGCTCATGATATTACTTTCAACAATAACAGTTGGAATCTATGTTGGAATTGCCAAGCCTCAATGAATTAGAGTATTTTTATGGTTAATGATGCATAATTATTTTCTTCCCAATGTTGAAAGAATGAGATGCCACCTATCTTCTACAAATTTATGTCCAATTTGCAATATGGAACTGGAAACCATTCTTCATATAACCTGGGATTGCTCTACAGTTAGGATGTTTTGGATTTTTTTCTTTGTTTAGTGCTTCTACTCAAGGAAGTGGCTGGTTGATAATTTGAATTTTAAAATGGAGATTAGATCTATCGGTTAAACTCTTCTTTTTGGATATATCTATTGGTTTTTATGCAAGTGAAGAAATGAAATAATATTTAACAATAAAACTATACCTTGGAGCATCAAAAAATAACTTATTTATTCTTCCGTTGTTGCATTTATGGCTGTTAAAGAATCCATGGCAGACTTCAACAAAAATTCTTATGAGACATAAAGCTCTAGTGGGCTGAAACCTGACACCTCCAGATAGAGCCGTGCTATACACTGATGGTTTGTTTTGCAGGGCTATATCTCAAGTGTCCCTTGAGGGTATTTTCAAAGATTGAATGGAAATATGGCTAGATGGTTATTTACTGTTTGTTGGTGGTAATAATGCTTTTTTATTTTTTTTTGCATAAATTTGGGAAGTTTTATTAGGTCTTCAAACAGCTTGGAAAATAGGGTGTCTAAATAAATTTTATAGTTTTTTGGTTTTTTTTTTCAGCCCTACTTGTAATAAGAACATACTTTTTTGGTTTTCTAGTATGGGAGTTAGATTTACCGTTAATCTTATTTTTAACAATGGATATACCTCTGCATTTTTAACCAAAAGACATATAGGAATTTTTTAAATAATATTTTAAAAAAAATTATAAAATTGATAATTGTCAAAAATTATTTAGACAAATGGTTTTTGGTCAAAACCACAGCGAATCACTACGTTATTGCATTAGAATTTATGATCGGGCACTAAAATGCTGTTGCATCTAAAACCGTAGCAGCTTGTTGTGGTTTTAGATGCAGTAGCTTTTCAGTTCCAGGCGATGTAATGCTGAAAAGTTCTCCGACATTTGAACAGAGCATAGTGTCTAATCACATCATGTTGACTTTCAAAATTTTAATTTTTTAATATTACTTTTTATATTATATAAACAATCATTTTTGTTAGCATAAGTTTAACATTTTAATTCAAAAATTTCACACATTTGCACTCTCTTTCTCAAGCCTTTATCAAGTTTGTTTGTGTATTTTTTTTTAAGTTACATATATAAATGGAATTTAGAAGTGAATATTTAGTTTCTTATAGAAACTAAAGGTTAGTAAATTTTATTATAATTTTTATATAAAATTTTAAATATTTAACTGTATTATTTTATAATTTGTAGGTATTTTTTGTTTATTAATTTGGAGATGTGAAGGAAAAAAGGAAATGATAACATCCTTCAAAGTTGGGCCTCAAAACCCAAAGGCCCAATACACATGCAAACCCACAAAAGAACACCTCAGACAATATAATTGAATTGATGTGATAAAACTATCACATCAGTCTGACAGTACGGCCTCCATATTTTCACCTGATATTGCTCACCTAATTAGGTATGGTTGCTATAGTGCAATCGCATCATCACCTTAGGTCACTATTCTAGGCACTCAAGCGCCTAATAGTCTATGAATTATCAAAATCCTATAAATAAAGATAAAATAAAGAGCCCCAATAATGTCAAACTCTCTCTAAAAAACTTTTTTCTATTTATTTTCTCTCTCTAAACGATATCAGCTAACTTAAGCATCGGAGCTTACCCTAGTTTGATCTGACACTTTCTTCTTTGCAGGCTTCAGGAGGTTTCTCACTATTGGGTGCTTCCTCTTTTTTATTTTTGATATTTTCAAAAATATCATTTGGTACTTTCGTTGAGAGCAATGAGGAGCCCACATAAGCAGCTAAATCACCTCGAATTTGAAAATTACTCCAATGACAAGAGTAGGAGGCCCAGATCTATCGTTATAATAAACGACACTGAAAGAACCCCCTTTGGGCTTTCAATGCTTCATAATCTCTTGAATGAATTCGAGAGAGAATTCATGGCTCATAATGAATCCACCCCTATTATAGTAAAAGACTTAAGGACAATCTTGGCGAATTTCAGTAGAAGCATCATGAAATTCATACATAGGAGAAGATGCGCTAAAATTTCTATAAGGGAGTCAGAAGGAGAAAATAGGGAAAGGGATATGAGACAACGTGCAAATGTTCCATCATGAATTAAAAAGCCAACCAACCTAAGATCCAAAATAAGGTCTCGAGTACAAAAGGATGATAAAAGAAGCAAAGGAAAAGAGAAGATACCTCAAGAAAATATAAGCCATTCCTCTAAGAACAATGTCAGTGTTACTCCCAACTGATCTCCTTCACCCCTTATCAACTTGAGAGAAGACATGGGTTACGTGTGCACCCCAAAGAGAAGACTGACAAAGAAAGGTGGTGCAATCAATGACTCTATTTTAGAATAAAATGAAAGATGGTTCTTGCAATAGGTGAAAAAAATTTAGGCTAGATCATCCTAAAAAACCAATGTTTGATGGTAATATGGTCTCTCTATTCAGTCAAAAAATCCACGAGGATAAGCTTCCAAATAAATTCAAAGAGATTAAGATGACCAGATATATAGGTAAATTTTATCCTAAATGTCATATTTTATAATATTTAATACAGATACAAATATATTCTTTTGATGATAGAATTTTTTGTCAAGTGTTTTCCTACAACATTAGCAGGGGACACTTTGGACTGGTTCCATGATCTTCCTCCGAAATCAATTCACTACTTTAGATAGCTTCATGATTTATTCACAACTAGATTTATCGTGTAGATCAGAACCCTTAAAACTATTAATTAACAATTTGTGTAATTTAGTGCAGGGACTGGATGAAACTCTAAGGAGTTATATTGATAGGTTCCAGAGCTTGGCTTCTGAAATAAGGAATCTGCATCCTAAAATAGCCACAAACGCTTTGGCTTGCAACATAACAAGCACTCAATTATTTGAATCCATCACGATATGGCCTCTAACAGACTTCATCGATTTGATGGAAAGGGCTAACCAATACATACAATTGAATGATGCCCTACAAGTTAGAGGACGTATAAATTTAGTGATAGATAGAATGTAGCCCTGCGAGTGGAAGGATCTTACAGTAAAAAATTACAAAGAGACCAGCACTTCAAAAAACCAAAGGAAAAAGAAAAAGAATGAGCATAGTAGGTCTGATCGCCATGTAAGTAATCCAGCCAGAATCTACACTTTGCTTAACTCTTCGCCCATTAAGGTTTTAATATGGATAAAAGAAAAACACAATAAGGTGAATTGGCCTAAAAAGCTTTTTGAACGGTCATACACTCAAAGGGATAAAAATAGATATTATAAATTTCATAAAGACGTAGGTTACACCACCGATGAATGCAAATCATTAAAAGAAGAAATTGAGAGACTAATATAAAAAGGATCATTGAAAACGAGTAAAATACTCATAGGTAATAAGGGAAGATCAAATTCGAAAGAGGATAACGAAAGGCACAAACCTAAAAATGTCGATCAGCAAAGATAAATACTTGGTATAATCAACATAATTGCTGGAGGATCATCTTATGGAGAGAACTTTATGAGAAGGAAAAAAAAGGAAAGGTGTATACTTCTTTGCTAAATCTGAAATATTACCCTCAATCACCATTTCCCATGAAGATGCGACTAACTTAAAGTTTCCTTATGATGATGCATTAGTGATTCAAGCAATGATTAATTTTCCTAGTAAAAAAAATTTTAGTGGATAATCGTAGAGCGGTAAACATCCTCACTGTAGGAGCTTACAAACAAATGAATTTACCAATGGAGGAATTGAAGCCAATAACATCCACTAATCGAACTTGGCAATGCCACCATTTCAGTAGTGGAATCCATATAATTCTTTATGGAAATGGGAGACGAAGCAGTAACTCACACTTGTAAAGCTCTATTCATGGTCATAGATGTGAACTTTGCATATAATGTGATCTTCAAAAGATCACTATTATTTCATATAGGAGTGGTCATTAGTATAAGATATATGGTGATGAAAATTCCTACTGAAAAAGAAGTAGCAATCCTAAGAGGAAATAAAAAAGCTTTGAGGGAGGCTTACATTTCCATGGTGAAAGAGGCAAAACAATCGTACATAGTACAACTCGATCTAGAGAAGAACAAGGAAGACGATCAATCTAAAATGAATCTAAAAGGTGATATTGTAATGAAAAAGCTATCTGAAGGAAGGAAAGTCCAGATCGGTTTGAATATTTCAAAGGAGGTGGAAGAGCAGATAACGAAAGTATTGATGATTAATCGATTCACCTTTGCTTGGAAACCAGAAGATCTCTAAGGTATAAATATAAATGTGATCACTTATAAGCTAAATTTGGATCCCAACCATCCACCGAAAAAAAAACTAATAAGATATGAACTCGATCGTAAAAAGTTCATTTGTGAAGAAATTGATAGATTCTTGAGTGCTTGAACTATTAAAAAAGTCGATTATCCAAAATGGCTCGCCAATGTGATCTTGGTAAAAAAGAAAATTGGCAAATTAAGAATGTGTGTGGATTTCACCAACCTCAACAAGGCTTGCCCAAAGGATTGGTACTTACTCTCGAGCATTGACAAACTAGTAGATGCTACAACATGTCATTTTATCTACTCTCTACTCGATGCCTATACAAGATACCATTAGATTATGATGTGGCTACTCGATCAAGAAAAATGAGCTTCGTTACCGATAATGGTAATTTCTTTTACAAGGTCATGCCATTTGGGCTAAAAAATATAGACGCAATGTATCAACTCCTCATGAACAAAATCTTCAAGGTATAGATTGGGAAAAATTTAAAAGTACACTTTAACGATATGATTGTGAAAAGCAAAAGTGTGGTGGACTATCCTACCGATCTAATGAAGGTACTTGACATGTTCAATCAATTTAATATAAAATTAAATCCAGAAAAATGTGTGTTTGGAATCCCTTCAGGAAAATTTTTAGGGTTCATGGTCTCTAAAAGAGGGATAGAGCCTAACTCCAAAAAAATTAAGGTTATAATGGATATGTACCCCCTAACTAGCCTAAAAGATATCCAAAAATTAAATGAAAGAATTACAACATTAGGTAAATTTATCTCATCTTCGGCTAAACGATGTATGCGCTTTTTCAAAAAACTCAAAAAAAAATGATGCCTTTGCCTGGTTGTAAGATTGTCAAAAAACCTTTGAAGAATTAAAAGAATTTCTGAACAACCCACCATTGCTCAGCCAACTTGTTACAAGAGAGGAACTCTATCTATATTTATCCACTTTTGGAGAAGCAATTGCCGCAGTCTTGAACAAGGAAGAAGAAACTCAGCAACTTCCTATATATTACGTCAGTTAAGTATTGCGAGGATCAAAATTGAAGAAAATTCCAACCGAATAGTTGATCATCGCACTCATGATGAGTACTTAGAAGCTTAGAAGGTATTTTGAAGCTTATACCATCACAGTTTGAATAAATCAACCCTTTCAAAAAAATTTCCAGATGTTAGATCTAGAAGGAAAAAGGGTAGGATAGGCCATCAAACTATAATCTTTTGATATCCAGTATAAGCCCAAAAATGCTATTAAAGCATAGGCACTAGCAGACTTCATTGCAGAGTTCACTGGAGAATGCAAGAAATAAAACGTAGATGGAGCCTCCAATAGCATAGAAGGTGGTGTTGACATAGTCATCAAAAAACCTTTAGGCATAATCATCAGGTACTCAATAATACTAAACTTTAACTCTTCAAATAATGTTACAGAGTATGAAGCACTAATGTATGGCCTAAGGTTGGTCAAATGCGTTTGATTGAAAAACCTCAAGATTAAAAGCGACTCGTAGCTAGTAACAAGCCAATTTTTGGGCAATTTTGAAGCAAAAGAGGAAAATATGAAGAAATATTTGACAAAAGTCAAAATCGCCCTTAAATAACTCAAAAAAAGAGGAACAATGTAAAGCATTAAGAAAGTTCGGAGAGAAGAAACAGCAGTCGTAGATGAGCTGGCTAAACTAGCAGCCTCAAATCAGCATACGATAGAAGAATATATAAAAAATGAAAAACAACCACAATCCTCTCTGGAAGAACCTGAGATAATGGAAATTGATCAGGAGTTAAAAATATGGATGACTCCGATCATACGTTATCTTCAAACAGGTAAACTACTAGAAGATAATATAGGGATAAGGAAAAATAACAAAAAAGCACTCGACTACGCCATAATCAAGGGAATACTTTACAAAAAGGCGTTTAACCACCCTTGGCTCAATTGCATAACAAAAGAGGATGGAAATTACATCATAAGGGAGCTACACTAAGGAATATACGGAGCTTATGAAGCCAGCAGAGTAATTGCAAAGAAGATATTATAAATAGATTATTTTTGGCCAAACATCTTTAAAGATGCTCAAAATTGGGTTAAACGATGTCTGCAATGCCAAATACATGGAATAATCATAAGGCAGCCTGCATCCAAACAATCTCTGATCAGAGTATCATGGCCATTTGATCAATAGGGTTTGGATATTTTGGGTTCATCCCTTAAGGCAAATGGCAACTGAAGTTTCTTATCATCACAGTCGATCATTTCTCCAAATGGATAGAAGCCAAACCTTTGACTATTATCACAACAAAAAAAAATAAAAAAATTCACTTAGAAAGAGTTTATCTGTAAATATGGCTTGCCAAAAATCTTCATCACAGATAATAGGAAGCAATTTGATAGCTCCACATTCAAGTCTTTTTGCTCTGACTTTAAGATCGATCTACAGTTTACCTTAGTCACTCATCCACAGACCAATGGCAAGACAAAAGCATCCAGTCATACAATCTTAAAAGGGATAAAGAAAAGATTAGGAAATGCTAAAAAAATTGGACAGAAGAATTGCAGAGCATCTTGTGATCTTGCAGGACTTTCCTAAGGGAAGAAACGCATCAGATGCCATTCTCACTATTATATGGATCACAAGCAGTCATATTAGTGGAGATTGAAATTCCCTCATATAGGCTAACCCTCTTCTCCGAGCAAAAAAATGAACGGGAAAGAAAACAAAATCTTGATTTAATTGAAGAAAAAATAGAGGATGCTACTACGAGAATTGCAGCTTACAAACAAAGAATGGCCAGATACCATAACAATAAGATAAGGCTCCGAACTTTTAATGTTGGAATTTGGTCCTAGAAAAGTATAAATTGGCACTGGTAATGTAGGAGTCAAGAAACTCATGCCCAATTGGGAAGGTCCCTATGAGATATCAAAAGTATTAAGCAAAAACACTTATAGGCTAAGGTCAATTGACGGATTTGAACTTCCTAGATATTGGAATGTAGAGGTGCTCAAAAAATATACGATGTAATAACTAAATATAATTCCCGACCTATAAGGCCGATGGAAGTTGTTTGGATCAAGAAACTTTTGCATTTGTAGCACAGAAAAATGGCATGAAACAACTTTAAACAAGAAAATAAAAAACTTAGGCTTTCATTTAAAAATGATCTTAAAATACAATGGAAAATATTAACTCTCTGTATGTAACACCCTTATCTAAACAGTCTTTTTCAATACGAAATTAAGCAATAAGCCAAGAATTTTTTTTCATCAATTAATTAACCAAACAATTTATTAACTATAAATACTTAATCTCTATTCATAAACATACATTTAACTTGGCAACTTATAACTATCTAAAATAATATTAATTTTATCAAAAATTAGACAGCACAACGGCTACAAACTTACTAGCCCCCTGAAAAATCAGATAAAACACAGCTTCTCAGAGGCACAACAATCTATAACAGTGTATATATATTCACATTACAAACATTCATTCACATGTCGAACATATCCATACTAAAATACTTACTGGCAATCACACATCTATAGACATAACAATATTTACTAACCCATCAAATAGTAGTTCAAATACAATCCAAATTTTTACTTATGCTATTTAAGTATATACATGCCAAAAATACTAAAATAATCATAACTGACTTTTTCTCTTCAATCTTCGCTCCACTGTGTACCATACTCTCACTACACTTCAGAACACGCACGCAATAAATATGCTCAGTGGTGACTATAAATCGAAGAATTTTTCAAATAGCATAATTACATTAATTACGCTAAAAATCATATTAGTCTTAACAAAAGCTCTTTTAATATTTTTAACAATATTTTCATAATATTACAAGAATTTTGACAAACTTATCACTTTGGTCTTAAATTTTCAATTATTTACAAAAATGCCATTTTCTGTAATTCTAATTATAAAATTACTTTTACTTTTCACATTTTTTTCATTTTACTAACCTTTGGCATTCAAAATAATTATTAGGCTTAACTTTGACTTTTTAAGCAAATTTTTCTTATTTGACTTGTCAGGTACAATTGTCGATTTCTTTGATCTTTTACACTGTTAATTGTCACTATTCTGGCAAATTTTCAATTAAATTCTCAATTTTCACTTAATTTCAGAAATTATCCTTTTGTACTTTGATTACAATTTTTCCATTGGATTACTTAGCATATTTTGACTTTTTAAACGCTTATCAAAATACATTTATCAATACTTTAACATTCAATAATGAAAAATACCATTACTTTGGAAAATTTTGCAATTTGATCTTTAATTTTTTATTGTAATACAAAAAAGTTCTTTTTATACAATTATTACAAAAGTACCATTTTTTTTCATGTTGTTAATTGAAACATTGTCATTAACTTACTTATTTCTACTTTTTAGTTGACTTTTGGCTTATAAAATTTATATTTGGTCCTTCATTTACCCTTTTATACAGCATGTTATTTTCTTTTTCTTTAAACACAATATTAACATTATTTTACAAAATTTTCATTCTCAAAGCAATAATTGGTATACAAATTATCAATTGGTCCTTATTTGACTTTTTCATGTAAAATTACGTTTTAGCCCTTTTTTCTTTACAAAAGTATATTTTTGGGTTGTTTGGTTGTTAAATTACTATTTTACTCTTATCAAATATTTTATTTTCATTTTTGCTCATTAAATATAATTTTTAGAGAAATTACGTTTTTACCCCAAAATTTTTTATTTCTTTCAATTAGGTCTTTTTTCACTTTTGACTTTTACTTTTAACTTACTTTATGAAATTCTGATATATTCTTATCAATATGCCCCTAGTACAACTTGACAGGAACTCTCGGATATGATATATGGGACGTGGACCCCATAGGGCCACATATAGAATAATATTGAGAAATGATCCCAAAGGACCATTTCTCATATAGCATATAACAATACGTATGATAGAGGCTTAAAGATCAAAGATCTTACCATAGCAAGTAAGCCGCTATGACTTGCACGGCGGTATAGGGTATCTTTATGGCTAGCCAATTATATCATGAACAAAACTTTTACTGCTTGACTATTGCTAAGGGCAAAATCACTTATTTTCAAAATACTTTTCAATTTCAAACAATTATAATTACTTTTTTTAATCAGTATATTTTGTCAGTTAATCTTTTCAGTACTTTTGACTATTCAGGACTTTTTCTTTTTAGTCAATTTTTCGATGTCTTTTTATTTCTCTACTTAAGCCAATTATTCTTTCGGTACTTTTTATACTCTTGTTAATTATATCATTATAATTCACCATTTCTTGGCAAATTATAAATTATTTCTTAATAATTCAGTATTTTGACTTTATGTTTCATTTTACCTATTTGACTTTTAACAATTTCTTACTTTTTTTATTCGAAGTTGCAGTCGTTTAGAATATGAGATACTTTTGTACGATTTGTGAATTATTTTATAATAATTCACCATTTTATTGTCGATTTATGAATTATTTCTCAGTAATTCAATAAGGTCATTATACACATTATACTTTTTATGGTTTTTTTATTCCAATAAATTAGTCAGTCACTCTTTTAACTAATTTTGAACAGTTTATTAATTATATCAATATAATTATTATTTTTCACTTAAATTATGAATTATAACTCAATAATTCAATACATTTATTTTGTACATATTTAAATATTTCTTCAAAAATATTCAAATAAATTCTAAAAATTTTATAAAAATATATTAGAACATTAATTCATTTCTTGCATTATTTCACAAAAATTCGCTATTCTCATTAGTTAATAATTCAATAATTATTCCAAAAATATTCAAATAATTACTATAAATTTCATAAAAATTTATGAACACATTATTTTATGTCTAATATAAAATTAAGGCTTAAATCATTAAAAATAACCAACATACACTTAGATTTTCTTCGGGTATCATTGCGGCCATCAAAGGAAATACTTCATATAAATTTAATTAAATCAAATTAAGCTTACATTCAAGCATAATTAAGATCCAATTTCATTATTCTAAAGTTAATTTCACTATACATGCATTTTACAATTTTTTTCTTAAAATACATAAAGGAAAATTCATTAAATTTATGAAAAATTAGAGGATTTCAGAGTCACTTACCCATTTCTTCGTGTTTATCCTCCCTTAAGCTTCATTTTCCAAGCCTTAAACCAAAGAAAATCCTTCTTCAAAAAAAATTCCTAAAAGGGCCGAAATTCCCTTCTACAAAAACATCAAAATTTCAATGATTTTTGCTGAAATTGACCTCAAAAATGAATTCTAGGCACCTAAAACTAGTAGTAAGAACCTTAGAACAAAATTAAAATCAACAATTTCTCTTACCTCATTTTCACCCATAAGCATTTATCACTTGATTTCCCTTGTTTATCTTTCTCTAATCAGTGGTTTGAGGTTGGATCCAGCAACTAGAGAGGCTGGAGGTGATTTCTCATGCTTGGATTGAGAAATAAAATGAAGGAAATCAAGAACAAAATGAAGGAAAATGGAAGTTTAGTGGTTCGGTTGAAGAATAAGGAGAAGAGAGCTAGAAAGATTGATGGGAATTTATTTGAACCCTTAGTCTCACTAGACTGCGTATAGGATAAGTAGAGTATCGTTCCAAAGGGAATGGGATAAATTTTGTATTGAAATCACAAAGACTAGATGGATAGGTAACGAATAAAATAAAGATCATGCATTTAACTAAATATCTAAACTACTTTGGATATATTAAATTAATTTGGATTAAAGATGACTTAAATGATGGTATGAACATACATTAAAAATTATGAAATAGTAATTCATTTAAGAACAAGTTCTAGATAATTATATAAATAAAATGACCGGAGAATTTAGCCAAGATTCTTTAAAGCAACTCTCGTTGTCAGTAAAGATGTTTTCATTTAGAGTCTATAAGCACTCTCATATCATTATAGAGATAAACAAAAATTATGAAGCTCTATGCCAATTCTTTAACCCCTCAAAGTGAATTCCTTAAGTCAAATTAAAGGAATTCAATGCTTCAAGTACATTTATTTGTTTTTCCATCAAAGAATTCCAACTCTCGTTGCGAATAAATTGACTAACATGCCAAATATGGTGGCCAATCATACATAGCAAATCAAAGCACACAAATGGATGTAAATCATAATTCATGCATAATAAGAATAAACATGTCTTAAACAAATACTAGTGCATAGTTATAATGTACAAAGGAAACTAGCCAAAGTATATAATTGAATTAAAGACAAACAAGAGAAAAAAACCTATTTCATGTTCCTTTGGCTTTATCCCTTTGTAATCTACTAAAAAAACTAAGTAAAAATGTTTATCCAAAATAATAACTATATTTCTAAAAACTAAAACATTGATTCCTCCTTTTCTTTTCCTCATCTTGGATCCCTATTTATAGAGATTAAGTCTACAGATATGTCCCTTCAGAATAGTTGTCAATCATGAAAAGTTGCCCTGAAAAGACCTGATGGTTGGCTGAAGATCGGGTGCAAAAAGGTGGCATCATTTGGGAACAGGTGTTTTGTCCGACTCGTGATCTGCTTCACAAGTCGTGAATTCCAGTCGTGCTCCTTTACTCGTGATCTTCCCTCAGTCTCGTGACATTCCTGCCGACTCGTGAACACCCTCACGAGTCGTGATTTCCAGCTAGACTCATAAGCATGATGCCGACTAGTGAAGCTTTTCACGACTCGTGATCTCTTGTCCGAGTCGTGATCCCTTCTTCTCTGCTTCACTCGTGAGCTGCCTTCCGTCTCGTGAACTCTTGTCCAAGTCGTGATCCTCCTCATGACTCGTGAACTCTTGTCCAAGTCGTGATCCTCCTCATGACTCGTGATCTTCATCCTTGAATCTTCACCATTTCTTCACTTTACTTCGCACTTACACCAACTTTAACCTAAAAACACACATAAATGCATAAACTAAACATAAACACACAAAATACACATAATATTACATACTTAAGCTACTTAAACATAAGAAAATACATATTAAAAAGTAGACATTTTACAAGGCATCAAATCCCCCCATACTTAAGCTACTTAAACATAAGAAAGTACTATTTTTTTCATGTTGTTAATTGCAAAATTATCATTAACTTGCTTATTTCTACTTTTCAGTTGACTTTTGACTTATAAAAGTTTTGTTCGGTCTTTGATTGATCCTTTTATATAGTATGTCATTTTTTTTACTTTAAACACAATATTAACATTATTTTACAAAATTTTCATTCTCAAAGCAATAATTGGTATACAAATTACCAACTAGTCATTATTTGACTTTTTTTATGTAAAATTACGTTTTAGTCCTTTTTCTTTACAAAAGCATATTTTGGGCTTTTTGGTCATTAAATTACCATTTTACCATTGTAAAATATTTCTTTTCATTTTTGCTCGTTAAATACAATTTTTGGAGAAATTACGTTTTTATCCCAAAATTTTTTATTTCTTTCAATTAGGTCTTTTTTCACTTTTGACTTTTACTTTTAACTTACTTTTTGAAATTTTGATTTATTCTTATCAATATGCCCTTAGTACAACTTGACAGGAACTTTCAGATAGGATATACGGGACGTGGACCCCACAGGACCATATACATAATAATATTGAGAAATGATCCCAAATGACCATTTCTCATAAAGCATATAATAATACATATGATAAAGGCTATAGAGATCAAAGATCCTAGCATAGCAAAGCAAGTCACCATGACTTGCACCGCGGTATAGGGTATCTCTATGGTAGCCAATTATATCATGATCAAGACTTTTACTGCCTGACTATTGCTAAGGGCAAATTCATGTACTTTCAAAATACTTTTCAATTTAAAATAATTATAATTACTTTTTTTAATCAGTACATTTTGTCAGTTATTTTTTTTCAGTGCTTTTGACTATTTAGGACTTTTTCTTTTCAGTCATTTTTTTAGTGTCTTTTTATTTCTCTGCTTGAGCCAGTTATTCTTTCGGTACTTTTTATACTCTTGTGAATTATATTATTATAATTCACCATTTCTTGGCAAATTATAAATTATTTTTTAATAATTCAGTATTTTAACTTTACATTTCATTTTACCTGTTTGACTTTTAACAATTTCTTACTTTTTATGTTCGGAGTTGCAGTCGTTCAGAGTATGAGATACTTTTGTACGATTTGTAAATTATTTTATAATAATTCACCATTTTATTATCAATTTATGAATTATTTCTCAATAATTTAATACGGTCATTATACACACTATACTTTTTATTGTCTTTTTATTCCAATAAATTAGCCAATCACCCTTCTAACTAATTTTGGATAGTTTATGAATTATATCAATATAATTCAATATTTTTCACTTAAATTATGCATTATAACTCAATAATTAAATACATTTATTTTTTACATATTTAAATATTTCTTTAAAATATTTAAATAAATTCTAAAAATTCTATAAAAAATACATAAGAATATTATTTATTCATTTCTTGCATTATTTCACAAAAAATTCCTATTCTTATTAGTTACATAATTCAATAATTATTCCAAAAATATTTAAATAATTTTCATAAATTTCACGAAAATTTATGAACATATTATTTCATGTCTACTATAAAATTAAGGCTTAAATCATTAAAAATAACCAACATACACTTACATTTTGTTAGAGTATAATTTCGGCCATCAAAGGAAATACTTCATATAAATTTAATTAAATCAAATTAAGCTTACATTCAAGCATAATTAAGGTCCAATTTTATTATTCTAAAGTTATTTCACTATACATGCATTTTACAATTTTTTTCTTAAATTACATAAAGCAAAATTCATTAAATTTATGGAAAATTAGAGGATTTCATAGTCACTTACCTATTTTTTCGTGCTTATCCTCCCTTAAGCTTTCGTTTTCAAGCCTTGAACCAAAGAAAATCCTTCTTCAAAAAAAATTCCTTAAGGGTCCAAAATTCCCTTCTACATTAACATCAAAATTTCAATGATTTTTGCTAAAATTGACCTTAAAAATGGATTTTAGGCACCTAAAACTAGTAGTTGGAACCTTAGAATAAAATTATAATCAACAATTTCTCTTACCTCATTTTAACTCATAAGCTTTTATCACTTGATTTTCCTTATTTATTTTCCTCTAATAAGTGGTTTACGGTTGGATCCAGCAACTAAAGAGGCTGGAGGTGATTTTTTGTGCTTGGATTGAGAAAAGTAAATAAAGGAAATCAAGAAGAAAATGAAAGAAAATGGAAGTTTAGTGGTTCGGTTGAAAAAAAAGGAGAAGAGAGCTGGAAAAATCTGCTTCCCACATTGATCTTGCTGCCTTTTATACTCCTCTCCCAATGGGCCTAAATTTGGGCAAAGTTAATGGGCCTAACCCATTAGACCAAACCTATTAATTACCCATTAATCAATCTTAATTAATTTCTTCCACTTTCCAATTCCTAATACTTCAAAATTGATTTCATCATGTTTATCACATTGAAAATATGTTGTACACAAAATTTCATTACAAGCAAAGTCTATTTTTAATCTGGTTCAATTAAATTGGTCCAATTCAAAAATACCAATTTTACCGAAAATTTTAGTTTTTGTAACCAAAATAATCTACACATTATTTTAGAAATATCTACAATTTTTGATAATTTTTAGACTTCATTTACTATTTTTAACAGTTCGATTAAATCTTGATCAACATAGTTAACCCAAAATCGATCTGCATCGTTTTTCATATTTTTGACTTTTAGAGGCCTATTTGATCTCAATTACACTTCAACTTTTAATCCTGAACTACCCATGACCCATATTTTTTAATGGTCTAATAAAATATTTTTCACCTCCAGGTGTACTTTTCAGCTCGAATTCACTTTTCTCTATCGAAAAATACTATTCACAACTAACCCGACATTCAAGACATTATACTGTATTTATATTTTCTTCATCCTCTTCAGAATCTTCTTCATCAATTATAAGTTAGGGAGTGCAGCAGGATCTTTTATAAAGCTAAGATCTTCTTTGGGCTAATGCCTTTGACACTCATGGATGACCTTAACAAACATTCCATATTGAACGAATCCGACATGTTTGGCTACTTCATTCTTTTGCCATTCCATTTCTCCTTCATAAAGCTCATGAAGATAATTTTCTTTATTTCAAAGATCTTCAACAATCGAGCAAATATAGTTGTTTTCCTTTTGAAGTCGCTCGACCTAACTACTTAACTCGACATTTTTGTTCGACAGTTCTTAGGTTTTAGCCAAGTACTTGAATGAATGGCTTGCAATTTCTCTTCAAAATCTTTGCTCGCAACCTCCATTCTCTCCTTCAGCTCTCACTTGGTAGTGATTTTTTTTTGCAAGTTGTCTCCTTCAAGCTATATTTTTCGTATACAAATGCATCATCCTTTGCATAACCTAGTAAGATTAAACCACTTAAAAGAGTTAAAAGAAAAAACCTAAAAACACACCCTTATGGATTCAAAGTTAATTTTAGCTAATTCCTTGCAATGTGAAAAAATAGGACCTATCTCACTCAAATCCTTCTCCAACATCAGTCCTCAGCTGATGAAGTCTAGCACTTAAGCATTCAGAAAGGAACACTCCTCCCGGAAATTATGCTACAAGAGACCTTTAGGGTTAATCTCTCAATTCCATATGTTAGTATTGGAGTTGGAACTGAAACATGCTTCTCGGTGATAGATTGATCGGATGCAAATCTCGTAAAGCCAAAAGTAGACTGATTATCAGATGCTACTTGGCTCTCAACGTCGCCTTCAGCAGGGAGGGTAATAGTAGTAGTAATAAAAATAGGTGGGTGAATCTCTATGGCTCCTTCAGCTTAAGCTTGAGGAGAAATCTTTGTTACTTCTTCAGGCTCATCTCGAAGAGTCAGCCCAAAAGTTTTACTGGATTTTTTTGGCCAAGCAAATTTGTCACCCTTAGGGGTAGATTTTCTCTTTTTCTTCTTATTAATATTTATCTTGATACTCTCCGACACCTTCGATGCAAAATCAGCATCCATGGAGGCTACAAGAAAAGAAAAGACAAAAGAGTTAGTAGAAAGAGAAAAGCCACAAAAAAATTGTATCATACAACAATTATGCTTATGATTGAAAATAGGACGATCGGCCTCAACAACTGTCGATCCATCTAAAAAATCTAATAAAGAGTTATAATTGATCAATTTTCCATGATGGTCTTCAAGAAACTTCATTAACATGCTAATTCCCGACTTAAAGTCATCAGAATTAGCCATTAAATCTTTTAGATTTTGTGGTTTATCTGATCGACATAGGTTCACCCCAAAACCTCCCTTTTACCCAACTAAAAATAACTTCTTTTTAAACTCTTTGAGGGAAGTAGGAAGAGTAAAAAGTCTTTTCTTATACCTACTCAAGAAATAATACTCATTCCCCCCATCATGGCTAGAAAGGTAGAAAAAATGGGAGAACAATTCCAGGGAAGGAACTACCTATACTTTTTTTAAGATAATTTTAAAACAAGCAATAGATCTCCATCCGTTTGGATTTAGTTGGTTAGGGGCAACCTCATAGCCTTTAAGAATACTGGTATCTAAATGAGTCATAGGAAATCGTAAACCACATTTCAAATTACCTTTATGACATATAAACCATTTAGTTTTATTCTCCCTAAATGGACCATGAAAAACAGATATGGACACAGGGCATGTTAATATGTCTTGCAAATATTTATATTTTATCCTAAGGTTGTTCAATTGCACAACAATAATATTAGTGTGATTGGCTATGGGATCTTTACTTTGATATTTTTCAAGGAATCCTATGTAATACCCTTATCACTCCTAACACTGCACCGATGTACCAAAGGTCGGAAATTTTTTTTCCAACTTATTCATTACGCTTCATTTACATTTACTTAATTATTTTGATAACACTTTGCCGATAACCTATAACTGTCCAATTTACTATACATTTAATAAAATTTTTGCAATATAATGGCTGTACATAGTATAAGCCCCCTGAAATACAGACAATTCACACAGCCTTTCAGAGGCACAACAATCGATATTAACAATTATCATCATCCATTTCATCTCATTTATATCCAAAATATAGCTTTACTAAAATAACTCTTGTTTAACATTTACATAACCAAAAGTAAAGTTTATATACATATATACATGCCAAATCCATATAACAAAAACTCTTAAAAGAAGTCTTGTAATTTGTATTCCTGCTCTTGCTTTCTTGCAAGCAGTAAAAACTATGCGCTGAGCACTCAACATGCTTAGTGGTGACTAGTAGTCGATACATTTCCTAACCCATCATCATTATTCTTAAATAATAACTTATACAAATCTCATAAAATCATTTAATTACTTATTAAACATCGATTTAACCCTTTCTATAATATTATTCATTTTAATTGTGTAATTACAAATTTATCGATAAAAGCTTATTTTTAATCTTTGAACTAATAATAGAAACATTTTACGTTCCTATACACTTAATTTGACATTTATATTCAAAATTACATTTTAGTCCATGTTGACTATAAAATTCACTTTTTAGATAATTTAACTATTATTTGTCCATTTTATCTTTACTTAAACATTTCTAACTTAATTTACTTACTTTTTACACTTTTTGGGAAAAATTACTATTTTGCCCCTAAACTTTCTTTTTCTTTCATTTTAGTCCTTTTTTCACTCTTTATTATCACTTATCATTAGCTTTTCACATTTTTATCAATTTATTTTCATTATGCCCCTAATTCAGACCCAACAGAAAATTTCAAACTGGATACACGGAACATGGATCCTATGGCCCCCACTAAAAGAGAAATGATTCCTAATGAACCATTCTCATAACATTATACTTTTCACTTTCACTTTACACTTAAGCTATGGAGATCAAAGATGCTACCCATAGCAAAGTAAGTCGCTATGACTTGCACTGCGGTAAAGGGTGTTCATATGGCTAGCCAACTATATTCAGAATTAGTTTTTACTGCCAGACTAATTCTAAAGGCACAGTAATAATTACTTTATTAGTCTTTTTAATTTTCAAAAAATTCATCAGTTGACTTTTTATTTCTTTTTCCTTGACTATAATTTAATTTCATATTAATTCATTTTTTTAGACATTTTTATACAATTATACATTAATATTTCAATTATTTTCATTATACATATTCACATGAAAATTTCAATAAAATCCTAATAATTTCAATAAATTCCAATAAAATTTATTTATATA
Organism: Excoecaria agallocha; assembly: GCA_037975025.1. NCBI lineage: Eukaryota > Viridiplantae > Streptophyta > Magnoliopsida > Malpighiales > Euphorbiaceae > Excoecaria > Excoecaria agallocha. Next base: position 70,563,315 of record CM075807.1, on the reverse strand, counting down.
TTATTTATTATATACTATCATTTTTCACTCAAATAATCAATTATTTCACAACTTTCACTATAGACATACATGTTACATAATCTTTAAAATTCCAAAACAAATTTCAAATATTCTTTAAAAATTCATGGACACTACACATTATTTCTATAATTAATTTAGGCTAATATTTATTATTTTCATCCAAAATTCCTTCATTTTTATTTAGAGAACATTTCGATCACTTAAAGAAAACTCTCCTAAAAATTTTATTTCTTACATTTAAGCTTCCATTTCATCTTCTTTAATGTCCAATTTCATTTACCTTAACAAAATTTCATCAATTAACAAGTTTAAAAATGTTTACCCTAATTACATAATTGAATTAAATTCATAAACATAGAAAATGTAAAGATTAATTAGCCAATTACAATTTTCACTTGAATTAGAAAGTCTAAGCCTCATTTTCTTTGCCTTTGTCCTTGGAAAAACCTTCTCCTTCTTCACCACCTACCATGACCAACCAATAAACCTTAATTTTTCTTATTTTTTGTTCTCAAATGAAAAATCCAAGCTCATAATCATAATCTACACCTCAAAATCTATGAAAAATATTAAAGAATCAATTTAAATCACTTAATTTCTCAAATTCAAACTTACCCCTTTTTCTTTCTATACTTGTTTTATCCACTTTCTTTGCTCAAATCAATCAATAAGAGACATTTTGGTGATCTAGAGAGATGTAACTACAACTCTTAAGTTGGGATTTATGGGAGATTTTGAGTGATTAAGAAGCAATAGAGAGAGAGAGAGGAATGGAGGAAGGTGATTTCGGCCAAGAGAGGAGAGGAAGGATATGAGCAAAATTTTGGAGATTTATCCAGATTTTTGGCTCTTATATACTCCTCCAATGGGCCTAAAATTGGGCTAAACCAATGGGCTTAACCCATTTATTTCTTAAGACCCATTTTAGGCCTCTTAAAACCTAATCAAATTTCTCTCTCTTCTACCACCAATCACTCAAAAAATAATTTCATCACTCTTACCACATCAAAAATAGCTAGCATGCAAATTTTTGGCTCAATCAGAGTCCGTTATCGGTCTGATTCAAACTTATTGGCCCGATTCGACAACTGCCGGTGTCACCAAAAAATTCCATTCTCATTACTAAAATATTCTACATAAAAATTTATGTAGAGATATATAATTTAAAAATTTTCAGAGTTTGTTTACTATTTTTAATAATTTATGCAAAATCAAGCCACCATCCCTATCAGGGAAATTGACTCGCTGCATTTTTTGTATCTTTGAACTTTGGAGGCCCATTTGACCTCAATTTCACTTCAAATTTCAATTCCGGACTCCCTATGACCAATACTTTCTGATGGTCCAATAAAATATGTTTGACTTTCGAATGTCTTTCGGACCTAGAAAATACTATTCACCATCGAAAAGTACTATTCACGGCTGACCCGGTGTTGGGGTTATTACATCCCATATCTAAACCATCTCCGCTCCCACTCGAAACACTACCACTAGAAGCCATTCTAAGAGGTACAATTTTGAAAAAGGTATATTTTAATTTACTTTCAAGAAGCAAACTTTAGAATGGTATCAAAAATATTTAACTCTGTTGAAGAGGAAGATGATGAAGACGTTGACCCAGAAGACAGAGAAGATGAAACAAAATTAAAGAAAGTCATACAAGTAAAGAAAACTTACTTAATGAAATCAACTAAGAAATTAGGAAAGGAATATCAAAAACACGAAGAACTCCAAAAGCCCTAAAATCTAAGAATTTTTGTAAAGGCATGAAAGAAAAAACCCAACACCTATTTATAAGGAAAAAATAATTACTTATCTAACATGCTTGATACATCAAATAAGAGCAAGCCAAGTGGCCTGAATTTGTAGAAGCCATTAAATAGCATGATACATGAAGCGTTGTCTACAGACGATGATCGTCCAAGCGAGGGATTCCCTTTTAAATTTGAAATTCAAATTTAAAATAAACCTCGACCTTTGGATATCAGAACGTGAAGTTTCGAAAACATTAATGAAAACTAATTGGGTTGATTTATGAGGGGGACAAATGATAACGTCATCTAAAGTTGGGCCTCAAAACCCAAAGGCCCAGTACACATACAAGCCCACAAGAGCACCTCAGACAATCTGATCGAATTGATGTGACAAGACTGTCACATCAGTCCTACAGTATGGCCTCTATATCTTCGCATGATTTTGCTCACCTAATCAGGTATGATCGCTACAGTGCAATCACATCATCACCTTAGGTCATTATTCTAGGCACTCAAGAGCCTAATAGGCTATGAATTATTAAAACCCCTATAAATAAAGATAACACGAAGAGCTCCGGTAATGTCAATCTCTCTCTAAAAAACATCTCTATTTGTTTTTTCTCTTTAAAAGATATCTGCTAACTTAAGTATCGAAGCTTATCCTGGTCTGATCAGACGTTTTTTTCTTTGCAGGCTTTGGGAGGTTCCTCACTATTGAGCCCTTCCTCTCCTTTCTATTTTTGATATTTTCGAAAATATTAGGCAAGTTATCACTTTTAATATTATTTATTGATATACAATATTTTATAATGTTAAATGTTAGAATAATGGATTTATATATTATGAAAAATTTTATATTGGTGTTAATTAGAATTTCTCAATCAGGTATATCATATTATATGTTGACATATAGAAATAAGGGTATAAAATTTTTATGTATTATTAAAATTTGTGCTTAATTTTTTTTATAAAATATGTGATTGATATTTTTTCATGCATTTGATGTTGAATTTTTATCTTATATTTGATTAACTATTTATTAATTTATTTATATTTTTATGGAAGATAAAGAAATTAATTGAATTATTTATTGTTAAATTTGTGCAGAAGTCATAAGAATATTATTTTAATACTATTTTTAACTATGTTATTATGTAATTTATAAGTCTATTTTATTCATTGATTTTGCAATGACAAAATAAAAGGCTTGTTATTTTATTTATTTACAAGTGAAAATGATATCAAACAATGTAAACTATTATAATAATAAATTAATATATAAGAATTATTTTATTAATATAAATTTAATTTTTTATTTTATTTACATATTATTGTAATTGACATACATTTATGCTAAAGTATAAAATATTCATGTATTATAGAAATATAGACATTTTTATTAGTGAAATATGCATTTATTTTTAATGTAAAATAATATTATCAATTGATATATACTTTTATTTATTAGTGAAATATATGTTAGATTCATTAATTATTTATTTGTTTAATTTGTAAAAGTCATGCAGTTAGCTTATATTATAACATTACTTGTCAAAATAATATTATATTTTTAACATATAAATTTGTATTTATTTGGACTAATTTAAGTATTATAGTGTATTTGACTGTATTACTCATTTTTTAGATCATGTTAGAAATATTTTATATTGGTGGGAAAAAATAGTGTAACAAGAAAGTGAATATTTTATAATTAAGATATTAAATTTGAAAAATAATAGTAGTCTGCATCAAAATGATATTATTTTTGTATAGTAAATATTTGATATATTTATTTTATTTTTATATTATGTGATAAATATATTTTTATTATATGAAATTTTTTTAATTTACATATATAGTTAATTATTACAAATTCTTTTTTACATGCACATATAAAACATGTTATTGTATTTGCACTTAGGTTATAAAAAAAAAGAAACATTTTAGAAGTCAAGAATTTATTAATTCTGGACCCTACGCTCATGAGTTATTGACTTTATATGGCAAGTACCGAGCTGATGCGGTTTGGAGTTGAACTAGAATTATATTTTCTTTTATAAATAAATATTATATAATCTTAAATTATATATATTCATCTGATAATTTATTTATTTTCAGGTTGAACACAATGTTTTATTTGTTTGAAAAGCTAGTGTTGACAGTTATTATAAAAACATCAATAAGCAAATCATACCTAACCTGAGATTATTAGGATTTTATGGAGTGTTGCAAATTGGTGTAATGCATGTTAATGTTGACTTGATAACTACTCTTGCTGAGGGTGGAGACCAGAGATTCATACTTTTCAACTTCCTGTTGGTAAAACAATAATAACACTGGAAGATATATAGATACTCATCAGGTTGCCTATTGAAGTACGTGCTATGAATGGATATTTTCAGCATGACTAGGCAAATCTTTATGGTTAGCTTTTAGGGCAAGTTCTCCCACAAGAAGTCATTAGAGGACTTAAAACAAAAATGATGTGGTTAAGTCAAAAATTTAGTCACTTACCAGCCAATGCAACGAATTACCATATACAATGTTTTTTCCATACTTGGATATTGCTTTGTATTGGCCGACTGCTATGTCCATCACAGTCAAAAAATTACATACATATGATGTGACTCTCGTTCTTAGAGAATTTAGCTAAAGCCAGTGAGTATAACTAGGGATCAACATGCCTGATGTGGTTATATAAAAAGTTATGTAGTGCTACTCGACCAAGTACAAATGGACTTGACGGTTATCATCAGTCAATAAAAATGTGGGTATGGAAAAGAATGTCTCATTTTCGACCGCCCTTTATCCACACATTTATTCGAGATCAGACTATACCTTATGGTTATAGGTAATTTTTATTTATTATATTTTATGTTGGGATGTTTTTCATTATATTTGTTAAAAAAAATATGCTGACAAGTTGATTAATTGTTGTGTATCAAGTGGCGAACCCCATTAGATTTAAGAAATAATAATAGTAAAGATGTTTTAAAGTATCGTGAGGATTTAGACTTGCAGTGTTACAATCAGGTTTATACTTATTTTTGAAGTCATGGTAAATTATTGAACCTTAATAATTACAAAAAATTAATTTATAACACCATTTTGATGATTTTTAAATTTTTTCATAGGTGGAATGAGAATGTGATGCAATTATTGCCACATTTTTGTACAAGTTGATATGCAAGTTAGAGATCCATTGTGTCACTTATATGTTTTCATATTATTGAGTGGCACCAACCCGATAGATGTCTAAGGCAATTTGGAATGGACCAACCAATTCCATCCGCCCCCTTAAACAACGATTCGGTGCATTCTATTGACTTGAAGGGGCACACTGATCAAAATTGGGAAATGAAATTTTGCTACAAGTTTATTTCTCAATGTATAATCGGGTTGTTACAGCTCTATTTCTCAATGATCATTACATCCAAGATCACAATATATGCAATGTTATATATCATGTACAAGACGGTGGATAACTTTTGTCGGAGCATCAATAGGGGCATCTGTGTAAAATATTATTATTATATATTTGTATAAATGTTATTGATGATTTTTAATAAATTTATTTATTTGCATATAGGCCAATGGTGTTGAACAAATATTCCACAGTAATATTGCTTCATCATCCAATGAAGGCAATAGTATTTGTTTGACATCATAGGGCATTTTAAGTGTTTTAGATGCATTTGATAGGACGTCAACTGATTATCTCCATCAGCCTGTACCTGATCATGTAGAGTTCCACCACTCTCAACACCGTATGAAGATTTTCACCATTCTAGACGTAGCAAGAGAGGAATGGTAGAAAGATGGACGATAGTGGCATTTATTCCTATTGATCTTGGAGTGCACTAAGTCCCTCAACCTTTACAATGGCCATATATTCTTCAAGATACTTCCAATTCATATAGTATATCTTCAGTGGAACGACAACAATTTCATGATACTGTAGCTAATCCTTAAAAATGTTATAACTTTAAAGCTGGGCCATCTGGATTGAATGTTGATTTGAACATAAACTTATCTAAAAGAGATGGACTATCATACAACACTACAAGAAAATAGAAAATTAGCGACGGCAAAAACTATCGTTAAAAGGTAAAATTCCATCGCTATTTGCTTATAGCGATGAAAAGACTAAAAGTCGCAATTTGACAGTTGCTAGCACAATAGCGACCAAAACAAAAAATCGTTGCTATAGAATAATATTTCATCACTAATTAACCCCTAAAATCGGAATTATTACCGACAGATATTTTCGTCGCTAAATTTAATCCCAAAACAACATTTTTAAATTGCCACATAAAAAGGGAATTAGCAACACATAATACGATTGCTAAAGTGAAAAAAATCATCGATATTTACTTGTAAATTTATTATTATTATTATTATTATTATTACTATATCCAACATTTAATTTATATAAATAACAATTCTCCAATATTATTATTTAAAAAAAATATAATACCCCAAAAGTACAATTAAATTGTATAGTACTTAAAAAGTACTGTGAAAAAAAAAAACTAATCCAAGCTAAATACAACTTCACTAACAAACTAATCCAAGCTGCAAAGATAGAACTAGTATGGCTTTCTTCATTGCAAACTCATAAGCATAATTAGCAGGGTCTTCCTCAACCACTGACATAAGAAAAAAAAATCATTTTGTTAGCTATATGTAATATCTTAGGTCTGGCAACAATTCTTCCATTCAAGAGCACAAAATTTGCGCAAACAGATACTCATCTAAGCTCATGTTTTTAAAAGAACTGAACTAGAAAGCAATGCAGTCCAATGGTCAAACTAGTTAAACAAGATTATCATGACCAAAAATATGTGTTATATAAATTTACAACTTGATGTTATAGGCAATTAATTTGTTGTAGAATGAGGCATTCACATAATCCCGACAAGAATATATGTTGCGTGCGTATGAATAAATCAGAAAGGCTACCCATAACATAAATGTAGATGAAACAACGAAAAGGAGGTACCTTCCCAAGAATGCAAATTCCTTGTGAATCCTTTGTCTTTGTTAGGCAGATCAAATAGTGTAGCAGGTTTGCGAACTTCATCTTGCAGACAATTAGAAGCAAAGATTAGGCAAAAAGAATAGGAATAGAGGAATATACTACACCAGAAGGAATCAAAGTACTCGCAAAATAAATAAAAAAACATTTAGTGTGGAATTCTCTTGAGAAAGAAACAAAAATGAGTTTAGTATATCTATAAAAATTCAAATGCATATCTATTGCCTATTGGCAAATTAAACATGTTAATTAATTAGCGTTCATCTTACAACAAAAGAAATCAGCAAAGCAAAATAGGTTGGAATAACTTATCTTTTATAATATGTTTGTACACAGTCAGCACCTAGGCTATGGCTAATGTATTTTAAGCATTTGCACTTTAGTTAAGCATATAAGTATAAAATAAAATGTGGTATGGCACCATAATTTTTTCAAAAAACAAGTGTATGATCATGAGGGGTTTAATTATAAATTTAAAGTGACCACACAACACTGTATCTTCACATTTCTAAGAAGAAAACATTCTCTCATGCCTCACTGACCACACACAGATAGACAGTCACTCTCTCGGATCCTATAATTTTTCCAATTTCTTTTATTAGCTTATTAGTGCTAATCCAGCTTATTAGTGCCTTAGAAATCTTTAAATTGTGGTGGGACATCACCTGGATCATATTATCCAATGAAAAAACACAAACATCAAAAAACAATTTCTCAATCCGTTTTCCTCTGCTCCCGAATATAGCTCACACACTAAAACCAATATCTATGTATTAACTGACAAAATCACATAGCTGTTTATATCATGAATTTTGAAGGGAAATCTTAGATAAGGATTTTAACAAAAAAATAATACATCAAGAAATAATCAAAAAATTAAACTAAATTCTCAAACAGACTGTGAAAGTGCGAGAGAATATAGAATCATACTGGAATTGGCGCTGCCCTTGCTCAATGGCACAACCACCATTTCAAACCATTGCCACATCTGAAACACACACGCCTAGAAAGCAGCAAGGAATCCGCTCTTCTCACAGTAGGTTCAAAGGTCGTAAGCATTATAACTGGCAATTTCTACATTATAAATAAATGAAATCCTCCAAGAGAAAGAGATATGACTATTCTCAATATCAAAAGACTACGCCATTTCTATAAATACCAACAAGCAAAATCAAATACAAAAACACCAATTTAGATTCCTCTTATTGCGAAAATTGCCTTCCAAATTCGTCACCAACCAGTCCTAGAGTGGAAGACTGCAAAAAAATCCCAATCTCTAGAATCAAGTAAAGTTTGCCAAATAAACAGTCATGTAGGAGATGGATATTATATTCAGTACAAGAACCACACAGAGGACATAACTCATTATTAAACAAATGATGACGGCTCCGTTCTTGGTTAGTTAGAAGTTGATTATGATTAACTAGCTAAAGAAACAAAATTAAATACCTACAATACATGTATAATGAAATTAAAAACCAGAATCACAAGATCAACAACAAAAGAAACAAAATTAAATACATAAAATACATCTGACCCACAAGAAGTTGCATTGAAGCATCACCAAATTGGGCCTTTTTGAGAGTATCTTGAAACTAGCGTTTGGAGCAACCAGATACCACCCAATTCTTTACTTCAAGAACCCAAAAATGGTGAAGACACATAAAGAAAGAGAATCAAAACGAAAAAGAAATCGATGAACTGGAATGCCTCGGTAGGCCTATCTCCGATCTACTTATTATCGGCGAGTGGGAAGAAACGAAGGGCATCGGAAGAGGGACGGTGATGGTTTTGAAGTTGCTGGTAGATTTAAGGATTATGGGTTTGGGGGGCGAGATGTGGCATAGGAGTGAGATTTAGGGATTATGGGTTTTGGGGCAGGGATGATCCCGGGGCAGGGATTCTCCAGCTCCAGCGGGACCCGTTCCATTGGGTGCAGAGAATCTCCGAATTTTTTTTTCGCGAAAATGATGGAAATAAATCCTCATTATAAATTTGAGGACGGAAAATGGGGTATCTTCCCCGCAAAAAATATTTTTTTTAATTTTAAAATATAATATTTTATAAATAATTAAAATTAAAATTAAAATATAACTTAATTTTATAATTATTAAGTTTTAAATTATACTTAATTTTAAATTTAAGAATGGTTAAAATTTATATTAATTTAAATTATGATTAATTTTAAATTTTTTATTTATTAAATGTTATATTTTAATTATTTATAAAATATTATATTTTAAAATTAAAAAAATATTCGGGGGATGAAGATCCCCACGGAGGACGGCAATCCCTGCGAGACAGGGGACAGGGGGGATTTCCTCCCCGTTCTAGAGTCGAGGATAGGGACGGAGAATCCCCGACCCTGGTGGGACAGTGAATAGAGATATAATCACCGGCTCCATCCCGCCCCGTGAGCACCCCTATTTGGGGGTGAGATTTAAGGATTTTGGATTAGGGGTTATGGTTTGCCACCCATGGCGTGGGACGATAGTGAAGGATGCAATGGACATGAGGGAGGGAGAGACGAGGCAGAGAAAATGACAGATCCATGTGAGAAAATAAAAGAAAAATGAGGGAGAAAGAGATGAATACATACGGGGTGATAAGGGTTTTAAAAAGATAAAAATGTGCCCACTTTATTTTTACAATCTCTACCAAACAAGGGATAATTTCATAAATAAATTCATACAGTGTTTTTTATTTGTATAAATAGGTAATATACACACATATTAAATACATATTAATCATAAAACTTACTTTTATAATTAATATTTAACCAATATTATTAAAATTCTAAAAAAACAGCTTAAATAGAGAGAAAAATATTTATTCCAAGATGTTAAGCTTATTAAATTAGTTATATAATCCACATATATCTTTTTCTGTATTATCGCTCTTATTATTTTAAATTAATTTGAATTTTAAATTTAAAAATTATAATAACTATATCTATATAAGAAAATGTTATTTTTGTCAAATTAAAAATAAAATTTATAATATAATATGATTAAAAACGAAAAAATACAATTAAAAAATTTATCCTAATCAATGAAGGTACTGTAAAAGTAATTATATAATTTTGAGCTTAGATATTAATCTTATTGAGGTTAGCAAAGGGACTAAATTTCGATACAATTTAATGTGTATAGCAAAGGGATTGAATTTTGATACAATTTCATGTGTATTAATCTTATCGAGATTACCAAAGCGTATATATGTATATTTTATTATTATTATTATTATTATAATATTTAAAAAAATAAATAATCATAATTATAAATTTTGAAAAAATTAAATTCAAAATAAATAATTAAAATAATATAAAAACTTTTTAGCAACAACACAGTCGTCGCAATACTATGTATTTCTATAAAAATGAATAGTGACAGATTTTGTGTCGCTATTCTGTAGCTAAAGTATCAATCGAATTAGCGACTAGAATTCGGTCACTATATTTTTGAAAATTGTTGTAGTAAAGAAAAAATTTGAAAACTTTTTAGCAACAAAGAAAATCCGTCATAAAAAATGATGTTATTATTTGCCGCCAATATTTTATGAGTATTTTCTCAGTTCCATCGTCAAACTTAACACCAAATTGAAAATATGCATTTTCACAATAGAAGTGGAAAACAGTCGCTAATCCATCCTATTTAGCGACGAAAAATGAGCCGTCGCTAATTCAAGTTTTTTTTGTAGTGCAACATTTATGGACAAACCAGCTACACCATACAACATGATGATTTCTTCAATGAATTTTTTAGTGGTTTAAATGTTATTGATACATAGGATTTAGCAGATCAATCATTATATATTGGAGGGTACAATGATGTATTATCATTATCTCAAGATCCAAATCCATATGAGATGGATTCCCGAACCTCTAGGCATATTAACTCACTTTGTAATAAGAGATTTTGATTATGTTTTATTGGTGTATAATTTAAATATATGGCCATGACAATTGTAATCTTATTTGTATTTTAATTAATTTTCCTTAATTAAATATCACAAAATGGTATGCACATTATTTTCTTAAATTTATCAAAGCACAATATATTATTAAATATATTAATTGTACAATATTTAAATTGTTGAGAATTTCAACCTCTGCATGTTTTTTTTATTGTGAACAATATTTTCACAGTTGTTACAATGCGTTACATGACCACGTTCATGCCTATCTATCTCATCTCAAATGCGAGTTGTTCTTGGCCAACATTTCTTTCTTGGCAATTCCATATCAGGTTTAATTTTAGGAATGTAATACTGCAACCAATATGCTTTATGTGCCATCAATCGAAATTCCCCATCATAGCAGTTAAGTGTCTCTATTATGCTATAATAGTTATCAACAAATATCAACAAGATATTTTTGTTCCTTGAAACTTACCGCCCTCATATTCACACTTTTCGAGACTCAATATATGAGTGTATGGCTGAACGTTCACCTCTGGTGCTCTGTATGCTATCACACTAAACAATTTATACCGACTATCATAATTAACAATAAGGTGTCCTCGAGCCTTGTTAGCCCGTTTGGTTATAAATTTAACGCATTTAGATGTGAACCGTAATCCTTGGACCATTTTAGTCATATAGAAACCCTTTCTTTGATCATAATATTTGACCAACAGACCAAAAGCATGCTCAATGATCATAATGATTGACATCATGCGAACACTTTTAAGAGCATATTGACGCTCTTAGCAATATTTGTCACAGTGTGGCCATATCAATACCCACCATCTTTGGATAATATTCATTTGTTTAATGATATCCGTATTGCCCAGTTGTAGGAATCTTGGTCAAGGTCTTTAATTTCATCCATTTCTTACTAAAAATTACGCCTTTAAAATTGCGCACCTACACTGTTATCGATTAACATTATCTTATCATATAATAAATTTGAATAAATAATATTAAAGATTTATTTACTTACCAGCCTTGTAAAGTAAATCTTTCATTGTTGAATTCATATGGTACATGTTGTAGTTAATAACAAAATGGTGCAAACAGAACCTATGATTAGAGGTTCCTTCCAACCACTCATTTCATTCCAAATAAATGACGTTATACCAGCATGTCGGTTTGATATAACTATAATGCTGACACATTGAGCTACATACTTCCTAATCATCGTCATGAACCAAACCCAACTGGATTTATTCTCAAACTCCACAATAACAAATGCAAATAGGAACATGCCATTACCATCGGTAGAGCTAGCTATCATAAGCTTCACAGTTGGGTCTTGGGTATCTTGTAGCACAAACTCATAAAGAGTTCCTGGATTATAATCTTACGAAGAAAATAAAAAATCCAATAACCTCTCAAAGGACTCAACATAATTGCTAAATATAGGCTTTATGGCTCTCATCTTCCCGTACTTTGCCTTACTATACAATACATCAACTTAAATTGCTCCTTAATAGCAGCAATAATAACATCAATAGGTTAGGTCGATTTGTTACTTACCATACCCATGATGTGATTATGAATAATTTTCGATCCCAATTATCTATGATCTATTGAAAGATTACCAGCTGAGCATGAATTGATAGCCATATATGTAAATAGGCTGTAATTACTCTATAATTTACCTTGTTTCCTTTATTACCCTTTGTATATTGTATTATATATTTAACTCAGTGAAATACAAGTGTTTGTAGCCCCAATTCCATATGGTATCATAGCAAAACCTAAAATTGCTTTCTACCATGTCAACATCCCATGAAATCCCTGCCTCCTCCATTGCTGGTGCCTTTGTCTCTACATACCCCATCATCACCGGCTGTCCCACCAAAATAAATCCCATTATTAATTATTCTATTATTAATACTACAATTGGGAATATGATATCCATTCCCACTTCCATGCCCTTGCATTCCAATGGAGTCTTTATTAACTCCACATAACCCTTTGTCCATTCTCAAAACTTTTTAAATCTATCAAGTCACCTTACAGTTAAACTGAATTCCACCAATTTTGTTTTATGGAAGGCACAGATTATGTCACTCCTACGTGATTGTCAACTTACACACCACATTGATGATAAATGTCCTATTCCACCTAAATACTTTGACAATCAATCTTCGAATCCATTATTTGAGGTGTAGGAATAACAAAACTAGCAGGTATTGAGCTGGATTTTTGCTTTTATTTTTAAAAGTTTGCTACCACTGATTGTTGATGTAGAGACTGCTCAAATCGCATGGAACAAGCTTGTTCGTGCTTATTCCTTTGGGTTACGCTCGTAAATTTAGAATTTACTCAATCAGTTGCACAACTTTAGTCGAGGGAATGATAGTATCTTGACATATATTTTAAAGGCTAAAGGTATTTATGATCAACTCTGCTCTCTTGGTTACTTTATTAGTGAAGATGACCTTGTAGATACTGTTATGTTGGGTCTGGATAGTGAGTATAGGCCATTTGTCAGGGCCATTGAGGCTCGTCTTGAAGACATTACTTTTGATGATTTATTTAGCCTGCTGTTAAGTGAGGAACGACAAATTGCATGTGATGCTTCTGAGAAATTTGCACCTACTAACCTTTTTAATGCCAAAAATTCTCATAATAGAGGTAGAGGCCATGGAACCCAAAGCAACAGGGGATGCCGAACCACTAGGAACTCTAATTCTCGTGGAAATAATTTTTTTAATAATTCTTCAGCTGAGAGTATAGACAACTCGCAAATAATTTGTCACAATTGTAGGGGTATTGGTCACATATCCCACACCTGTTCATCCCCTAAACTCTCCATCAAGCCCAAATCCAACTTAGCTGCCAACTCTTCCACTACACAACTGTTGATTGTTGACTCAGGTGCTATTCATCATTTAACTTCTGATCTGGGTAACCTGAACATCCACTCTGAATATCAAGGAATTGATGAAGTTACTATTGGTAATGGTTCTAAACTCTATTTCTCTAAAGTTGGTAACTCATCCTTTTCCATTAGGTCTCAATTATATAAATTTCATGACATCCTTTTTGTTCCTAAATCTTCCAATAATTTATTATCTATTTATGCTCTCACTAATGCTAACCCCATTTCTATTGAATTCTTTTCTGATTGTTTTGTCATCAAGGATTTGGCAATGGGGATGGTTCGCTTCTGAGGCCAGAGTAACAACATATTTTATTCTTTTTGTTTATCTGCTTCTCAAAATAATTTAGCTAGTTTAGCATCTTTGTCTACTTAGCATGATCGTTTAGGACATGCTTCCTTTTCTACTGTTAAACAAGTACTTTCATTGAATAAAATTTCAGTTTTTACTTATAATACTTCATTATGTTCTTCATGTTGTATTAGCAAGAGTCATAAATTACCTTTTGTCTTATCTAAATCTGTTTCTTCTAGTCCTCTTGACTTAATTTGTGCTGATGTTTGGGGACCAGCTCCTATGTTATCTATTAATGGTTATTCCTATTATGTTTTTTTTCTTAACCATTATAGTAAGTTTTCTTGGGTTTATTTTCTCAAACACAAATCTGATGTGCAATCTATTTTTGTTCAGTTTCGTAACCTTATGGAAAAATATTTTAATCGACCCGTTAAAATTTTTCAATTTGATGGTGGGGGTGAGTTTATGGCCTTAACTTCCTTTTTTCATGACCATGGCATTTATAATGGAATTTCCTATCCATATACACCCGAACAAAATAGGACTACTGAACACAAACACCAAAATATTATTGAAAATGGCCTGGCATTACTACATCGTGCACATATGCCTTATAGATTTTGGACCTATGCCTTTGATACAGTCACATACCTCATTAATTGTACACCCATGTGCCAACTTAAGCATCTCACACCTTTTCAAAAATTATTTGGTGATTCTCCTAATTATATGTCTTTTCGTGTGTTTGGATGCCTTTGTTTTTCTTGGTTAAGGCCTTACACTCATCATAAATTTGATGATAAATCTCACCCTTACATCTTTATGGGTTATAGTAAACTTCACAAAGATTACAAATGTTTTGATCTTATCTCTTCCAAATTCTTTATCTCACGCCATGTTTTGTTTGATGAACAGGTGTACCTATTTTCGAAGTTAACTCATGAGCAGCATCCTAAGCCTAGCAGTTCCCAGTCTTCTGGTCTTACCTTACCAATTGTTTTCCCTCCCATTTTGCCTCCATCTCTTTTGCCACCACCATAGTAGCCCCACCTACCTCTTTGCACCTAACCTCTCCAGCTTCATCCTCAACCTCCTTACCTCCTACCTCTTTTTCGTCTCTTTCTCCCATGTCTCTTCCCTCTACTCATGACTTCATTAACCTCCCTTCTCATCTTCCATCCACTCAGCCCCCTTTTACTACTTCTTTCCATCGAATGGTCACTGTATCCTAAATGGGGTAATTAAAATCGAAGCAATCCAAGGCTCTCCTACACTTGTCTGAACCCACATCATTTCATCAAGCCTCTCAACATGCATATTGGCATCAAGCAATGACTGAGGAATACAATGTTTCAATCTCAAATGGTACCTGGGTGCTAGTTCCTCCTCACCTTATTTAAAACTTGGTTGGTTGCAAATGGGTTTATCGTGTAAAATAGAAGTCTAATGGCTCCATTGATCACTATAAGGCCCATCTTATGGCCAAGGGATTTCATCAACATCATGGCATTGACTTTTTTATAACTTATAGTCTGGTTATTAAACTTGCCACCATTCGACTTCTATTATCTATGGCTATCTCATCTGGTTAGGAAATCATTCAATTGGATGTCTTTAATGCCTTTCTTCATGGCAATTTAGAAGAAATTGTCTTTATGCAATAGCCTCCCGGTTATGTCAATCCTCGATTTTCTCATCATGTTTGTCAACTTAAGAAATCTTTACATGGCCTCAAACAAGCTCCTCATATGTGGCACAAGAGGGTCACCGACACCCTTACTGCCATGGGATTTTTTAGCTCTAAATCTAACACATCTCTATACTTCAAATGTGCCGGAGTACTTGATCTTTTCTGTTTGATCTATGCTGATGATATTATGGTTTTAGGCAATTAGTCTGGTGCTATTGCTGATTTGATTTCTAAGTTACAATGTCAAATTGCTATTCGCAACCTTGGTTCTTTTCGGGCATTGAAGCCATTTGGTGCCAATCTAGGTTACTCCTCACTCATAAGAAATACATTCAAGATCTTCTTCATCGAACTAATATAATTAGGTGTAAAGGTATTTTCACTCCAACTTATGTTAAAGAGAAATTGACGTTGGGTTTAAGGGATCCATATTCTGATCCTACTGGTTATCGTTATGCTGTTAGAAGTCTGCAGTACCTCTCTTTAAATCGCCCTGATATTTCACATGCTATTAATAAATTATCTCAGTTCATGCATGCTCCTACTACGATTCACTGGCAGGCTATCAAACGTGTGTTACGCTATCTATCCTGCACCATATCTCATGGTCTATTTCTTCATAAAAAGTCCAATTTTTTTCTTCATGGCTACATTGATGCTGACTGGACGGGTAGCCTTGATGATTGAAAATCCACCATGTGTTTTGCTATTATTTAGGGCATAATCTTATCTCTTGGAGTTCTAAGAAGCAATGTTTTGTTGCTCTTTTGTCCACTGAAACTTAATATCATGCCTTGGCTACCAGTGCATCTAAAATTGGGTGGTTACAAATCTTGCTCACTGAACTTGGGTACAAACTTCCCCGCTCACCTTAACTTCGGTGTGACATTCTTTCCACCACTTATTTAACTATGAATCCTATTTATCATCAGTGCAGCAAACACTTAGAGGTGGATTTTCACATTGTACGAGATCGGGTCTCTAAGGGTCTTTTTCGAGTCTCTCATATTTCTACACAAGACCAAGTTATTGATGTTCTCACTAAACTGTTGTCCAAAGAGCGATTGATTTCCTTTTGCTGCAAGTTAAACATCAGCCCAACCCCTGCTCAACTTGAGAGAGGATGATAGCCATATATGTAAATAGGTTGTAATTTACTCTATTTCCTTTACTACCCTTTGTATATTGTATTATATATTTAACTTAGTGGAATACAGGTGTGTGTAGACCCAATTCCATATGAATGTGGTCCCTTAAACATTATGATTATCCATAAAAGACTTATTCCTTTCCTTATTGCTTTTAACCTATATACACACCCACCTTCAGACTGTGCGCACCTCACAACTTAGTAGTTTAGCTTTGATTTAACAACTATAAAGTCAACATTTCTTATGATTGAGTACTTTTCACATAAGATTTTACTTCATCATTGTTCCAATCCGATCGATAACTCAGAGAAAGCATCCTAAGTCTGAAAGTGAACACCTTCTGATATATCAACTTGAAACACATCTAAACTAATATATGTATAGTGCTTCGATAGAAACATAAAATTTTTAAGGATCCAACTTTGACCCTAGTGGGATTATGTAAATTTAATGGGAATTATAGTTAAAGTAATGTTTAAATTAAGTTAATTGACAAGTAAATGTTAGAGTTTAAAGAGAAGTATTTTGGTAATTTTACTCTATAAGTTTTTTATATGGTTTATTAAGGAAATAGTATTAATTTGATGGGTGAGATTGAGATTAAAAGAAGTTAAGTTGGGGTTAAATTTATAAAGGAGATTGTAGGATCAATTTCAATTAAGGGAAAAGGTAAGGAGTAAAGAGGGATTTTGGTTGCTAGCTAACCTCTTTCATGACTTATGTGTCAAATGCTAAAAAAAGGATGAGTTAAGTTGATGGAGAGTGTTCGGTGATGAGTTAAAGGAACTACATATTTTTGCTTTGTTCTTTCTTCTCTCATCTAAAATAAAGTTTCTCTCTTTAGTTTATCAATAAGTTCTATAAAAAGAGGTTTATGAGGAGTTTGAAGTTGGATGCCAAGGAGGAAGTGCATGTAAAAACATAAAAAATAAGGTTTTATAAGAGTAAAGGAATTTTAGCTTTAATATTCGATATGGGAAATGTCTGTAAACATTGAATTGCACGTAAGAGTTGTAATAGATGATGATGAATTAAGATAATAATATGTTAAAGATTATGGTAATATGGGAATTTTAAGCTCTGCATGTAGAATTCATGAAAGGAATTTGTATGCAATGAATTTAATCTCTTTCACAAATTGAATTTGATGTCTAATAGTGCTTAAAATAGCTTAGTTTATGGATTTCTAATGTTTCAGTGTTAGAAATTATGTTTTGATGAGTTACAATTTGCTTATATGATGAGTTTGATATTAAACTTGTAAGAGTGCATGTTAATTTCTCTTAGGTAGTAGGGAGTCCCTTTGCCGAATGGAGCTTTTATGATCCCAAGTTGAGCCTTCACTCTTTCGATCTCGCACTGCCCTCTATCAAGTTCACATAGCACTCACCCGTGTTCATCACCCCTCACCTATGTAAAATTACCCTGTTCTATGCATAAAAAATAGAGAAAGCTCACTCACCTAAGGCATAAATCCTTCACCCGAGGTATACAGCCACTCACCTGAGCTAAACATCCCTCACCTGAGTTTTATAACCTCACCCGATTGTATTATCCCTCACCTGAGGTAAAGCTTTTTAATTTACAGATTTAAGTCTTTTAACTGAAGTAAAGACTTATTTTAATAAAATAAGATTAAATTGGTTATGTAACAGCCCTTAGAGTTAATAGAAACATAAATTTCTTGATTAATTGGTGTACTATTGTTTTGGCATGCAATTATATGGTTTTAGCTAAAATTAACAATATAGAATATTGATATTTGGCATCTTATGTAATTATCTAAAATAATGATCAAAACCATATTATTGTTAATCCATGAAAGAGCTCAATTATCTTGTTCATTAAAAGTCATGTAAATAGATAATTTTATGACTCTAAAAAGTACATGTTTACATATATAAAGCATATGAACAAGCCTAAGATATGTTGTTCATTTGAAGTAGCTTAACTATGTTTGTATGCTTACACTCTTTATTGTCTTGTGAAAGTATACGAGTACTATGTTATACGTTTACAGACATTGATACATTTATATGTGTATCTTTAAATACCTGAAATCTTACATTCTTGTATATAAAGGTATAAGTACAATATTATTTTATTAAGGAATAAGCTTACTTGTTTATACCAATATGAACTTATATATTTAACATGCTAATTTAAATAGAGATATGTGATGATAGGATTCAGTCACAGTAATACATGAGATTTATGCATACTGATCAAGGGTATAAATGTGCACTATGAAATAAAGATGTTTATAAATGTTTATTGTTATTAAGTTATAGTTCCTATAAAAGTATTATACAAGCATGAGAGTGGAATGTGTAAGCATGATGATAGGCGATATTGTTGCATGTATATGATAAATTACATGCCTTTGTATCGATTATAAGTAAGAATGCTCTCATTCAAACATATCAATGTTATCATGCTCGTTAAATGTTTATGTAGGAACAAGCATAACATATATAACATTTGTTTGAAATGGTATAGTTACATTTATATGTTTATTCTCATATGTTATCAAGTAAAAGTATGAAGTTATAGTGTTATTTACTTATTGCATTTGTATATACTTAAATTATGTATCTTTGAACATAATTATGGAATAATAATATCTATAGAGATGGCTCAATTACATGAGTTTGCATATATATATATATATATATATGAAATTGTGAAATGAAAGTATGCATATGATATGGTTCCATACCATTATAGATATTCATGCTTATAGAATGTTGTTATATGAACAAGTATTACATGATACTCTGCTTATAACTATACACTAGTATATATATGATTCAAAAGTAAAGTAAAGTATAAAAAGATAATGGAAAGAGATTATTTTGTCTGCGTCTATGTTTAGGTTGTGGATAGATAGGCATATAATTTGCAGCTGCGATCGTATTGAGATGGTCCCCATTTGGATCATAAACAGCCTCATTTGGGTTGTAGCCAACCTCATTTAGGTTTGCTAACTGGTCTAGTGTATCGTTTAACCCCATTTGGATCCATCATATAATACCTTTGGGTATCTTATTTATACCTTCAGGTCCTATCGTATAACCTGTTATCAACTTCTTTGTACCTTAATTGATATGTGCAAAAGTACAATACAGGATGAAAATACACTTTCAATATGCTTTTATACATGAAATTTTAGAATCACATGAACATTCTATACTTATGAGTTATACATATGAATGCTCATTCTTTATAATCATACGCTACCTGCTTAATTTGATTAAAATATTACTGGAATTAAGCTTTTATATATTTATAGATAGCATTTTAGTATCACATATGTATATTAGATAATAAGTTATGCATATGAATTAGTACACTATTGTTATCTTGCCATAAGCATATTGACGATTGTAAGTTCTCCCTATACACATGCTTCTTGAGTGAAATTATAAATGACTTAGGTGGCTCATCATATAAAGAAGTTATGAAATTATTGTGTTAATTATGAAAGCTTATAGTACTTAGGAATACAATATATATGTATTTGTATTCATGCATGGTGATGTCTATCATTAGTTACATTGGCTATATGTTTTCTTTATAGCTATTTGTTTATTATTTAATATTGAAGAATGATAAATGTATAATTTGATAATTGAACCTAAATGAATCATGAACTTACAGATGGTGAACTTAATATTATTTGAAGCTTGAAATAGAAATAAATTAACAATTCAACATATTAGGAAATTTGTACGTTATAAAAGAAGAGAATGAAAAGGCATAGCAAATAACAATTAGTTAAGATTGTTAAAAGAAGTTTTGGTATAGGGATTATAACATACACATTAATTTGTTTTGGAAATTATTAGTATCTATTAAAGCATAGAGATCTATATATTAACTTAAGTTTTATGTTCTATACAGACTTTTCTATGAACATAGGTTGATATTACCATGTTTTAATGATAGATAAGTCATGAGAGTGATTAACTAATTTGAAATATAGGAATTTGGAAATCTTAGTTGAAGTATGTAAACAATAGTAAGAGTAAATAATTACTGAATAATTGGAATAATTAGTAAATAATCGATATGGGATGTAACAATTATATGAGATTGTATAGTAATTGGTAAATATTAAGATCACATTGCTTTTGTTTTAAATGATTGATTTTTATGCTTAATTATTTTGACGAATTCAAATGGGTCATCTAGAAGTTTTATTTTTCCCACTAAACTTTATAGCTTAGCACGAATTTTTGTGCGTGTAGCTTTCCAGGGTTAGATCCTTTTCAAAGTTGATATCTATAGTGGGCTGGCCAATACAAGACAAAGAGAGAGATAGAAAATATAATTCATGTGAATTCGAAAATTTTATGTCTAATAGTTTTTGTAATTATGATTCATCTATATATTTAAAGGTGATAAGGGAATTGTGATCAATATGATGGATGTTTAAGTTTTTTATTAATAGTTATTGAAGATTTTCACCAGAGTTTAATTATTATTAGCGACTTAAATAGATTTATAGAATGGATTATTAGAGTAGGGTGTTACAAAATTAGCCTCGCCTATCTCACCACTTAGAAGCATTAATACCGATGGACTGGCGTATTGCATATGATCAGGCTCATCACCATCACCAAATTCAAAGCTATCACTTCTTACAGTCATTTTTGCAGTTTCAACCTCTGGATCATCATTAGGTGATAGATAATCAATGTTAAGTGCATCATCTTCGAAATCACCCTTGTCACCCAAATTAATTAACGATTCATTTTTATAATCTGCACTAGCGAGATAATAAAAAAAACTCCCTCATTTGTAATGTTGCTAGATATACGATCACCAAGTAAATCACAATCTCATTTATAGACAGATTGCCAGGGCTGACTAAAAGCTGCATCTTACCATCTAAGAAATAGAATGTCTGATTGACATCTTGGATATGCAAAATAGGAAAACATAATTTTTATGTTTGACATCTAGGATATGGGAAATAGAACTTCTCTATCTAACATCTTGGATATGGGAGACAAAACATCGTTGACTATTGTGTGACTTCGCTAACAAAATTCATGTCTATTGAATGACTTCTTGATCTAGTTCTAAAAATAGATTTACTTAGAAAATTACCAACCCATTCGACTAAATGATCACCTACGTTGACTCGTACAAGTAACAAGCATCTAGCTGACTGATGTGTGTATATGACCATACCCTGAACCGATAGATACCTCCCATCCAATCAAGTCATCATCTCGTCAACTGATAGATTATCTTGGCTAATTAGGACCAGTATCTCCTTGGTAGATATATAATCATTGTTGTCAACTTTCCTCCATATTTTGTACTGCATCTCCACCAAATTGAGAGAACATTTCAATGTCTTCTCGACTGATAGACTGCCTTGACTGACTAGGACCAATGTCATTTACATATAATTGTTAAGGTGTCTTAATGTTTTTTTATCATTTGCAATGCTTCTTTGTAAATTGATAACTGTGAGGATACGTAGGTAGACTGGCTCTTGCACCACCCTCTGCAGCTACAATGATTAATTCCACCAAGTTATAATCATCATATCTCCTTAAATTATCATATATTGCATCTATGTCATCGTCTTCTACTAAATCCATAGACGTCTAATATAATGATCCTTGGTTGTATATTGAACTCTTGTATATAATTCTAAAAACTACGTTATTGATACCTAAACCCAATTTAACGTGAATTTTATAAATCAATTCAATAAGAGTTGACTTATTTTTAAATCTCAATCTTCTTGCAATGGCATTTAAACCAAATATATCATATTGAAAACATGCCGCTTCATAACTTATTTTCCATTCCATGTGAAAATAAAAATCGGTATATATTGATATCTTCCAACTACATATAAGTCAAAATAATATTATCATAATTTTCCTAAGCCATTTGTTTACAATTATATATTTCATCCATAAAATAAATTTTGACAATTATATGCAATAAAACACTATTATTATTATTATTATTATTATTATTATTATTATTATTATTATTATTATAGGCGCTCGACATTTTAATTTTCAACAGGTGTATCATGGGAAAATTGAATAGATGTCTAACACCTCTGAAAATGCAACCAATTATTATGGGAATAGTATCAGTATCGGACCTAAAACTACAACAATATTGATCCTACAACTAATAGTTACGGTTTAAAGTCTAACATCAATACTATTCCCGCAATAGTAGGTTACGTTTTCATGTCAGATGTTAAACTCCACTATTTGGGTTTCACTTCTGATACTACAAACAGCTACTGCAATTTTGTAAAAAACTCTATTTATCTAAATAATTTTTTACTAATCACACCCCCCCCCCAAATACGGGACTTTTTTAAATGAATAATGTTTTTGGGGAAAAGAATTTGGTTTTTGGGATGTTTTCAAAAGTAATTGAGGTTTTAGTGTTTTTAACATTTTCACCAAACATATCTACGAAAATAGAATGTGGAGTCCATGGTGTAGGGGGTTGATGGGAGTTCATTCCAGTATAGAGTCCCTTTGATAATGGCCTGCAAGGCCAGATCAATTTTCTTATTTAAGAATAAAAAGAACTATTGAAATACTCAAGAGCATGTATAATGGTGGGATGGAGACTTTTTTATAAATAATATTTTTGAAAAAATTATTTGGACTTTTGGTGTGTTTTTCAAACTATTTGAATTTTTGGAATTTTTCTCATTGTTGCTAGGAATGTTAGCAAAAATGACAGATGAGGCCCACGACATAAATTTTGGTATATTTATCATTTTCGCTGGAAATGTCAACGAAAATGGTAGGTGGGGCCATGGTGAACTTTAATTAAATTAATCATCCCAAAAAATTAAAAAATAAAATATGTCTCAATTTTTATGATTTGATCTTAATTTTTTTCTATCTAAAGAAAAAAATACATAAAATTGGAACACAAACCACAAATACTGAGTTTGCCCAACTTAATCTCTATCCGTATTCCTAATCAAATAAAATATAACAAAATTAATATCACTAAAATTTAAGAAACAACAGTGAATTGGATTAATTAATCTGATTAACCAATTACTTTTTTTTTAATTTATTAATTTTTTATTTAATTAAATAAAATATTTTTATTGATATTTTAACTATATGTCAACTGTCAATCTTACTTTCGTATATTTTTTCTTTTAATCTCTTATTTTTTTTAGCCAGTAATCTCATAAAATTAGGATAATTATTTCCTTGATTCAAGATATAGGTTGACTATTTTTTTTAAATCAAGTTCTAATTGTATTAATAGACAAAAAAATAAATAAATCATCAATTGCAACCCCAAATTTATAAATTGAAAAAAAAAAGTAATTAATTAATCAGATTAATTAATCAAATTCATTGTTGTTTTTAAAATTTTGATGATATTAATTTTGTTATATTTTATTTAATTAGAAATATGAATGAAGATTAAGTTGGACAAACTTAGCATTTGTGGTTTGTATTTCTTAGAAGTGAAAAAATTAATAGCATGTCATAAAAATTGAGATATATTTTATTTTTTAATTATTTTTGGATGATTAATTTAATTTAATTAAAACTTTGAAAAAAAAAAGAGATGAACAAGTAAAACTTTCTCCTCCAAAGTTGAATTCCATTTGTGATTCTTTTATATAGAAAATAAATAAATAATGTGAAATATATTGCACTTCTAATTCCACTTTTATGACGTTATTAAGATGGGAGTAATCGAGAATAATGAAACATCTTAGGAAAAAGAAAATAAAAAATGGAACATCACATCTTGGCCGTCAAAATGTCTGCACCATTCGCCATTTGCTAGAGGAATCACACGGCTGAGAATCATTTGTGAAGGGATAGGACTGGAGTGAGGATAAGCAAGCAACAAATATCCTCTCCCCGAAATTTAATTTCTTCTTCATATTATTATTATTATTATTATTATTATTATTATTATTATTATTATTATTTTGTAATTTAATTGAGAGCCACTCTTTGTTTTGTTTTTGAACCACTTGTTGTCTTCACAATTGGATTTGCATGTGAAGTACCTATCACATAAATTCAAACACTATATCTTTATTTAAAACTAATCGGGTTGACGAAAATAAATTTATATTTTTACAATTTTTATAAAATTGCAATTTTCAGCTGAATTAAAATTTTAAAATTAACAAAAATTAAAAGGATAATGATGTGATCACATGCGAGTCATATTAGCCGAACGGCGGACTGTGCAGTTGATTGAGGCTGTGATGGCTGCCCATTAATTCGCATTTCTATTTTAAAAGCATTTTGTTTTTGGATAACAACAACAAAACCCACTTGAACAAGAAAATTTCATTTATTAATTCGATGATTACCACCAATTTATCCTTAATTAATTATACTTTAACATTATTAATTCTCACTTTGTTATTATTAATATATATAACATATGAACTCACGTTCGGTTGCCGCCAAGGTGACTTTATTTTGCTAGCCTACCTAATGCTTCTTTCGTATATCAATAGGAGCATATGATTGGGATGCAAGGAAAATATTAAATGTAGGACCATGGTTATTAAACTCGGGTTGATTCGGATGGTCAGATCGGTTGGACCGTAACTCGACAAGCAATTCGAATCGATTCAACATAAAAATTTAAAGGTATAAAAACTTGGATTGATTCGAAAAAATCAGATTGAACCAGAACTTGATGACTCGGATTGAATTTCGATTCAACCTAAAAATGTTGCACTTTGAGAAACAAAATCCTAAATCTCTAAATTTTATTCCCTTTCTCTGCATCCATTTCAGACCAACAAAAAGAAATAAGAGAAGCGATCGGAAAGATGCCAAAATCAAGTTCATCTTTATTTTTATTTTTGTTATCTAATGGTCTTAATTTGAGGTTCACAGTAGTAAAAATTTTTATGAGCAATTCAGCCCATTATAAAATGGATCATTCAAGACCTTGGCCCATTTATAAGTCTATAAGGACAAAATGATGTTATTTTTTTATAAAAAAAATTCTTAAATTTATAAATTAATTCTATTTTGTTAGTAAAATATTAAATTACTTTTTTTAAGTATTTAAATATAAAAAGAAACTTTGTTAGTGTTAATATAAAAAAGAAACTTTGTTGGTCTTAATATTTTTATATTGATATTTATTAATTAATAAAATTTTCAATGTATTTTGACATATCATATTTTTATTTTTTTATAAATAGTTATATTTAATAAAAATAAAAACTCTAAATTAATCCGATCTAACCAATTAACTCATGACTCAATTGATAGACCGAGTCAATTTTCAAGTTGCTTCTAAAAAGATTATGTAGGACTTATCCATGTGCAAAAAAACTTATTTTTTTAATAATTATATATTAATAGGAGAAATAAAAATCAAATTTCGATTAATTAAAAAATTTATTAAACTTCCAATGGTATGAATTATAAGAGATTAAAAAAATATTTAAAATTATAAATAAGAAAAGAAAAACGTCTGTGGGAGATAGGGTCTAAAACAAAGGCTGACCATTTTTTTTATTAACATTAAATCTAATAATTTGATTAATTAAGCAACGTTGCTAACACGGAATAACAAAGTCTTGGATTCCCCAAACAGACCCTATTAACTAGGTAACTTGGACCCCGAAATATATCCATTTTTCACTATGCAATTTGTGCAAAATTCAACTAAAGCTATCACAAGTTATTGAAGATTAACCGATATATACGCTCCGCTATCCCAAGTTAAACGATGGTTACATAATTAATTACTCATTTCATCCCATTTAAAAAGGTATTTTTTTCTATTTTAATTTATCTCACTTTAAATATTATTTTCGAAATTTAAAAATTATATTTACATGTATACCTTTATTTATTATACAACTTATTAAATATTTCTTTTTCTTATTACTCTCTACTTTTAATTAAAATTAAATGAAATTCTTAAAAATATAAAAGGATATTTTTTCAATTACTATAGTTTTTTATGAAATTAAAGTATTTTAATCATTTTTTTAATTTTCGTAAAAAATAAAAATATATATATTTTAAAATGAGACGGAGAAAGTAGCTAAATTATTGTAGCCTTTACGTGATTATTTCATTGCTGCTACTAGAGATGAACATGAACCGATTAACCAGTCCATTAACAATTTTCTTAAACCAGTTCATTACTATCAGTTAATCGCTATATTAGTTTCGGTTATTAACTTGATTTTTGCATTGGTTTATTGGTTAACCATTAAAAAATTTTAATATATAAATTTAATAAATTATATAATTTATAATATTATTTTTAATTGCTAAAAATGCTTTAAAAATGAAAAAATACTAATTAAATACAATATCCATTAAAATAATCAAAATAAAAATAAAATTTCCATAATTAATTATAAAAATTAAAAATATTCAATATAAAACTAACAATAGAACGCTAATTATGCACATAATTTTAATGTTTATTTCCTAAAAATATATATTTTACAAAATTATATATCATAATATTTATAAATTACACAAAAAATGAAAAATATAAGTGTAAAATTTAAAATATAATTCATAATATATATATATATATATATATATATTCGGTTTCTGATCGGTTAACCATCGATTTTTAAAGTAAAAATCATAAACCTAAAATTTTGGTTTGATTAACCTAAAAATCAATTCGGTTTCGGATCAATTTTTCGGTTAACCACGCTCACCCCTCGCTGCTACAACAGTTAATGGTGATATGATATGTTACGTCATATGCTTGGACACACGTGGTACGTCTCATGTTTGGATCAATTTCACCAACGATCACTGGATTTATAATTTATCATCCAGAAGTTGTGACACCCTTCACTCACTCAATTCCTAATATTTTATTTCTATTATAATTTTCTACTCCCTAAGTCAATTATACACTTATTTAGTATTATTAAATTTCTTATTCTTTTTAAATAAATTTTTGGCAGCATGACAGCTTAAAATCATGCTACCTAAACCTATAAAAATTCAAATTACACATTCAATATTCATCCCCAACTCCAATACTACAACCAATAATCACAACACTTCTAAATCAATCTCAATCTCACACACACATTCACATACATTCACATATATTAATTTTAGTAAGTATATAAGACTGTTCAATTTACATGCCACATTAGTTATACATATCTTATACTATTACATATAATACAACATATTTCTAATTGCACTTTCAACTTAGCCCCTCAAAAATATATTTCATGCCACACTTCAGTTCTGGAATTCTTTAACCAGTGTACTTGTCCCTGCACGTAGTTAAAACAAAACCACGCGTTAAGCAACCTCACTACTTAGTGGTGGATGCACTTACATAGAATTTCACTTAATTATTTTGTTTCCTAAATTAAGCATAATTTACCAAATTGCCATTCAAAACTTTATTTAGCAATTAATTCAAAATTTATTCTTTTTATACCATAATTTACTCTTAGTTGCCTCATTTACCATTTTTTTCACTTAATTTCATTTATTTACAAAAGTTCGTGAAAATTTTCAACTAAGTCCTTAAAGTTGACTTTTTCTCAATTTTGATCAAATTGACCTTAATTTTGATCCATTTGACTTCCTTTGACTTTTAATTTAATTCATATGCATAAATTTTATTTTAATTCCTCAATTTTTTCCTAAGGTGGCAAATTACAGTTTAGTCCCTAAATTTTATTTTATTTACGATTTGCCCTTTTTGGTTCAATTAACTATTTTAACCTCACTCTTCACTTATTTGACCTCAAATTACCATTTTACCTTTAAATTATTGCTTAATTACTATTTTATCCTCACTTTATTTATAAATCTTATTTTTCACTTTATTTATTATTTATTCACATTTATGACATCCAATTTGTTGTAATTATTCTTTTTATTTTGTTTTATTTATAAAATTATCATTTTGGTCCTAGTTAACACAAGTAAAAATTCTCGAACCAGATAAGCGGGGTGAGGAATCCAATAGACTGGAGTAACCGTACAGCCAGGGTATGATGTGGTTCTCCAGCCCCACACACTTTATAAATCTTCTAAAGCGACCATATAGCTAGAGGATGATGCGGTTCTCCAAAACACTGAATAATAAGCCGACTAAATAATAAATCACTTTTCCACTGTACACTTTCAATCAAATCACACTAATATCGTGGTGTATATGCCCCTATGGCTCTATCATGGGATCCTGGATTATCCATTGTTCACGAAGGGCAATATCAATTATCATTTGTCTCTACATTTTTAATTACTTTATACGTAACTTGCATTCATATAGACTTATTAACCATATATTCTTCTTATGTAGGTTTATTATCATGAGGAATTAATTAATACATGCAATTAACACCATATACATCATTTGGCCACATGATGTTCTTTCACATACATCATGTTTCTCACCCACTTACATGTCATTTACATTTCTACATTCAATTTAATCATAATATGCCAATTTACACTAAGTTTACATTGAATTTGTTAAATTATCTTCTCACTCATCATTATGTACACATGTACATAATTAAGTACATTAATTATTTTTCATTCTAATTAATTCTATTGTTTTTCTCGTACCTTGAATTGCTTAATTACAATTAAATACCTCATTACACATCAAATTTTCATATGATAAATTAGAGTACATAATTTGTCCATACATGGTTCCATGCTTTCCACTTTAATTTCTTCACTAATTTAAGTTTATATTAGTCTATTTCATCATTCTATTAGATTATATTAATTTACTCCACACTTTCACACCATTAGGTATAGTTACATAATGTAATATTTGAGAATAATTCAACTAAATTAGTGAAATTAAAGGTAAATTGCATCCACTAATCTCTATTTAGCTTCGAAGACACCTATTCTTCTTTTTTATTTCCTTTGCTTTTCTTGGCCTTTTCTTCTTTTTATTTTCCTCCTTTGGCCAAAAATACAAGGAAGAAAATCATGAGATTAAGTTGAAATTTTAAGCAATCTAAAGCTACTACACCCTTCTCCTAATTATTCTCTACATGCTCATATCAATTTCCCCCTCTAATTCCATCTAGAACTCACAAAGTCACAAAATTCCACTTAAATTTCCTTACTTTATTTCTCAAATTCTTGGCTCCCTTTTGATGCAAACTATTTGCTAGGCTAAAGAGAATGAAATTATAATTATGAAGATTAAAATTTGGCTAGAAATTTAAAGAGAAAGAGCTTGGGTGAGCAAAAATAAAAGAGAGGGGAGTGAGAAGTGGTGGTTCGGATTTCACAAAAAAAATGAGAGGAAATGTTGTATTTTTGGTGAGTTTTCCAAACATTTATAGCTATTTATAGGGGGCCTATATATATTTGAAATGAATGGCTAGGATTCATGCATTTACTATTGAATATAAAGGCTTTAAATTAAGCCACATGTTACTCATACACCCGTTTGTGCTCATCCTACTACTCTAGGCTTGCTTGTACCATATCATAATATTCCATTAATTACTTATATATCCTTATTTGATCAAAATTCCAAAATTTGACCTCTCAATTAACCCGATCTCAATTTTACATCTTGAATATTGAAATTCCATTCCTAAATGTCAGAATGACCTAAATTTTTTTTCCTCGTGTCATGGGATATCTTAAAAATTATGGCAAAAATTTTATCCTATTCTGATATCACTTTGGTATACTTTTAGCTTCAGTTGCATGTACAGCAAGTTCGAAACCCGAAGTTTTGAAATTGCCATAACACTTATTTTTCACTTCTAGCAAACCATATAGGTTATTACTAACATAATTATGAAATCGGAATAATTTTCGAAGGTCTATACATTACTTCAGAGTCCGATCAAACTTTGGGTCAATCTTTTTTACGGTACCGAGTAAAAACTTCTTTGTCCCATTTAAGGGTCAATCTAAGCTCATTTTGGACTTCAATTATACCACTGAACTCCATTTAATACTTATTTTCATAAACTACTATTAGGATAAACTGCCCGTCGGATCACCCATCCTTGAATTATCCTAGTTCGAGCATGTTTAACCTTTACACTAGGTCCCACTTTCCTATCTTATTCAACTTTGATTTCTCTAAAATTTATCGTAGGATAATTATTTATACTCTACATCATACTTTACATAATAAATACAAATTTAGGACATTACTGAAGTAACTAATTTATTTTTCGTGAATTAAATGTCATTGAACTTATCACTTTTTAGCATAAAAAGCCATCTTGATTAGATATACATGGAGATGAATCTATTGTCACATCATCAGCTAATGTGTCATATTTGACACATCAGCAGCCAAATCACTATCATCAGCTAATGTGTCATATTTGACACGTTAGCAATCCATGTGTGTCTATAGCTAATGATGTCTATAGCTAATGCATCATAGCTGATGATGTGACAATAAATTCATCTCCATGTGTGTCCGATCAAGATATTTTTTATGTAAAAAAATGATAAGTTCGGTGATATTTAAGACATAAAAAATTAAGTCAGTTACTTTTTGGTAATAAGTTGTAAGTCCAGTGACTGTTGATGAAATTGATCCAAACATAGGACATGCGATGTGTGTCCAGCCATATGACGTGGCATGTCATGTCATCAATCCGACAAGGGTATTTGCCAAAAATCGATGAATGTGACTTTTATACAAAAATATGATAAGTTTGACGACTTTTAAGTCACGAAAAAAAGTCAGTTACTTTCAGATGATAAGTTGTAAGTTCAATAATCGTAGATGAAACTGATTATATATATATATATATATATATATATATATATATATATATATATATATATATATACACACACACACCTAAATACATTGATTTTTTAAATTTATACATATTTTTAGGTGAAAGATTAATACATATTTTATTATTATAATTTGTAAATTTTAACAAATTTATATTACATGCATTTATGAAAATTTACATTTTATTGATTAACACATTTTTTCTACATTAATTGTTTGAGCAATTTATAATTTTTAAAATTATATTATTAATTATTGTATTTATTAATATGGTAAAAATATACTATTACACTCATTTTAATAATTATACGATCAGAAAATAATTACTATACATAATTTTAGCAAAATTTAAACATTAATCACTAATTAACTATTAAAAACGGGAATAAGTTATATTACCAATCCGTATCAACTGCTTGCTGCATCGAACTAAATTATCCTTAATCAATTTTAAATACATCGATCCATCCCTTTTTGGATAGAATTTAATTTGGCATTTATATTTGTCGTGAGTTGAGATGAAAAAAATATATAGAAATTGATAACCAAATTGAGCTTCTGGATTAGTACCATGATCCCGTCCAGAGTTCAGAGTCTATATCAGGATCCTCCATGTCTGGTAAAGCTTCCCATCCTGGGAAAACTTCTTATTTCGGTGAGACTTTTCTCCCAGTAGGACTCATTTGATCATCAGGATTCCTAACGAGCACAAGACACTTACACCTATAAATAGACGATATGATCAGGTATGGGCTATCTCTTAGCAATTTTATTCAAAATATCCCATTACCCCCTTTACTAACTTGACCATCGTAGCTCCCCCATTGGACCTTCATCGACACTCTTCTATTTTCAGGTATCATTGAAGCAACTATTGTACCAGTCAGGATTCAATACCAGTCAAGTAATTTCGAGCTATTATCATTTGGTGCGGTGAGCGTGAACCCCTTTTATCCTCGTATAATCATGAGTTCTGATGGTGAAAATAACCAAACATGGAAAAACCAAAGTAACACAACTCCGAGCCCCTACTTTCTGATTTTTTCACCCTTGGAGCCCACCCCTCAAGGTGCTTTCCACAACCTCTCTATTGCCAGCTTACCTGCCGAAACACCTGAGGCCCATATACCTGGCCTCACTCCCTAACTATCCCAAGCCTTCTTGGTAACTTTGACACAAGTAGCATCCCAACTAATGTTTCAGCCAACACCATAGACTACCTAAACAAATAATGCACCCATCTTAGAAAATCCAAACTCTGCACCTCAAAAGAATGGGATCAAGAATAACTTTAACAAGCAATAAGCTTGATATGCTCATTGAAGAAATAATACAACAAAATAGCAATGTGGAGCAGTATCAGGATGATTTTTGATCCTCCCTCTCCCGAGCCATACTAGCCGCCCCTTTTCTAAACATTAAGCTATCAAACCTACCTAGATACAATGAAAATACATATCCTTAAGTCTATGTTCGATAATTTTGTCACTCCATGTTAATTTACACCATAAAAGATGTGACCCTTTGCAAGATTTTTCCTCAAACTCTGGTAAAATTTGCTTAAGTATCATTTGAAAACCTACTCGAGCACTTGATAAATAACTTTAGATAGTTTGTAGAAATATTTGAGGCAAAGTTTATAGCGGCCATTCATCCAACCAGAGTCTCGATTGATCTCTACCAGGTGGTCCAAGAGAGGGGAAAACCCTTGCAAAGTAATATAGGTAGATTCAATATGGTGATGATGGACATCCATAACCTAAACCTAGAAGTCACTATTAATGCCCTAAGTAGGAATACTAGATGTCAGGATTTTAGTTACTCCTCGAGCAACAAACCTCCTTATAACTTTATCGAGCTCATGCACAGAGCCCATAAGTATATTCGAATGGACTAAGCTAGGAGACTAAAATACAGTGAACAGGTGAAGGATAATGACAAAACCTGAAGGATAGGCTGGGCAAGGGGGAGTCCAAGAAGGAATTAGTCTAGGGCTATGAAAGGGATAAATAGATCGGTATATGGTCTCGAAATTGTATGCTGATAGTTGCAAGGAAGAGATTTTCACCGAGCTTAACACCTCGCCAGTGCAAGTCCTATCATGGATAAAGAAAAATCAAAAGGTGTATTGGCCAAAGCCCACGAGAGAAGGCGTCAGCAGGGACCAGACATCGTATAATGCTTTTCACAAAGGAAAAGGACATGAAACCAATTACAGCAGGCAACTTAAATGAGAGATAGAATATTAGATTAGGAGGGGTAGACTCAAATAGTTCATTAAAGGAAGTAAAAATGATGAAAGGTGGACCCCCCAAGGCAGTCTGATAAGGTTAAAGGCAGCACTAGCAAAAGAGCCCTAGCAGGTGTGATTCATTTGATTATAGGGGGAAGCATTATGATGTCTTTAGTGATTCAAAAAAGATGAAAGAAAAGGAAGTTTTCTCGCTCGGGTCCAATTAACCCATCTCAGTAGATGTCATCCAATTTTTGAAAAAAGATGAGAAATATGTTCGGTAACCCCACCATTATACATTGGTCATAGAGGCAATTATGGAGGACATTTTTATGCAGAGGATCTTGGTGGACACAGGTAGCATGATGAACCTCATCACCTTGTAGGCTTATAAAGCGTTAGGAATGTCGAGCCCCTTAGATGAAGTGACAGTCCCTCTAGTTAAGATATCTGGATAGCTCGTTAAAGTGGAAGACTATATCAATTGTTATAGCTTTTTCTAAAGCTTAAATACCGCAAGTATACGGTGTACCGTTATAGTACTTCAGATATCGATCCCACGAGGAAATGTTGATTTTAATCACCCACTATTACTACTCAATTTTAATCTTGTTTACGATGTTCAAAAGTGAGATTAATTCTAACTATTCTAATGCATAAATTAATTAAATCCTAGTTAAATCTAATCAAAGAAGACAACAAATATTATGAAACTAAATAATCATGCATTTGATACCATTATTTTAATTATAATTTTTAATCTTATTAGTAAGCCAAGTTGGAATAAATTCCTAATCCACTCTCTCGACATGAATTAGATTGCCTAAATCATGCAATTAAAGTACTAATTCTCAACTCTCGTTAATGAACTAATGGATTTTAATTACATATTTTAAGTTTAAACACCAACCTATAGCAATTATCTCCACATGTGATCTCTCTAACTATGCTTTGATAATGAATTTCCTATTAACTTTCAATAAGACGTTGCTCTCGCTAACTCCCTTATTTATGATCATTATGTTAATTTTCAGAAAAGGAATTGCCATCTCGAAGGTCGTCTTCCTTAACTTATAATGATACTAATAAAGTTTTAATAGCAAATACTACAATCAAAGATCAATATTATAAATGGAAATAGAAATTCATTCATCAATAATCAAATGCCAACATAATATTCATTTAAGGAATTACAAGGAAGAAAGATAAAAATAAGAACAAGGAGAAGGGGATCTCTCAATCCTTTTTCCCTTCACACAAGATGTCTTCTTCCTTGCTTCTTGTCTCCTCTTCAAAACATGAAAAATAAAAACTAAAGTACTAAAGAAAATTAAATGTTCTTAGGATCACATAAAATCAAATTCTAAAACATTCATCATCCCTTAAAATTCTGTTCACATGGCATATATATGCCTATCTAAAAATTGTGTCCCTTCAAGATGTCCTTCCACAAGAGTTGCATTGTTTTGAGAAAAATTGCATCACTTCAGAATTCCAACTGCTCATCCGCACTTTGTCGCGACCTCGCGACTCCTGTCGCGCTCGCGACAAGACACGCCTCTGCTTGGCTGGCTCCGCTGGCTGTCGCGACCACTCATTGCTTTGTCGCCCTCGCGACATGGCACGCCTGTCTCCTTGCTCTCTTCCCCGCCTTCTGTCGCGACCACTCCTCCTTGTCGCGCTCGCGACACCTTCAATGTAGCTCATATGGATTTCTTTCCTCCACTTAACTCCTTTTATCTTTAAATCATTCCCTTCTCCTATAAAACAAATAAAACAACTACACACACACAAAACACATAAAAGTAACAAAATTCATATAAAATACCAAAGTAATAAACACAATACTAGACTAAACCACACATTAACATACAATATTTATGAGCTTTTCAAGCTCATATCAATTCCCCACACTTGAACTTTTGCTTGTCCTCAAGCAAAAACTCAAAATGCTAGAAACCAACAAAACTCAAACATTAAAAACATAAAACATAGAATATGGAGTTTATCCTTCTTGAGATTCTTACACATTAACACACAAGGTTTCTTTAACATATTAATCATGAGTCAATGTCAACTAATACCAAAATAAAATCTTAGATCTATAAGGTTTAATACTCATATGCTCAAAATAATATAAACAAGAGAATGCAAAGTACAAATGATATGAAGCTCTTAAAAACCTTTATTTCTTACAACATGTACTCTATCCTAGCAAGTAATACAAAATGTAGAGTTATTCTCTCATAATTTCTGCCTTAAGTCACTCAAGTGTTTAATGGATTGTGTTTAACTCATATTTCCTCTTGTACCACCACATACCATAAGCTTGTATTAAATAAAAATCTCCATCACTAGCATGAAATGATGCACAAAATCAAAAGGGTCTTTAAAGGGTTATAGCTTGGCTTAGGGTAAGGTAGGAATACTTTTGGGATAAGTAGCTCATGTATGTGGAAAAATATAGCAAATACTCAAACAAATAAGACTTTATACTGCAAAAATTGCACTAAAGCATGATATCTATCTTACTAATGAAATGTCCATAATCCCTTAAAATGATTCTTCAATTCCCACTAGTATTCACCTAAGCTCAACTTCAACTAGTTGCTTCTCTTATTTTTTTGTTTTCTTTTTAAGGCTCAAAGCAAACTAGTATAGTATTTTTATTTTTTTATTATTTTTTTTCTTTTCTTTTTCTTTTCTTTTTTTTTTTATTAATGAAAATACTAGTGACTTAAACTTAAGGGATTAGACACATATTCAAAAATTCATGCTTAAAATATATCAATACTATATCCTACTCATCAAAGCATAACTATATTTTCCACATAAGGGTTCAAGCTCAAGGTTTAATTTGTTAGAAATTGGCACAAGACTTTATATAAGCTCATGAATAAAATAGTTTAGGCTCAAAATGGCTACCTAAAGTCAAAAGGGTAAGTTTTTAAAAGCAAGCCAGAATGGTGTAATCTAAGTGCCCTTATCATTTCTCATGCATATTATATACTAAATGTGATTTCAAAAATTATCTAACACAAGTTCTAGAGTAATGAATACAAGAGGAATTCTCTCAATAAAACAATAAATTTCATATGTTAAGGCTCAAAAGCTCACCATGGCTATGGCAAAACTCTACATCATGCATTCTTACTATTCTAAAGCACATATATAAAGAAACTTGGCTTAAAAGAACTATATACCCAAGTACTTTACCTAAACATGCCTATCCATAGAAACATAATCATATTAAAACTAAAGATCCTTAATTCTAAGTTAGTAAATGTATCAAATCGACTCATAATTAACATGCAAAGATTAATTACATATGTTAATAGGCAATAATTTCACAAAGAATAACTCCATAACACAACTTAACATAAAACATAAAACATTTAACACTAA
Source organism: Excoecaria agallocha (assembly GCA_037975025.1). Taxonomy (NCBI): domain Eukaryota; kingdom Viridiplantae; phylum Streptophyta; class Magnoliopsida; order Malpighiales; family Euphorbiaceae; genus Excoecaria; species Excoecaria agallocha. Next base: position 70,526,121 of record CM075807.1, on the reverse strand, counting down.
TCCTATATGCATACTACCAACTAGCTTCCCCACACTTAAAGGACACAATGTCCTCATTGTGTAAGGAAGACTCCACAAAACAATAAATACAACACAGACAAGCACAACACAAACAATACGAAAATAAAGCAAAAAGAATGACAAAAAGGAGAAGGTAACATTACTCATTGGCCCCACTTGGGGACCCCGGTGGAGAAGGCGTGAAAGGAACGTTGTGGTGGCGAAAGAAGGAAAGGAGCTTGCGGCTGAGGCTCTTATGACTCTTGTGCATTTGCTGAACAGTCGCCTCAAGGGAATCCATCCGAGCCGCCATACTTTGATTGGCAGCCTCAATCCCATCCAACCGAGACATGACCCGCTGCAATCCAGCAGTGTCTTCTTGTGCAGCACCGACACTGGGCTCACCACGATCATCGTAACCCACCCCAAAAGCACTTGCCATAGCAGCTTCGTCTTCATCATCATCCTCATCAGAACCATAAGGTTCAGCAGTAGATGTTTCTGGTGCTTTGCCTTTTCCTTTGGCACGACCAGATCTTGTTTCCTGCACAAATCGGGACAGAAACTGCGGAGGCATAGCATGTCTGTCTAAAACATGGGAGTTACGAAGATAACGTATGTCCATTAAAGTCACATGTTCATTGTCAGCCAAAACAAAATTACCTAAATCACCTAAACACCCCAAAATAATACCGGTTACCATGTGGCACATACCTACAGTTTTAGTTCTAGCAATTGATGCATGGTATAATCCGTCAAAAAGAAAATCTATGGAACATGGTGTTTTACGTGATAGTAACAAATGAAGCACAAACAAGTCCTTTGATTGAACCTTGGTACTTTCTACGCGTCCAAACAAGGCATGGCATAAATACTTATGAAATAAAAACAAGCCATTGTCCTTAATAAGTCTATTAGAGGCATTTTTGTTATTGAATTCTGCCAAGCCAGTTAATGTTGTCCAAATTGGTCGGTGATCAAATAAATTAGAATTAAAGCGTGTTCCATTCAATGGAAAACCAAACCAATCATGAAGTTCATCAAAACCAAATGTAAACTCAGCACCTTGGTGTCTAAATTTAAAGTGAGTCTTTTTATTATCAACATAAGCCAATGTGACAAAAAACTCTACAGCCCAATCCCTCCTAATAGGTAAATTCATGACAGAAAATTTCTCCCATTTCATGTATTTGATATATTTATCAAATTGAGCAGTCAACCCTAAATCTTTGAGCAAGTCAGTATCTAAATGCAACATGCCTACATAGGTTTTGGTGTTAAAAAACTTAAATTTTTTTCCTTCGTCTTCAGAGTAGATAGGGAAGGGACACTCAAACCTGGCCTGAAGATACTCAACAGGTGGTGTAGGTGGAGAACTTGGCTCGGCAACTGGCTGCTTATCCTTGCGTCCAATGGATTTTGTGCGCACCATGGTGGAAAATAAAGAAATCCAAGTTGAAATCACAAGAAAGAGTGAAGAAGAAAGAGAAACAACACAGAATCTTAGCAAAAACGCTTCACAAAATCAAAATAGAAAGAACAGAGGAGAAAATATCTCAAAACTTTGAGAGAAAAAGGAAGAAAACTCGAGCTGTTGAATGGAGAAGATGAATAGTCTCTTTAGGTTTTAACTATATATAGGGGAAAGTGAAAAGGCAGCTAAAACCCTAAGAAATTCAAATCCCGTGTCCTGTCGCGACCTCGCGAGTATGTCGCGATCGCGACAAGGCACGGTATTTGAACTAGCGAGCTCGCGACCAATGTCGCGCTCGCGACAGTACCTAAATGCCGAATCTCCTAGTGATCAGTCGCGCTCGCGGTAGTGTCGCGCTCGCGACAGAAGCCGAATTCCTAAATCAAGATGAAACAGTCGCGAGAGCGATCAGGGCGCGCTCGCGACAGAATCATGCGATCCGTCCCACTCATCTTCGTCGCGCTCGCGACAATGATGAAATGTTCAAATTTTTTTTTTTTTTTTTTTTTTTTTTTTTTTTAAATGGAAATATCAACAACCTAAAGAAAGAAATCATAAATACCTGTAAAATAAAAAGAAAAATATGTAAGTATTCCAAATAAGGTACGAAACAAAAAACAAATTATGTACTTAAAAACAATAGAAAGTAAAAAGAAATGAATAACACTAAGCCAATTCTAATGAGATAAAAGATACCTCTTTACTCTCATATGCCCCATCAAAATAGATTTTACATCGATGCCCATTAACTTTAAACAAGTCCCCTTTATTATTTCTAAGTTCAAGATATCCGTGGTTGAAGACTTGAGTTACTTCAAAAGGTCCACTCCATCTAGACCTCAATTTTCCAGGAAATAATTTTAAGCGAGAATTGAAAAGTAAAACCTTATCCCCACTCTTAAAACTTTTATATTTGATATGAGCATCATGCCACTTTTTAGACCTCTCCTTGTATAATCGTGCATTATCATAAGCAAAAAGACGTAATTCATCAAGTTCATTTAATTGCAAACATCTTTTTACACCAGCATCTTTCATGTCATAATTTAAGGTCTTAATTGCCCAATAAGCCCTATGCTCTAACTCAACAGGAAGATGACATGCTTTCCCATACACTAACCGATATGGAGTCATTCCAATAGGTGCTTTGAAAGCAGTCCGATATGCCCATAGTGCATCATCAAGTTTATGTGCCCAATCTTTTCTAGAATTAGAAACAGTTTTTTCTAAAATCCATTTAAGTTCTCTATTAGACACTTCGACTTGACCGCTAGTTTGTGGGTGGTAGGGAGTAGCGACTCTATGGTGAACACCATACTTATTCAATAATGATGCAAAAGAACGATTTATGAAATGCGTACCTCCATCACTTATTATAGCCTTTGGTACTCCAAATCGTGAAAAGAGTTTCTTCAAAAACGAGAGCACCACCTTTGAATCATTGGTTGGTAAAGCTTCAGCTTCAACCCATTTGGAGACATAGTCTACCCCAACCAATATGTATGATTTCCCAAAAGATATAGGAAATGGACCCATAAAATCTATTCCCCATACATCAAAAAGTTCAACCTCCAAAATATTATTCAAAGGCATTTCATCTCTCTTCCCTAGGTTTCCTGCCCTTTGACACTTATCACATTTAGCTACAAAAATTCTAGCATCATTAAAAAGAGTAGGCCAATAAAATCCACACTCTAAAACCCTAGAAGCAGTTTTGGCCCCACCATTATGGCCCGAATACAATGATGAATGACAATGAGCTAAAATATCCACTGTTTCTTCCTCACTCACACATCTTCTTATTATACCATCCCCACTAATCCTAAATAAGTAGGGCTCCTCCCAAAGATAGTTTTTCACATCACTAAAAAATTTCTTTTTCTTTTGCCAAGTCAATCCATAGGGTATGATTCCTGCAGCAAGAAAATTAGCAAAATCTGCAAACCAAGGCACATGCTTATAATTCATTGACATAAGAGATTCATTCGAAAAAAATTCATTGATTTCATGACTATCCCCTAGTGGTCCTGCAGCATTTTCTAATCTAGATAAGTGATCAGCTACTAAATTTTCAGAGCCTTTCTTATCTTTAATTTCTATATCAAATTCTTGCAATAAAAGGACCCAACGAATTAACCTAGGTTTAGCATCTTTCTTAGCAAATAAATATCTCAAAGCTGCATGATCCGTATAAATTATAACTTTAGATCCTAACAAATAAGACCTAAATTTATCACATGCATAGACAACAGCCAACATTTCCTTTTCAGTGGTTGTATAATTCACTTGAGGAGGTGACAAAGTATGACTAGCATAGTAGATTGCATGCAAAGTTTTACCAATCCTTTGTCCTAACACACAACCTACCGCTAAGTCACTTGCATCGCACATAATCTCAAAAGGTAACTCCCAATCAGGAGTAGTGATAATAGGTGCAGTTGTAAGGGCCTTCTTTAAAGAATTAAAAGCATGTATACAATCATCAGAAAATTCAAAAGGTACTTCCTTAACCAATAAATTAGTTAAAGGCTTAGCTATTAGTGAAAAATCCTTAATGAATCTTCTATAGAAACCAGCATGTCCTAAGAATGATCTTATGCCCTTAAGTGTAGTGGGAGGTGGTAATTTCTCTATGAGTTCAACCTTGGCTCTATCCACTTCAATGCCCCTACTAGAAATCTTATGGCCAAGAACAATTCCCTCTTCAACCATAAAGTGACACTTCTCCCAATTTAGCACTAGGTTAGTCTCCTCACACCTAGCCAACACTCTATCTAAATTATTTAAACATATCTCAAATGAATCTCCATAGACTGAAAAATCATCCATGAAAACTTCCATGATGTTCTCAATCATATCTCCAAAGATAGAGGTCATGCACCTTTGAAAAGTTGCAGGTGCATTACACAATCCAAACGGCATTCGTCTATAGGCGAAAGTGCCATATGGACAAGTAAAAGTAGTCTTCTCTTGGTCACTAGGGTATATAAAAACCTGAAAATACCCCGAATACCCATCCAAAAAGCAATAATGAGAATGACCAGCTACCCTTTCTAACATTTGATCAATGAAGGGTAAAGGAAAATGATCCTTTCTAGTAGCTGAATTTAACTTCCTATAATCAATACAAACCCTCCAACCAGTGGTAGTTCTAGTAGGAATTAATTCTCCATTCTCATTCCTAACTACTGTCATACCTCCTTTCTTAGGTACACAATGTATTGGGCTCACCCAAGAACTATCCGAAATTGGATAGATAATCCCAGCATCTAACAATTTGATGACCTCTTTCTTAACTACTTCTTTCATGTTTGGATTAAGTCTCCTTTGCCTATCTGCTCTAGGTTGACAATCATCCAACAAATTAATCCTATGCATGACAACATTAGGACTAATTCCTTGCAAATCCGAAATTTGCCAACCTATACTTTTTATTCTCCTTTTAACCACCCCTACTAGCAAAGATTCCTGATTACTAGTAAGTTTATTAGATACGATGATAGGTAAAGTATGATTTAACCCAAGAAATGCATACCTCAAATGATTTGGCAACTCTTTCAACTCTACTGTAGGGGGACTTACAATTGAAGGTGGTATAGGTGCATCATTCCGATATAATCGTTCTGGCCTTGCACCCTCTTGCTCATCCTTCCCACTAGCTTCTTCCTCAATGATTTCCCCATCGACACCTGCTTCATTAAATACTGATGCAACACAAACATCAATGACATCTATTCTCATGCATACATTTTCCTCCATGGGGTATCTTAATGCCCTATCCATGCGATATTCGACACTATCATCCCCCACTCTTAAAATTAATGAACCCTCATAGACATCAACCAATGCCCTACCTGTTCTCATAAAAGGTCTCCCTAAAATCAATGGGCATTTCACATCATAAGTAAAATCTAAGATGACAAAATCAGCAGGCAAAATAAATTTGTCAACCTTAACTAATACATCTTCCACTATACCATATGGTTTTTTTATGGATTGGTCAGCTAATTGTAAAATCATTGAAGTAGGTTTAACATAATCCAACCCCAATTTCTTAAAAATAGATAATGGCATAAGGTTAATGCTTGCTCCTAAATCACATAAACACTTAGGGAACTCAACATCTCCTAAAATGCATGGAATGGTAAAACTACCATTATCCTTCAGCTTAGTAGGCAAACTATTTGTTATGATAGAACTACATGCCTCAGTCAATTCAATTGTTGAAACATCTTCCCAACTTCTTTTCTTAGCAATTAAATCTTTAAGAAATTTTGCATAGTTAGGAATTTGTGTTATAGCCTCAATAAAGTTTAAATTTATATGAACATGCTTCAATTTATCAAGAAAAGATTGAAATTGCTTATCTTGATTCTCTTGCTTCAACCTTTGCGGAAATGGTGGTCGTGGGGTGAAAATCCTTGGAATTTTTCCTGGTACAACCCCCTCCGTCGCGCTCGCGACAGGTGTCGCGCTCGCGACAGAGGGCTCATTTGCTGTAACTGGCGCGCTCGCGACATCAACCTCCCTCGCGATGTTGGTAGATCCTTCTCCTGTCGCGCTCGCGACATGTGTCGCGCTCGCGACACCAAGGCCATCCTGCCCTTTAGTCTCCTGCACACTACCATAATTGTTAGTGTTAACAAATTCATTAATGTAAGATTTTCCTGACCTCAATTTTATGGCTTTTAAGTGTTCTCTTGGGTTGTCCTCCGTATTGCTTGGTAAACTCCCTTGTACTCGCGACGGAAGAGCCTTGGCAATTTGCCCCAGTTGCACTTCCAAGTTATGAATTGAAGAGGCTTGATTCTTGGTTATTTGATCAAACTTAGTTTCCATCCTCTTTTGGGTCTCCTCTTGAACATTAAACTTCATATTAATGCCCTCCAAAAATCTATCCATTTTAACCTCCAATGCTCCAAATCTATCTTGGGGTTGTTGAAAACCCACTGCCCCTCTATTTTGGTTACTACTATTGCCCCAAGAAAAATTTGGGTGGTTTCTCCAACCGGGATTGTAAGTGTTTGAATATGGGTTTCCTCTTCCTTGTCCTTGGATAAAACTAACTTGTTCTTCAGTACTAGCCATACCCAAATTACACCCTTCACTTCCATGGCCCAATTGTCCGCATATACTACACCCACTGGTTGGACTACTACCCACACCTAGGCTATTGATCTTTTGCGTCAACTGCTCAATTTGAGCTTGCAAAGCTACTACTGAATCTACTGCATGAACTCCCCTTGTATTTGAGAAATTGGTCTCCCTAACTCTCTCAGTTGGCCACATGCAATTGTTCATTGACATTTCTTCCAATAATTCAAATGCAGCCTCCGTGGTCTTCCTCATCAAAGATCCCCCAGCTGCAGCATCAATGGTGCCTCGAGTTGTTGGATTTACACCGTTATAGAATGTCTGCATAAGCAATTCCCTTGGCAAATTGTGGTGTGGGCAACTTCGCTGCAATTCTTTGAACCTTTCCCATGCCTCATACAAAGATTCAGAGTCATGTTGAACAAAAGTAGTAATATCTTTTATAATTTTGGCAGTTTTTGCTAGGGGAAAGTATTTTGATAAAAAGACTTGGGCTAATTGGTCCCAAGTTGTGATAGAACCCCTAGTAAGGGAATTCAACCAAGCCTTTGCCTTGTCCTTGTAAAAAGCTCACTTGCTCATTTGGATTACCCATTCCCAAATTACAACCCTCATTACTATGACCTAGTTGGCCACAAATAGTGCACTCAGTTTGTGGAGTTCCTCCCACTCCTAGACTATTGATCTTTTGGGTTAATGCAGCTACTTGGGCTTGCAAGGCCACAACAGAATCGATTGAATGGACCCCCCTAGTATTAGCATTGGAATTAAAATTAGGGTCTCTTACTCTCGCGGTTGGCCACATACAATTATTCATGGACATTTCCTCCAATAACTCAAATGCAGCCTCCGTGGTCTTCCTCATAAGGGATCCCCCAGCTGCCGCATCAATGGTTCCTCGAGTGGTTGGATTCACACCGTTATAGAACGTTTGCATCAGCAACTCCCTTGGCAAATTGTGGTGTGGGCAACTTCGCTGCAATTCTTTGAACCTTTCCCATGCCTCATACAAAGATTCAGAGTCATGTTGAACAAAAGTAGTAATATCTTTTATAATTTTGGCAGTTTTTGCTAGGGGAAAGTATTTTGATAAAAAGACTTGGGCTAATTGGTCCCAAGTTGTGATAGAACCCCTAGTAAGGGAATTCAACCAAGCCTTTGCCTTGTCCTTTAATGTAAACGGAAAAAGCCTAAGCTTGATTGCATCCGCCGAAACTCCGTTAATTTTAAAAGTATCGCAAATTTCTAAGAAATTTGCCAAATGAGCATTTGGATCCTCATTTGCCAAACCATAGAATTGGATACTGTTTTGAATCATTTGTAAAAGCGATGGTTTAATTTCAAATTGGTTTGCATTTACCGTAGGTCTTACCACTCCTTGTTGAGCACCACTCAATGCTGGCGTGGCAAAGTCCATCAAGCGCGGTGGATTTTCTTCTTCAGCCATGATAATTCGTCTACTTCGATTCTTCTTTTTATTTGACTTACGGTTACTCAAAAACAATCTCTCTATCTCCGGATTGAACGGTTCAAGTTCTTCTTGCGAACTCCTCGTACGCGGCATGAACAGTCAAATCCTGAAAATTCACAACAATCAACAATAAATTAAATATCGTAATCCAAAATCTTAAATCAAGGTTCATAATGTAATAAATTAAATCAATCAAAGTTTCCCCGGCAACGGCGCCAAAAACTTGTTATAGCTTTTTCTAAAGCTTAAATACCGCAAGTATACGGTGTACCGTTATAGTACTTCAGATATCGATCCCACGAGGAAATGTTGATTTTAATCACCCACTATTACTACTCAATTTTAATCTTGTTTACGATGTTCAAAAGTGAGATTAATTCTAACTATTCTAATGCATAAATTAATTAAATCCTAGTTAAATCTAATCAAAGAAGACAACAAATATTATGAAACTAAATAATCATGCATTTGATACCATTATTTTAATTATAATTTTTAATCTTATTAGTAAGCCAAGTTGGAATAAATTCCTAATCCACTCTCTCGACATGAATTAGATTGCCTAAATCATGCAATTAAAGTACTAATTCTCAACTCTCGTTAATGAACTAATGGATTTTAATTACATATTTTAAGTTTAAACACCAACCTATAGCAATTATCTCCACATGTGATCTCTCTAACTATGCTTTGATAATGAATTTCCTATTAACTTTCAATAAGACGTTGCTCTCGCTAACTCCCTTATTTATGATCATTATGTTAATTTTCAGAAAAGGAATTGCCATCTCGAAGGTCGTCTTCCTTAACTTATAATGATACTAATAAAGTTTTAATAGCAAATACTACAATCAAAGATCAATATTATAAATGGAAATAGAAATTCATTCATCAATAATCAAATGCCAACATAATATTCATTTAAGGAATTACAAGGAAGAAAGATAAAAATAAGAACAAGGAGAAGGGGATCTCTCAATCCTTTTTCCCTTCACACAAGATGTCTTCTTCCTTGCTTCTTGTCTCCTCTTCAAAACATGAAAAATAAAAACTAAAGTACTAAAGAAAATTAAATGTTCTTAGGATCACATAAAATCAAATTCTAAAACATTCATCATCCCTTAAAATTCTGTTCACATGGCATATATATGCCTATCTAAAAATTGTGTCCCTTCAAGATGTCCTTCCACAAGAGTTGCATTGTTTTGAGAAAAATTGCATCACTTCAGAATTCCAACTGCTCATCCGCACTTTGTCGCGACCTCGCGACTCCTGTCGCGCTCGCGACAAGACACGCCTCTGCTTGGCTGGCTCCGCTGGCTGTCGCGACCACTCATTGCTTTGTCGCCCTCGCGACATGGCACGCCTGTCTCCTTGCTCTCTTCCCCGCCTTCTGTCGTGACCACTCCTCCTTGTCGCGCTCGCGACACCTTCAATGTAGCTCATATGGATTTCTTTCCTCCACTTAACTCCTTTTATCTTTAAATCATTCCCTTCTCCTATAAAACAAATAAAACAACTACACACACACAAAACACATAAAAGTAACAAAATTCATATAAAATACCAAAGTAATAAACACAATACTAGACTAAACCACACATTAACATACAATATTTATGAGCTTTTCAAGCTCATATCATCAATCTTACTTGCAGTTAGGAGATTATTCAATTATCAGGTCATGTGTTTTATGTTTTATGGTAGTAAATGTGCCTATCTTATAATGCGATACTTGGTTGACCTTTGTTGGTCATAGTGGATGCTTACATTTTCATGCAAAAGCTTATTATGAAAGGACCCACACTAGAAGGGATAGCTATACTTCATGAAAACCAGAGCATGGCTAGGGAAATATATGTTACCATGCTAAAAAAAAAAAAGCAAAGCAGGCCCTCCCAGTTGATACCATGAATGTCCCAATGGATGCTCGAAAGGTGGAGCCGGTAGACCTATTGTAGAAGGTAAAGCTATTTCCTTGAAAGATAGTGAGGATAGCCTCAGGAAAACCAAGCTCAGAAGTTTAGCCTCTACCGGAGGTGTTGGAGTCCTATACGAATGTATTTACTCGACAACCATCGAACTTGATAGGCATCTTGTTAGATGTCATGTGCCACTTACTGAGCATATAGCCTGGTTGTAAACCGATCAAGTAGAATAAGTGTAACCATACGCCATAGCAACAAGTAATTAATGAGCAAACAAACATCCTACTAAGGAATGGGTTCATAATGGAGGTGCTCTATCCGGACTGGCTAGCCAATATAGTTCTGGTAAAAAAAGCTAACAGAAAATAGAGAATATGCATGGACTTCACTGGTTTGAATACAGCTTGCCCAAAAGATAGCTATCCATTATCGAAAAAAGACATATTGGTGGATTCAACATCCAAATTTGAGGAGTACACCTTTCTAGATGCATCAGTAGGTGATTACCATATCTCAATAAACTCCAAAGATGAGGAGAAAATAACATTTATCACTCATAGAACCACATATTTTTACAAAGTGATGCCTTTTGGACTCAAGAATACGGGAGCCATATACCAAAGATTGATGAACAAGCTATTTGCCAAAATATGAAAGTATATATAGATGACATGATAGTCAAGAGTAAGATCTTGGAAGATATATCAAAGAAGCTGGAGGAAACATTCTCTACACTCAGAAAGTTCAGCCTCAAATTGAATCCAGAGAAGTGTGTATTTGGATTTCGGTACAGTAAGTTCTTAGGATTTGTAATTTTGAAGAGGATAATAGAGGCAAACTCGGCAAAGATAGAGCACATCTTGAAAATGCAACCACCTAAGTCAATCAAGGAAGTGCAGATGCTGAATGGAAAGATTACAGGGCTCGAAAGGTTTATCTCTTGCTCGGCTAGGCAGTGCCTCCCGTTCTATAAGTTTTTAAAAAACCTTGAAGAACTTTGAATGGAGTTTAAAATGCTAGTTCACCTTCAAAGCCTTGAAGTAATTTTTAAGTTCTTATCCATTGCTCAGAAGACCCCAGCAAGGTGAGAACCTATTCATGTATTTGTCAATTTCTAAAGAGGCAGTGGGATCAATTTTGATAAGAAAATAAAACACTCAGCAGTTCCCTATATACTATATTAGTAAGGTTCTCTGAGGGGTCGAACTAAGGTACTCGATCTTAAAGCAACTGGCTTTAGCCCTGGTCAATTTAACAATAAATATTTACCTTTATTTTCAAGCATATATAGTGGTAGTATGAACTAACACTTCCCTCAAGAAAGTTATGCAGAAGCTGGAGGCATCAGGGAGGATAACTAAGTGGGTAGCTCAACACGGAGAATTTGATATTCGATATGAGCCTCATCCAGTAATAAAGGTGCAAGCACTGACAAACTTTGTGATCGAGCTATATGCCCCACCCATCGAACTAGATAAAGTAGATTAGAGGTTATATATGGTAGAGCAGCTTCATCCGAAGGGGTTGGGATAGGAGCTATACAGTCCAGCCTGGGGAGGATACTCATACAAGGCATGGCTCGAATAACTTTCCTAGCATCTAACAACGTGGAAAAATATAAAGCATTATGCTTCTAACTAAAGCTCACATTTAAGGTAAAATATCACTCCTTACACATTCATTTTGATTCCCAATTAGTCATTATCTAGCTAACAGGCAAATTTGAAGAAAAAGAACAAGTGATTGTGAAGTATAGGGATTGGGTATCAACATTGCTAGCCCGATTAGAAAGTAGAGGAAGCTCAAGGATAATTGAGCAAATACGTAGGGAAGATAATAGAGAGGCCGATTCTTTAGCCAAGCAAGCATCCTCAAACTGTGACATACGATCGGAGGATGTGGTCTGGGCTATCATAGCATAGCCATTGTACGGAGCTTGCTTGGTTCAGATAAATGAATAGATGGATGGATAATGGCTATCGATCTATCAATTTCTCAAAATAGAGGCCCTCCTAGATGATCAGGTGGAAGCTAAAAAAATAGTTAGGCACTCTAGCCTCAACTCCATTGTAGGTAGGAAAATAAAGATCCTACTATCACCCCTGGTCACTGTGCTTAAGCTTGGATGAAGGGGACTATATACTCAGAGAAATACATGAGGGCATTGGCGAGGCTCATGAAGGAGCTCAGATAATAGTTCGAAAGGCTCTCATTCAGGGTTACTATTGGCCTATAATTGAGATAGATGCCAAGGACCTTGTTCGGAAGTGTGACAAATGTCAACATTTTGGAAGGATAATCCATAAGGAGGCAGTCCAATAAACTCAGTCCATGGCTTTTCGCGCAGTGAAGGATGGAAATACTAGGGCTATTTTCATTAGCCATAAGGTAGAGGAAGTTCTTAGTAGTGGTGGTGCATAACTTTACCAAGTGGGTTGAAATCGAGCCCTTAGGGACGATCACTCCTACGAAAATTATCAAATTTGTTCGAAAGGCAATAATAACCAAATTTAAAATTCCACATACTTTTATTATCGATAACGAGAAATAGTTTGGCTGTCAATCTTTCAGGAATTTCTGTGAGGAGTTGCACATCTAACTTAGATTCACATCGATCTATCATCCTCAATCAAATGGCATGATCAAAGTAACCAACAGAACTATATTGGTGGGACTAAAAAAGAGGCTCAATGAAGCTAAAAGCTATAGGTGGAGGAACTAAACAATATGTTATAGGCCTACTAAACTTCACCTCGATTGACAATAGCAGCCAGCCCATCCTCCTTAACTTATGGTGTAGAGGCAGTTATTCCATTTGAAATAGGGATGCCGAACCTGAGGACGGAACAATACAACCAAGAAAAAAAAAAGAATCATTACTATACTACCTAGATAAACTTAAAGAAAAAAAGGGAACAAGCTTATATCAGAGCAGCAACTTACAAAAAAAGAATGGCATCATACCACAATTGAAAGCTAAAGCCCCAAACTCTATGTGTAGGAGACTCAATCCTTAAGAAAGCCATTGAAGCACAGACAGTCGTAGGTGTAAACAAGTTAAACCTTAATTAGGTAGGTCCTTTTGAAGTTCATAAAATTATTAATTTTGGAGAATACCAGCTCAAGGACATGATGGAAAAATACTGCCGCACTCATTGAACATCTCTAACTTGAAGAAATATTATTGGTAACCCCTTATCACTCACCAAGCATAGTTGCCACGAGCATTTTTCAAAAGTCCAACAGGCATTGTTGCCACGAGCATTTTTTAAAAGCTTAAACAAGTATGGTTGCCACGAGCCCTCTTTCGCACACCAGTCATGGTTGCCACATACATTTTTCAAGAGCTCACTAGGTATGGTTGCCATAAGCATTTTTCAAGTGTTCAAATAGGCATGGTTGCCATAAGCCCCCTTTTGCTTGCTAGGCATGGTTACCACGAGCATTTTTTAAGAGCTCACCATGCATGGTTGCCATGAGCATTTTTCAAGAGCTCAAACAAGCATGGTTACCATGAGCCCTCTTTTGCTCACCAGGTATGGTTGCCACGAGCATTTTTTAAGAGCTCAAATAGGTATGGTTGCCACGACCCCCCTTTCACTCACCAGGCATGGTTGCTATGAGCATTTTTTAAGAGTCCATTAAGCATGGTTACCACACGCACTTTTTAGGAGCTCACCAAGCATTGTTGCCATAAGCCCTCTTTCGTTCAATCAAGAATGTTGACTATGAGCACATTGTATTTTCTTGTACAATAAGGCTTATTTGCCATTAGCAAACTGTTTAGACTTAAGATTTAGCAATCGGCCCACATTGCAAATTACAATTATGTAATAGCTTAGCTCGATAGCTTAAGCCTCGAGCATATTTATTAATAGTATTGTAGGCTCAGCTAGATAGCCCTAGCTAGGAGCATATTTTGTATATAATTACTTATTTAAATTTGTAATTCATTTCCTTATTTGAGTTAGTTTAGGTACTCCTAAAGGTTGGGCTATCTATCCTACAATTCGAAGTAATAGTAAAAGTGCTACCGAGTGCAAATCAGAATGGAAAAACATGGAAGATAATATAGTTGATTTGGAAAGATGTTAAAAACTGAACTACTTACAAGATATAAAAACAAGTACATGTCCAAAGGCAATTTTCATTGACAAAGGGAAAGTACATGGAAGTGCCACAAGCTATAAAAAGAAAGAAGACCGAGCTACTCCTCATCAAGCTCGATATCATCTATCCAAGCGAGGTCCTTATTAGGGCATTTTTCCCTTATTACTCATTAGGTGTCGCCTATGAGCATGCCTCCATAGGCGACACCTTTTTCCATAACAAGGTCATCCATTTTTTCTTTAAGCTCGACCTTTTAACCCTCGAGCTTTACCTTTTTAGCTCGGTAGTTATCCAGCTCAGCTCAACATTTATCAAGCTCAGCTATGAAAGTTTGATGATCCTCCTTGGTTTTCCCAAAAGAAGCCTCAACCTCAGCTAGCTTATGTGTTGCATCTTCGACTACTTTTTTATCGACCTCCGTCACCTTAGCTTCCATGGCAGAAGCATAGTTCTTCTAGTAGTCGACAACCATTTAAGACTCTTTCAACCATTTATCAAGCTCGATTGAGTTCTTCTTCAACCCCCTGATAACACTCACCAGCTTATTCATTTTGCCTATAGTAGTATTTTTTATGACCACACTCTATAAATGATAGCAGAAAAACGATGTTAGTAAAATCAAATAAAACCAAATAATAAATATACAAACATTTACCTCCGTCTGGTGCCTTTGAATGATGGCATAAAGGTAGTCCACCTTTAAGTTGACAAAAGATTGGACCTTATCTGGAATGCAGGTCAACAGAGAATAGTAATTGTTGAACTCCGGATCAACCATGTTGTAGGTAGCAAGGTTTGATAACCATATACTCCGAACCTCCTGTAGGCTTTTGACAACTTTCTCACTCTAGCTTGAAGGATTATTTGGCTTATTTATGTCAGTTCGATTTGAAGAAGGCCCAAGCAGCATAATGGAGGGTCTTCAATCAAGTTGATTTCTCGCTCCAACAATGGTCTTCAATCATGTTTTGAAGCTTAATAACATGGATAGCTTTGAACAGGTGCATCATCAAATTAATGTTGTTGTCTGAGGTCCAAATTTGAAGGGCGGTAAGAGTTAGCCAGACATTAGGGTGTACTTAACCTAGGGTGAGGTCATAATACTTCAAGAAAGTAGTTTTAAAGCGGGTCAAAGGAAGGGTGACACCAGCTTGGATATTGGTTTCATAAATGAGTAACTTATTTTTATCATTGAAGTTGAAGTCAGCAGTAATATGAGAGTTTGGAGCAAGTAAATTATATTGGGTTGGTATCCCTAGGCAAACTTTTAGGGTTGGAAGTTCGAAAGCCTGAATTATGGATCCAATGCTAAGAATGCGAGGGTTGGACCTTAGTGGTCGATAAGTATAAATTTAATTATGATTATAATATGTTTTTATGTTAGTTTTATGTTAATTTAATGGCTTTATTAGTTAGTTTCTTCAATTGATGTTTTAATTGTTTAATTAAGTATTTTTGGTATTTTTAAAACTTAATTGAAAGAAAAAAAAGTAAGTTTGAAGGACTTATTTGGAAGTTGGCTTTGGGAAGGTTTTACAAGTGAGGAAGTTAGAAATGTGATATCCAGTAGCTCCATACTCCGTGGAGCAAGAATGCACTTCGTGAAGTGGCTTATAGAACAAAGACACTAGGTAGAGTAAAATCTTACTCTACAGAGTAAAGTCAAGCCAATCATTCATGCTCAGCCGATCAAAATCACACATTGTCAAGTATGAACAATTCCTATCCACATAAGGATTCTTTAATGGACTAAACAGGAAGTCTTTTTGTTCAATTGGAAGTCTACTGAAATAGGAAACAATCATTGATTCTAATTCTTTTTCCCAAGCTATAAAAGGAGCAAGGAACACCAATAAGGGGGTAGCAAAATTCTTTACATAATTCGTAGTTTTTTTTAGTTTAGTTTAGTTTTTAGAATTTAGAGAGCTTTTTATTTGTCTTTACATAATTCTTGGTTTGTTAGTTTATTTTATTTTTGTTTAAGTTTTAATGACAATGAGTGAGTAGTCATTTTCTTTTGCTAAGGAAACTTGAACCCTCACATGTCTCTATGTAATGACTTAGTTTGGTCTTCAATTGAATGCAGTTTGATAATTTCTTAATTCTTGAGCAGAAATCATTGTCTTGAGTTATAATTATATTGGTTGTTGATTTGTTAAGAAATGGTTAATAATCAACTGTAATATTGGCTTTAGGTATGCATGTTCATAGTTTAGCTCAGTTAATTCGATGCATGGTTATTTTCTGAAAAATGTGGTAATTGTGTATTAACTTTAGGTATATTAAGTCTATGAAGAGGTGAATTAAGAATGAATTGAAGTGAGATTTCTTGAAAAAGGGTCTGATGAATCTTTAGGAATTCGTAAACTAAATTTTTATGCTGAGTATTGAATTGTTTTGAGTAAGAGAATTTGATACTTAGAAAGATATTCTGAGAAGTTATCTGAGTTTATTATCGATTTTCCATAATCAACTAAATTATCTTTAACTAAGTTATATGCATAAAAAATTGAGGTGGATAGTCTTTCAGTAAAAGTATTTTAATTATTGTCTTTAATCAATGCTAGTTTAATTTTAGTTTTTTTTTTTGCTTTATTGTTAGCTTACATTTAGTTTAGTTCTTGCATTTAGAATCAAAAACTTGGGGAATAACCTTAGATTAATTTCACTCACTTATAGATATTTGGCTTAGCAATCCATGTTCCCTTAGGTACGATATTCAGGATCTTAATCTATATTTTTCTATATTACTAGCCTATCTAATACATCTGCTAGATACCGGTCAGTGGTCTCCTAGGTTTTGGAGGAAGGGAGTTAAGAGTTTCATTAGTAAGAGCATTGGTGGGAGTGATATTGGCAGAGTTGTGCATGTTGTGAAAGGAGCCTAAAACATAGGAAGTTCTACAGGCATACTATAAGTGGATGAATTGTGAGCCGAAGTGCTAGGGATGCTATTGTCTATTAAATTGTCAGAAATCCTAACTTTGCTAGAATCCATTGACTCGCTCATCTTTTTGAAGATTAAATAGAAAACAAGAAACACTCAAGAAAAAAGTTCTAAGAGATTGGCCTTAGATTTAGCGATCATGGGTAAAGAGAATGAAGTAGAGAAGGATGTCGCACCGTTAAGAAGGGAAAAGGCAATGTTATTAAAATCGGATCGGGCCGACCGATTGAACCGGTTAAATCGTGAATCAGCAAGCTAATCAATTGGTTCAACTATTATAAACCGAATTGGTAAAAAATCAGATTGAACCGGAGAACCAAAAAACCGAATAGAATCGGGTTTTTGGCTAAAATGAGTAAAAAATCCTATTTTTTTGTGTATTTTCGAGTGTGCGCGCGCGCACACACACACACATATATATATATATATATTTGTAAATTTTCATTTTTTATTTATTTGAAAATTTAGTATTTTAAATTCTAAAAATATCACATAATAATTTAATTTATTTATTATCTATTTGGGTTCATTGTAATTAAATATAATTATACTCATATATGGAAGATCAATATTCTCTATGTTTGCTTCATTAGTACTTTTCTAAACAAGAAATATTTTTCATGATATGATTATATTTTTATATTTCTAACAAATGATATTTAAAAATTCATAATTAAGCACTTGTAGTAATAAAATTGAAATTATGTTTTGTAAATTATTATTAGGATATTTGTAACATATATTTAATGTTTGATGAATATATATATATATATATATATATATATATTGTAAATTTTCATTATTTATTTATTTGAAAAATTAGTATTTTAAATTCTAAAGATATCACATAATAATTTAATATACTTATTATCTATTTGGATTCATTGTAATTAAATATAATTATATTCATATATGTAAGGTCAATATTTTTTTTATTTGCTTCATTAGTACTCCATCTAAACAAGAAATTTTTTTCATGATATGATTATATTTTTATATTTCTAACATATGATATTTAAAAATTTATAATTAAGCACTTGTAGTAATAAAATTAAAATTATGTTTTGTAACTTATTATTAGGATATTTGTGACATATATTTAATGTTTGATGAATATTTTTTAAATTTTTATATAGTAGTATTTATAAAATTATATTAAATAATAATAGTTTAAAAATAGGAAAAAAATCATGTTGAATCGGTCGAACCACGAACCTCCAGTCTTGTCGGTTCTTTATTCGGTTCGGTTTTAATAACATTGGAAAAATGTGAAAATGAAGAAATGAATAAGGTATTTATAGTAATGACAAGTCGACCTTAGCAGTTAGATGAGATGCAGAGGAACGATGAAGATTTTACAAAAGTTCATGAAATTAATTAGGGTAATAGTTGGTATACGAAGCTCAAGGAAAGTAATAATGATCATTATGGCGGTCTCGGAGATCGAGGGTGCATTTTCTCTGCAATTGCCACTAGCACAGGAAACGAAACGTCTTGCTGTTCAGCCAGGCTATCGCAGCTGTGTGGCTTCGAGCTTGTGTTTGGTACTTTAAGCTCGACATAAATATCTCTAACCTCGGGGGAGGGGGGACTTATGATAAACGAACTGGGCTTCTGGTCCAGTATCATGATCCGACCCAGAGCTCAGAATCCATATTGGGATCCTCCCTGTCTAGCAAAGCTTCCCATCCTGGAAAAACTTTCTATTCTGGTGAGATTTTCCTCCTAGTATGACTCTTTTGATTATCAGGATTGCTAACCAGCACATGAAACTTACGCCTATAAATAGACGATATGATCAGATATGGGCTTTTTCTTAACAATTTTACTCAAAACATCCCATTACACCCTTTACTGACTTAACCATCGGAGTGTCTCCAGCTGAACCTTTGCCGGCACTCTTCTATCTTCAGGTATCATTGAAGCAACCATTGTACCAGTCAGGATTCGATACCCGTCAAGTAATTCCAATCTGTTATCAGAAATAAATAAAAAATTAATCAGTTATGATTTAATGAAAGTAAATTCTTTCTTTTTTCCCTATTTTTTAATACTAAACAATTTTTTCTAGAAAGGAAAAAATATAACATATTGTATTTTCTTAATTAAATTTCATTCATTAGTATAATGTTCTCCATTGATATTTTCTTTTTTCTAACGACGCAGCACTGATAGTAGTTAATTTTATCTCCATTGTCAATATAATTTTGAAATTATATTTACTTTAATTTTTCGTGCTTTATTAAATATCAAATGGATATGTTCCTACTAATCTCATCAAACTTAATATTCTTGTTTGAGTCTTGGAAAAAATCATTAGCTGCCGTAACTTAAATTTATTTAACTGTAAGAATATAGTTTGCTAATTTCTTCCCAAATTTAAACCCAGAAATTGATATGAAATAAAATTCACTATTAATTATTTTCATTTTACGCTTATAATATAATTAATTTTTATTATTATTACATTTTTTAGGTGAAAGAGAGCCGAGTTCTGCTCAATTAAAAAAGTAATTAAACTATCAACCATTTGAGCTGATTAATTTATAACTAATAAATTTATAAACTAATTATTTGATAAAACAGCAAATCACGTGCAATATATCGTGTTTTCCGAGCTCTAGATCAGAGTTCGGTATGAAGATGTCAAATTGGATAGTTTTGGGAAAGGGGAGACCTACCTTGAACCTTATTTGTTCGGTTGCAAATTGCAGGATGGTGTCAGTTTTTATTTGGGCGCATTTATTGGGGGTCATTATGGCCTCCTATTTTGTCGCTTATAACGGCTTAAACTGCTTTGGGTAACGTGCACCGCCTTTAATGCGCTTTCCCATGCTCGGATCCATTGCCACGTATACGGTCAGGACCCTTCTCAATTTCTTATATAAACCATCTCTGAATTCCCCTTTTCCTTTCTCTTCTCATTCATTTTTATTCTCTCTCATTTCTTCTGCGTTCATCATCTTCGGGTTCGTTGCTTAGAGCTTCAAAGTTTATGCTATTCTTTTGCAGTCTCCCTTCTGTTTTTGTCCACACTTTATCAGGTTTGTCCCCCATCCCCTCCTCATTCTCTATTTTTATTTAACTCTTCATCCATGAGTTTGGAGATCGGCTCAAGTGAGGGAGTTGGCGTTAGCAGAGATGCCCCCACCGGAAGTGTCCTGGGTATAAGCAGGTGTTCCACTTTATATGAGGGAGTTCGAAACTTTGATGTAAGCCAACCTGCTACTTCCTCCAAAAAGAAGGCTTATCGCCGACTGTCAGGAGTGGGGAGCACAAGTTCCACGGTTAAGGAGGAGGAGCTTGGTTCGCTCCTAGCCCAGTTGACATCTGAGTCGGACTACTTCGCCAGTAAGCCCAGTACCTCGCAAAGGGCGAACACGAAATTCAATAACAAAAAGAAGACCTCCATTTACGAGGCACAACTGGAGGCCGGCATCCGCCTGCCCTTAACTAGCTTTGAGGTGAGTGTGCTGAGGTATTTCGACTTGGCCATAGGACAGCTCCATCCCAACGCTTGGCGGACACTTACCGCTCTTCAAATTTGGGTCGTGGATCAAGGCATAGATCTAACTTTCAACCTATTTTGAGCAATCCACGTAGTCGGTCTCCGAGCTGGTACGGACGACCACAATTATATACAAGCTCGTCCTGGTTATGGAGTATTAACTAGGAACCCGAAGTCTCTGAAGAAGTGGAAGGATCGGTTCTTTTTGGTGAAGAGAGTGTGGGCCGACTTTCAAGTACGAACGACTTGGGGGAGGTACATGAACCGCAACGACGGAAACTTGTGGCTCTCCGATGAAGAGGAGCTAATTTTAGCCAGATGGAGGGAACTTGCCCGGGACAAGTGGGACCTGAGAAATCTATTGGATCCTCACGGTTCGGATTTGGTTCCTCGCCATAAAAAGTAATGTGCGGCGTTCTCTTATTCAATGATACTAATGTACTGTTTTATTTTTCTTTCTATTTGCAGCTATGAGGAAAATGAGCCGAGCTACTGAGATCATGAGGGCAAAAAGGCAAAAGCTCTCCGAAGCTTCCCCGAGTGCGCCTACTATTGCCAAGGAAGTGGCATCTCCACCCCCTCGAAGGCTCAGCCAGTGGTCGCAACCGCTGAGGTTTCGAAGACTCTGGTTGTTCAAACTGGACTTGATGCACCATCAGAGCCCCAAGGCCAGACTGAGAGGGAGCCTAAAGAACTTTGTGGCATACTCAACGATATTTGCGAGTTATGGGAGGCCAAAGGGAATAAATATTCCTCCAACAACCCAGACTTCTGCACATTCGCGTACGTGGCTTCTTGCGTGCCTACGGAGGTCAATCCCCTTACCTCGCTGAATGACGAACATTTGGCTGAGCGTCCGAAGAGGCATTAGGTCGAGGTAAGTAGTTTTAACTTATTGATGTTGTTTGTCTATCATTTAGTGTTTAATTTTTTTTTTTGTGTTTTGCAGGGATCTAAATTGATCAACGCTACCATCGCGAAGATGAATGATCTCATCTCCAAGCATCAACGAGCTGATTCTAACTTTGGCACTCTACGATCGAAGATGGGTGAAATCGAGAAAAAAGCTTGGAAGGTTTAAAAGTTGGCCGAGAAGAATGCTAGCAAAGTGGCTGAGTTGGAGGCCGCTCTGAATAGGGAAAAAGAGTCGAATTTTACGCTCCAAGCCGAGGTCGAACAGCTCAAGCAAAAAGAGGTCGAGCATGAAAAGAAGGAAGACGAGCGAGAGGAGAAAGAGGCCGAGATACTGGCTGAGAAATGCATGGCATTTAGCGCCAAGATATTTTCTGCGGTAAAAGGGCAATATCCTGAGCTTGACCTATCCTTCTTAGATGACGTGTATCCAGATGAGGACTAGCCTCTTGTAATGCCTTTTTTCTCTTAATAAAAATCCAAACTATTTCTATACTTGTCGTTTTTTATGTTTGTATTTCATGTTTGGTTTATTTTCCTAAGAACGTAAGTATAGACAAAATAGTTGTGTGTGTGGCGAGTTCAAATGTTAAACCGAGCTTGGTTAACTAAATAGAAAAACTGCCCAGTAAAAGAGCTATTTAAATAATGAGTTCGCTATGATGCGTACCGTGCATTTAGAACTTCTATGCCAGGTATTTGGCATGACAAACTATAATTCACCTTGGGGCTGTGTAGTTGGCGCCTGGACCAAGTGCTGTGTGGTAGCATTCGCCGAACTCCTTTTTTTGGCGTGATTCAAGTTATTTGGTGATGTGTGCCGAACATTATTAGAGGTTCGGGCGATTTTGGCTATGAGCCCGAGCCCTTTCCATAAGTGTAGTTAGCGTCGTGAGTTAAGTTTTTTGAGGCGTATGATGCCAAACTTATTTTAGTGATAGGGCGATTTTAGCGAGGATGCCGAGCCCTTTATCTATAGGCGTAGTTAGCCTTATAAATTTATAAGTTTTGCGACATATGGTGTCGAACTTAATTTAGTTATAGGGCGATTTTGGCGAGGATGCCGAGCCCTTTATCCATAGGCGTAGTTAGCCTTGTAGGTTTATAAGTTTTACAGCGTATGGTGCCGAACTTAATTTAGTTATAGGGAAATTTTGGTGAGGATGTCGAGCCCTTTATCCATAAACGTAGTTAGCCTTGTAAGTTTATAAGTTTTACGGCGTGTGGTGCCGAACTTACTTTAGTGATAGGGCGTTAATGGCGAAGATGCCGAGCCTGCGGACATATCCTGATATAAATTTGCTAAGTATTTTGCATAGAATATGTCATTCATTAAACTTATGTTCAGTAGGCAGAAATATCCATCGGACTTGCACTGAGGCCAGAATATAATGGCAGCAACTTGCAATAGAAATGAAGAAACAACGAAAATGACGAACAGAAATTGAAGACGATAAAATGAGAATCAATACGAGACATGGCGTGATGAGTGCCGAGCTACTGATAGTATAGTTTGAGGTTGAGTCCATTCCAAGAGTGCGGGAGTCGTTTGCCTGCAGAATCTACTAGCCTGTATACTTCGTTTTGGCTCACTTCCCAGATAATATATGGCCCTTCCCAGTTGGGATCCAGCTTGCCTACTCCTACCGTTGATTGAGCAGACACCACCTTTTTCAGTACCATTTGTCCAACTCGGAAAGACCTCGGCCTGACCCTGCGGTCGTGATAAGCCACCATGCGCTGCTTGTATACTGCTGAGTGTATCTGGGCGCGCTCCCTGCTTTCTTCTAACCGATCTAAGTTATACAATAGATCGGTGCAGCTCTCTGTGTTGGGAGAAGATGTTCGGACACCTAGAACTCCTATCTTGCAAGGAATGACTGCTTCAATACCATATGTAAGTGCGAAGGGTGTTAACCCTGTTAGTACCCGTGGTGAAGTCCGGTAGGCCCATAACACATTATTAAGCTCTTCAGTCCACAAGGCTTTGGCATCTTCAAGCCATTTCTTGAGTTCGGATAAGATAGTTCTGTTTGTCACTTCGGTCATTCCATTGGATTACGGATGATAAACTGAAGTAAAATTCAACTGTATCTTCAATTCTAAGCAGAAGTTCTTGAAAGCCTGACAATCAAACTATTTGCCATTGTCGGATATAATTGAGCGGGGGATACCGAACCTTGTTATAATGTTCTTGTTTAGGAACTTAATGACGTTCACTGGTGTAATGGTTGAAAGTGGCTCAGCTTCCACCCATTTGGTAAAGTGGTCCACCGCTACCACCAAGAACCGCCACTATCCTTTTGCTCGGGGGAAAGGGCCCAGTATGTCAATCCCCTACTAGGCGAAAGGCCATGGGTTATGGATTGGCTTCTGTGGTGTGGAATGTTTGCGAACATTTGGCATTTGTCGCATCTTTGCACTAGAGCATTCGCATCAGCCTCCATGGTTGGCCAGTAATACCCCTGTAAGAGAGCTTTTCGAGCTATGGCCTGTGCGCCTTTGTGGAATCCATAGATTCCTTCATGAATTTCTCTGAGGATATAATCCCCTTCTTCATTGCTGACACATAAAGCCCAAGGATTGGAAAAAGATCTCCTGTAAAGCTTGTCATCCATCATGGCATATAAGCTCGATTTTTGAACTATTTTCTAGGCTTAGGCTCGTTCCTCTGGCAGAGTTTTTGACATTAAGTATTGATAAATAGGTAAGCGCCAACCCTCAATTGGCTCCTGAACTTGAACCTGATAGGTTTCGTAGATTGGGCGTGAGATGATAATGGAAATGATGTCTGTATTATCCACCGGGCTATTAAGACTAGCTTTCTTTGCCAAAGCATCTGCCTCCGCATTCTTCCCCTGGGGTATCTAAGTGATATACCAAGTTCCCCCTTTTTCCTCCAACTTGGCCAATAAGACAGAAGTCAGCTCTTTGTAGCGAATCATGGAACGATCTTTGGCTTCAAAGTTTCCCTTCAGTTGACTGACCACCAGTTAGAAATCTGAGAATATCTCTAAGATGTCTGGCTTCACTTCTATCGCCAACTGCAGCCCGTAGCATAGGGCCTCGTATTCTGCCACGTTGTTGGAGGCTGGAAAGGTCAGGTGGGCCATAGCTTGGATTCGAACCATCAGCAGGCTCATCAAAAGTACTCCGACCCTCGCTCCATCCGAACTTGAGGCCCCATCAACATACAACTTCCATGATACTTTCTCTGGCCCGGGAACTGATTTATGTAGCTCAGCCACAAAGTCTGCCAGCACTTGTGCTTTCATGGATGTTCGTGGCTCATACTGAATATCAAATTCCCCTAGGCGAGCGGCCTACTCTGTCAATCGACTCGACCATTCTAGCCTCTATAACACCTTTCTCAAGTTTGAGTTTGTGCGCACCGCAATCATGTGCACCTGAAAGTACAGACGAAACTTAATTGTTGTTGTAATGAGTGCAAGGGCCAGTTGCTCTAGGATAGGATAATTTAGTTCGACTCCCCGAAGTACTTTACTCGTGTAGTAAATGGGAAATTATTGGCCCCCCTCTTCTCGGACCAGTACCGAACCTACTGCACCATCGGAGATAGATAAATAGACGTATAGAACTTTGCAAGCTAGTGGCTTGCTGAGCAGTGGCGGGGTTGAGAGGAACTGCTTCAAGGCCTAGAATGCTTGCTGGCATTTTTCTGTCCAAGTAAAGTTCTTTAGGTTCCTGATTGCACGATAGAAGGACAAACATCGTTTGGCTGAGCATGATATGAACCTACCCAAGGCTGTGATCCTTCCATTCAATCTCTGTACTTTTTAAAATGTTTTAGGTGGGTCCATGGTCATAATTGATTTGATCTTTTTAGGATTTGCGTCGATTCCCTACTTAGATATCATAAAGCCAAGGAATTTTCTGGACTGTACCCCAAAGGCACACTTCTTGGGGTTTAGCTTTAAGCCTGATTCCTGAAGTCTGTGAAAGGTCTCTTTCAACTCGGTGCACATGTCCGCTGAGGTTCGGCTCTTAACGATCATGTCAGCCACATAGATTTCCATATTTCTTTCCAATTGCTCGAAAAATAGTTTATTCATCAGCCTTTGGTAAGTGGCCCCTGCGTTCTTCAATCCAAAGGGCATGACCCAATAACAGTAAGTTCCTCTGTGAGTGACAAACGCTATTTTTTCTTCATCCGATGGGGCTATCGGGATCTGATGGTATCCCGCTGAGGCGTCAAGGAAGGCATACTCCTCGAATCCTGCCATTGAGTCCACTAGTGTGTTGATGTTCGGTAGCGGATAGTAGTCCTTCGGGCATACTTTGTTAAGGTCGGTGAAATCAACACACATTCTCCATCTTCCACTGCTCTTTCGAACAAGTACGACGTTGGCCAACCAGTCCGGATAGAATATCTCCCTGATGAAACCGCTTTCCAGCAAAGTCACGATCTCTTGCTCAATGGCCAACTGTCTCTCGGGGGCGTGATTCCTCTTCTTTTGTTTTATTGGCTTGTAATCTGGCTGAACATTCAATGAGTGGACAATTAAGCCCTTCTTAACCCCCTGGATGTCTGAGGTTCGCCAGGCAAAAACATCGACGAACTCCCTAAGGGTTGAGAGTAAAGGTTCCTTCTCCACCCCTGTCTTCCCAGTCGATATCTGAACCTTCTTGCCTGGCTCTAGTTCGACTACTTGTAGTACTTCTACCGGCTTGGCCCTTCGTTCCTCCTTCTCTGTTACATCCATTGTGTCCAGGGCTAGGCCCTGATTGGCTCCTCTGAGTATGGTCAAGTACGTCTCCCGAGCATTTTTCTGGTTCCCTCTCATAATGGACACTCCATCGTCTTTGGGGATCTTAAGCACCAAATTTTTTATGGAGACACAGGCATCCACCTCAGACAGTAGGGGCCAGTCGAATATCACATTGTAAGACAGCGGAATATCAACCACCATGAAATTTGATCAGCAAGCATAAACCACCGCATCATCTCCGAGTTACACAGGTAGATTTGCTAGGCCCTCTACCCGGACAGGCTTTTCAGACAAGCCGATAAGGGGGATGCTAACTTCCTCAAGCCTATGGTCTGACATCCCCAATGCTTTGTACGCCTGAGCTGTTATAAGGTTGACCGTACTTCCTGTGTCGACCAGTATTCACTGGACTAGGAAGTCTTGGATGACTGCTTTGACAACTAGAGCATCCGTGTGTGATTGCCGAACATGTGCCCCATCGGCCGACGTAAATTGGATCATATTTGTGGCCAAGCTTGTCCCCCACTAGATGGATATGACCTCCTTGGACTTCCTCTTTCGGGAATGGTCCCGTTGCTCACCCCCAGCAATCATATGGATGACCCCAACGGGTGGTCGCCTTCCACCGTTGGTTCTGTTTCTGTTCGGTTGAGGAGATGGTAACATTTGTCTTTTCCCTCTCTCGTCTGGCTTAGTGAAATGAGCTAGGGTACCTTTCCAAACTAGGTGCTCAATTTCACATTTGAGTTACCTGCACTCCTCGGTCTCATGGCCTTTGTCTCTATAAAAAGCATAGTAGAGGTCCTGATCTCTATTCAGATCTTTCCTCATGGATTTTGGCCAATTAACCTGCCCGTTATGTTTTAACCTATCTAAAATCTGTTCCTGAGAGGCTGTCAAAGGCGTGAATCTTTCATCTCTTCGGTTGTCGGAGCAGGGAGTGGTGATTGCATATGATTTATTATGCCAAATGCCTCCTTGATATTTCTTTGGGTTGGCCTTGTTGGGATGCCCCCCTTCCTGAGCTACTCTTGCACTTTCTCCCCCTTCCTTCTCCGATGCCCATATTCTATGGGAGGTATGGCGGAGATGCCGAGCCTCATCCATGCAGATGTACTTGTGTGCTAGTGACATTAACTCGGTAAATTCGTTGGGGGGTTTTTTGCTTAGGGAATCACTGAAATCCTGGCACCTCGTATTTCGAATTAGGGCATTAATGGTGACCTCCAAGTTCAAATTTTGTATGTCCATGGCCACATCATTGAACTTCTCCACGTAGGCATGTAGTGATTCACCCTTTTCTTGTTGCACCAAGTTCAGGTCAGCGGACACCTTGTTCGGGCGAATGGCGGAAACAAACTTAGCAACGAACATGTCACTGAACTGTTCGAAGTTCTCGATACAATGTGATGCAGGTTCCGAAACCAGATCTGGGCTGAGTCTACCAATGTTTGGGGGAAAATCTTGCACAAGGCAGAGTTGTCAGCCGTGAGGACCAGCATAGTGTGTTGAAATTGGTCTATATAAGCTTGAGGATCAGTGTTTCTACTGTAGGTTTTGAGGTTAGGAAGGTGGATATTAGGAAATGGAGCGGCTAATATTTCACGAGAGAGGGGTGATCGAAAACTGTCTTGGTACTGAAGGGTAGTTCGGTTTTGCTGCCTTTGAATTCTGTTGTCCAAGAGGCGGTTGAATTGTTCGGTAGTGAGGGTGATGGTAGAGTTGGGGTTTTGGGGTAATGCTGGGGGGTAGGTTTCCTAAGTAGGAGGCTGAGAAGGCCGAAGCAGGTTGGTGTTTTGCGGGGGTAAGGGCTGGGGTTGAGCCTGAGCCTGAGCTACAATGGCCGATAGTGTAGCTATGAGGGATTGGATAGTTTGTGGAGTAATGCTAGGAGTAATGGTTGGGACTGCCATGGCTAGAGAAGCATAGACAATGTCGTTGAATTGAGGGAGGAATTGTAGTGTTGCTGGCAGGGTGTTGTTGGACGTTTGATTTTCTTATTGGATTGTTGTTGAAAGTGTTTAAGTTGAGGTCATGAAAAAGGTCCATGTTCCACGCTCACCGCACCAAATGATGACAGGTGAAATGCACAGCTAGCTCCTTACGATCACCTGCAATAACAGACAATGGACCGGTGGGTTTCCGACAAGGGAATCTTCGACGGTCAAGTTAGAATATTTGAGTAAGAGAGTAAGAATTCTTTTGTAAGAAAAAGTTGAGTAACCATTTCATACCTGTTTTTTCTCTTTTTATATGTGGGATTAACACGTTTGTAGGAGATAATGGGAGGAGTTTTCCGTTCTTTCCGGCCACTAACTCATTTTCGGCGATTCTGGAAAAAAACTTGGATTAGTGGCGACTGCTCTATCCATCGTAGTGGAGCTGTTTTCGGAATACGTTGTTTACCGAACTCTCGCTCGATTATAGGGTCCAAAAAAGTTGAACCTTTGGTCGTTTCACGGTATCTTCATTGAGCTAGGTGCTCGGAAATCGTGAAACTGTTAAACCGGTCCCTAAGTTCGGTTGTTATCATTATTTTTTTTTTTAATTTTTGACTATACTAGCACTTCTACAAGCACTTTTAGATAATTTTCCTTTTTTGGTTCTTTTTAAAACATCATCGACGGAGAAAAAAAAATTATCATCCACATAACTTGGCATTGCATAAACTCTGCAGGCTTTAGAAAGGTACATATTATGCATTTTTTTAATCGCTGATTATTTTTTTTTTCATTCAAAATAATTAACATTACGTGCTAGCAACATCGAAGTATACATAGATTGTGCGTATAAGAAGAAGAAAAAATATTTCGTTTTTTTAAATATAAAAATAGTATCAGCAAAGATTATGAGTCTTGCAGAAGAAAATAAAAACATTATATCCATTTTACCTAACGTGACAACTTTTAGCTATTCATAATTAATATGGATTCTGTAAAATATTAAGTATAATTTACTAAAATATATTTTTACTAATTCTATATAATTATATATTATCACTCTTTTAATTATCATCTTTTTTTTTAATTCATCTACAAGAATAAAGTATAATTATATATAATTTAAAAGCGTCAATTTAAAAAATAATCGCGAAAATTACGACAGATTGAATAATAAACAATCTAACAAGATTCTCCTAATCTTCTTTGAAGTTATAAATCAATTCATCAAGTTTGCCGTTATAGGCCACTTAATCCGCTAAAGAACCAACTAAGAATAGCAGGGAAAAAAAAAAAAAATTAACAGGTAAACTTAACAGAAGAACCCAATTCTAATGCAGAAACCATAACGTCCCCGACCTTATTTCTCTCTTCAAATCTACTCTGGATTCTGAAATCAAATGACAGAAACGGTAATCCCTCTTATCTAGCCGGTTGAAACGGTCACCTTCGTATAACCATAACTACCTCTAATTTTTAGTTGAATTTACCAAATCATCATTTCTTTTTAATTTTTTTAAATGGCTAAAAAAAGCAGCACCAATCACGGACAAACTTAAGTAATATTTCAGGTGGGACATGGCCACGGATGGCCTGGACCCCGCTTCGTATCGTATCCGTATATAGCAACCAACCGACTGTAAATTGCTGCTCAGTTATCCACGTGGCGAACATGCACTTTATTATTACGTGAAAATTTAAATTTTTTTGTTATACACGTGGATGTGGGACCATGGTTACTCCATGATTGGCACTTTTAGTTTCCAAATTAAGACCGTTAAAAGGAATTATTAATCTAATCTAACGGTGGAGATTTCTTAATCTCAAAAACCTAACCACCAAGATATTTCCGGTAATAATTTAAAAATTATAAATTGAAGAAGGGTAATAGTGTCATTAAAAGTGTGATTACAGTTTAGGAAACGAAAACAAGTTGGCGCAATTTTCTCCAACTACAGTACAACCTGTAAAAAAAAATTCAAACTTTATGGGTTGAGGTTAATTAATTAATTAATAATGAACATGCTTTACCATTTTTTCATCTTCTGTTTTCAAAAAAATAATTTTTCATCTATTAACAGGTAAACGTATTTTTTAAATTTTTTACAAAAAATAATTACTTTAATTTTAAAAAAAAATAAAAAATATAAAATAAAAAATTATTTTATGTAAGTAAACACACGCTAAGCTTTCTATAAAAAACTATATATTATTTAAAAAATTGAAAAAATTCATGTTAGAGATATATTTAACGCAGAGAGAGAGAGAATTGATTTGAACTAAAGACAAGGCGCCCTTTAAAGCAATCCTTTCTGTAATTTTTGGTTTTTTTTTAAATTTTTTAAAGAGAATTTTTATTAATAATCATGTCGTTTCTGCGGGGAATGAAGTACAGAAGAAGATAAAAATAGGAAAATAAAAAAACAGAAACAGAGTAAAGAGAAAGAGAAACCGAAACAGAGAGACAGACAGACACAGAAAGATAGAATAGAATTACGTAGAGAGACAGAGAGAGAAACACTAAGCAACCAACCAACCATGGCCATTGAAGACAAGTTTTTTGAGGATTTGGGTTCCTTTGTCTGACTTTGTTTCTTCATCTTTCACGGTCATATGTATTAGATTTCTCTTTTTCTTGGGTACGTTTCACAAATGGTTTCAACTTCTATGCTTTGTTTTTTTCCACAGTTTATTGTTGTTCAAGTTTTATTTTTTTCTTTCTGGGTTTTCTCGAAATGTTTTAAAACTGTGAGTTTTAATGACTTCAAGTTTGTTCTGCTTCAGTTTCTTGAATATGGTGAATTACCAGCGTGATTTCTGCGTTTCAATGAGTTTTTTTCATTTGCTATGATCAATTTTCCTGAAATTGGAAGTGGGTTTGTCGAAAAATGTTGCAAAACAACGATTGGAGATTGTATGAGGTTGGTTTTACTGAAATGTTGAAGTTTTGACTTTTCTGATTTCTTGAAACAAATTGTTTCATTGTCTAATTTTTAAATAATAATAATGAAGTTTCTTTTCTCCTACGAGAAAGGAAAAGAAGAAGAAAGAGGGCGTTTTGTTTTGTAATTTTTTTTTAAGTATATTTTTGAATTCAAGAACATAAATTTTTAGTTTATTTTCAGATTCTGTTAGATAAACATAAAGAATTGAATATTTTTTTGAAATGGTTTTAAATTGCTTAATTTTATCTGCTATGCTAAATAAAGATACAGATTTAAGAAAATCTGATTTTGAATGCTTCTATTTTTTGAAGAAATAATTTTCCAGCTTTATTCTAGCTTTAATTTTGCTGTCAAGTCTTTCTATTTTTCTTGTCTGGCTATACTGCTTTTTGAGTGGCATAATTAGCGGTCTCTTTATATGTTTGAAAGAAATGGAAACTGGTTTCTCCATAATTCCTTTACATTTCAATAAATTTACATGAATTTGTATGGGAATTGTATATGTCATTATCCAACTAGGTCTCTCTCTGTCAAGCTGCATATTTAGAATATTAACAAAATTGCCATATATGGCCAAAATTCTCCATATTAATGGCATTGAATTTGCAGGATTCATAATTTTAGATGGATTTTTCGGAGTCTACAAAGGTTGTCTACAACAGAATTCAGAAGCTAGAGCCTGAAAATGTTTCTAAGATCATTGGATATCTTCTGTTACAAGATCATGGCGAAAGAGAAATGATCCGGTTGGCTTTTAGCCCGGATAACTTGATTTATTCTTTGATTACCAAAGCCAAATCACACCTTGGCTTAAACAAGCCAACTGTTTCTGCTTCGATCTCACCAACTCAGGTGAATTCATCACCTGTTTCGGACATTCCTCTGCAATTTGCTCCGCATTCACCAACATCGTCGCACCCAGTTTCGTCTCCAGCAGCTTCAAATAGGGCTGCAACTTCTTACTGGGATGCTCAAGTTACCAATGATCAGCAGTTGCATAGCTGGGATTCAGTTGCTGAAGATTATCGTCTTCAAAACAGAATCCAGTTCTTAAGTTTGGACGATCAGTTAGAGTTTGGTAATTCTATGATTTCTGATTTTTCTAGCAATTACTTTTACCCTGAACCTGCATTAGGTCCTAGAAATAGTAGAAGGTCTCCGAGCTTACCCGAGTTTCCTCTTAAGGTTTGTCATTATTTCAACAAGGGATTTTGTAAGCATGGAAATAACTGTAGGTATTTCCATGGCCATCAAATGCCGGATAGCTTTTCTCAGATATTGAATCTGAAACCGAATGAGATTTCAAATGACGGACATGTTGTTTCACCCGGGTCTCTAGAAAAGCTTGAAACGGAGCTCGCTGAGCTTTTGAAATCGCGGCGAGGGATGCCTGTTTCAATTGCCTCTTTGCCGTTAATGTATTATGAGAAATATGGGAGGACTCTTCAGGCTGAGGGGTATCTTACGGAGAGCCAGAGACATGGTAAGGCTGGTTATAGTTTGACGAAGCTTTTAGCTCGATTGAAAAATAGCGTCCATGTGATTGACAGGTAAAAGATGTTAACAGTTCAACAAACTGTTTTGATAAGTTAAATTATTGGACTTCAATTATAACTTTCTATTATGTTTCGGTTGATACAGGCCTCATGGGCAGCATTCGGTTATTCTTACAGAAGATGTCCCGAAGTACTTGGAGTATGTTGGTGAGAGAAATGATCCTGGTGGTATCGTTGCTGGTTCCAGGCAAATCTATCTTACCTTTCCAGCCGAAAGTACCTTTACGGAGCAAGATGTTTCCAACTACTTCAGGTGACTATAGTTGGATTATTTTATACTATTTTACTATGATTGTTATGTTTCCTAAAGATTTAACATTTTATTTCTACAGCAAATTCGGACCTGTTCAAGATGTTAGGATTCCATGCCAACAAAAGAGGATGTTCGGATTTGTCACTTTTGTTTTCGTGGAGACTGTTAAGCAAATATTGGCAAAGGGGAATCCGCATTTTGTATGCGGGGCTCGTGTTCTGGTGAAGCCGTATAGGGAAAAGTCAAGGTTTGTTGATAGGTAAATACTTTTATAATTTGTTTGCTTAGATTATCTGCCATCATATTTTGGTTAGAATCTAGCTTTCTATAATTCATCTTTTGATTTTAATATCATCTTATCCTAAAGTTGGGAGACTGTGTTATTGCTTCCACAGTTTGGTGAGCTGAAATGGAAAAGGAGATTCTGAACAAATCATTGTGGTCTATATATATATATATATCAAACCTTATCTTTTCTTGTGATTATTATGTTCATGTCATTTTCAGCTATCATTTCATATTATACACTTTAATGCATAGTCGAATTATCTTTCAGAAATGCAGAGCTAGTGCTGTGAGTAATTTCAGTTTGTTGTTTGCTGATTTAGATTTTCAGTTTTTCATTATTTTATGAAATTGATCCTTAGATAATTTTCATAGGGAGAAGCAGAATGATTCTGGTTTTATTGTGATAAATTTTAATACTCTTATTCTTTCTTGCAATTATCAACATCAAAATAATACATAAAGATTTCCAGCTGTCTGTGTCCCTTTATTGACAAAGCCTAGTGCTAACTTTTCCATGCTTATACTTCTTTTGAAAATTAACAATAAAGAATCTCTTGTTTTCTTCTCACTTTAATAAAAACTTGAATTAAAATTCATGATTCTTGGAGGGCTTTTCTCAAATCTTGTCTGTGAAGGATCTTTGATTATTTCAAATTAGAAATTTTGATTATGAAATAATCTTTTCATTTTCTCAGTTTGCTTTTGTAGTTGCACACTAGTTTTCTCTTTTCAAACTTATATTAATTGCATTAAGAAATTACTGTTATGCAGAAAGTATTCTGAGAAAATACAGCATCAAATGTATTACAGCCCACACTTCGTCGACGGAGATTCTGAGCTTCATAGTGAGTGAAACCTTAAGATAATTTATATTATATAGAAACATGATATCTTTCATGTTATTACATAAGCTAAAATTACTATTATTATTTTTTCAGTTCCAAGGTTTAATGATAATTCAAGGTTACTGAGAAATCAGCTAATGGAAGAGCATGAGCATACGCTTGGACTTGACCGAAGGCGTCTCTTGGAGTTTCAATTGACACCGAAATCCCTTAATCATCACTCATATTTCGGCTACTCAATGGATGAATTGAAGCTTTCAGAAGGTAAAATAATGTCCTTACCATCTTTGCATTATTTATTTATTTATTTAATTGTCATATTTAGACATTTTCTGGCTCGTCTAGTTTCTGCAGAACAAGCAGACTTCCCGTCTGCAGAACGTTACAATCAATTGCTCGATGTGTTTAACAATGAGGACAAACCTAGGCACATAACCATCAATTACAAGGACCAGGATAGGTATGAATAATGGAAGTTCATATTTATATATTCATTATAATTATACTTAATATAAGCAAAGCTGCATTGCTGATATAATTGCTTTGATGATCGGATACAGCAGTCAAGGACTCGACCTTCCCGAGAGCCCGTTCGCATCTCTGATAGGGAGTGGCATTTCAATGATTATATAGAGAAAAATATAATTCAAAGGTATTTATTTATGTAGAGGTAGAGGATTGGAGTCGAAGAATACAACAGGAATTTGTTTTTCTTTAAAATTTACCTCAAAATTCGATCTATGATCAGCTTGGTAGTGATGATAACAAAAGAAGGAAAATGAAAATATAAGTAGATGAAGTACAAATTTCTCCATTTTATCTTCTTGGTGGAGGAGATTGCAAACAAGACAGAATACAGTAAAGGCTAATATGTTACAGGTTGTTAAGCTTTTTTCTTTTAAATTAATGTAATCACAGAAAGCAAGCCAGAGAGCTTCTTGATCTTTAGAAAGAAAAAAAAAATGTAATATACGTTCTGCTTCTTTTAGTTGATTTAGTAGTAAAAAGATCAATGAAAGAAAGAAAGGTGTAGAGCTCTATGCCAACACTTGGTAACCAATAAATCTAATTTTATAAGTTTAATTAGTAGTTTTTTTTTTGTTTTGATGGTGGACCAATCATGTTTCATATCTTATATATATATATATATATATATATATATATATATATAAACAAGTGGGGAACATTACATTGCATGGCTTCATTAAAGTCATGGGCGACATGCAAGTTATGGTGTCCCAGTTCTTTAAATTAGGACTGGGATTATAACATTCATTTTATTATTAAAGTATTAGGTTCGATAATTATAATGCAACTTTTTATATTTATGGTGAATAACTTTGGCCAAATAGAAAGAATGATAATGGAGAAGATGGAGGGAGGAGATTAATTTTTGGCAAAATTATCTTATCAATTTTTTCAAAATTTTGGCATATCGGTTTATAATTTTTTTTCCATTAATTCTCTATAATTTAATATGAAATAACACATAGTCTTTCATAAATTAAAGCCTGCAAGTTAATATGTATATTTTAATCACCGATAATTGTTGTATGTTATATTGACAAAATTTATTCTCAATTGAATTTTTGAATTTTTAAAATTTTTCATATTGAATTTCTGAATCTTTATAATTTTTTATATTGAATTTATATAAAAAAATTATATGTTTTTTTATAGTAATTAAAATATATATGTATTAGTTCCGTTAATAAAAAAAACTGTATGTTAAGGGTCCGTTCAAGGACGATTTAATTTTTTATTTTTGGTTTTTTTCTTAAAAATAAAATAAAAATATGTTGGGCAAATTTGTTTTGCGTTTTCATTTCTACAAAATTTTAAGAAGTGATTTTGATAACAAAAACAAAAATTAAGGATGTGTTTGGTAACATTTTTTATTTTTTATTCTTTATTTTTTAAAATTCATAAATTATTTTTAGTTTTTGTTATTTATTTTTCAAAAAACTGTTTAAAAACTATTTTTCTATTTATTTTTTAAAATATTTTAATATTCATTAATACATATTACATATATATATATATATAATCTAATTATTAATATTAAATAATAAATATTTAATAAAATTTAAAATCTACCATACCACCAATGCTACCGTCACCACACCGTCGTCGCCACCACCACGCTGCCGCCGCCACTACACTGCCAATGCCACATCGCCACCATATCACCACCGCCACCACCACTGTCGCTGTCGCCACCACCACCACCATTGCCACCACTACAACTATTATTTTTGCCATCATCATCGCCACCACCCTACTACTATCATCACCACCATCACACCATCATTGTCGTTGCCACCACTGCCGCCATCACTATTGCCATTGTTATCTTTGTCACTGCTACCACCACCACACTGCTACTAGCACTACCATCACTACCACACCGTCGCCACCACTACCATCATCGCTACCGCCATCGCCGCCATTGTTACTGCCGTCGCCATCATCACTACTATTACCACTGCACTACCATCACTACTACTGTCATCGCCACCACCATCAGACTATCGTTGATGCTACCACCTTCATTGTCACCACCATACTGTCGTCGTCACTGTCGTCTCTACCGTCGCTATCATCACTATCAATATATTATAATTTTTTAATGTAATATATTTTAAATTTTGAATTTTATTAAATATTTATTATTTAATATTAATAATTAGATTATATATATGTATAATATGTATTAATGGATATTAGAATATTTTTAAATAAATAAATAAATAAATAATTTTTAAACAGTTTTTGAAAAATAAATAACAAAAATTAAAAATAATTTATGAATTTTAAAAAATAAAAAATAAAAAATGTTATCAAACACAGTATATAGACGTAATTAAAACTTCTTTTTTTATAAAAAAATCAGTTTAAAAGATTTTAAAAATTTAAGGATATGAAAATGAATTTTACCTTATTTTTATTGAACTGAACATGTGGGTCCATTACTTTAAATTTAGTTTTTTTTATTAATTAAAGTTAAGAGAAACTGGGACCCATAATTGGCTGGAATCAAATATGCATTATTATTGGAGTGGATTATTGCATAATTGTGTACATATATTATTGTTTTTCAAGGAATCGCGATGCCTTCCAAAGTAATTACTAATATTATATAACAGTAATTGTAATCGATAATATCATTGATTTTTTTTTTTTTTAAGCTACGTACGTTCATACAATATTTAAATTTAATTAATCTAATCAATCTAAATTAGGTATTGCAAAAATCTATTGTTGGATTGATCCTCCAAACGTCATAATTTTTGTATACATATCGAATTTACGGATTAAACTCAAAATATATTTAAAGAATATAAAATTTTCGTCCACTCCTATCAACCGATATTATATGATTGACTTTAATTGCATGTTGTTAATATTTTCTTTGTAAAAAAAAAGAAAAGAAAGAAAGAAAAGAAATTTGACATGTTCTAATTCTTAGGCGGGCTTGATTTATACATTTGCGATAAGAAAATGTGGGACCAAATTGTGATTTAATTGAGGATTTACGGACCCTACTTGGCTTTCACTACTCCATTAGGTTTTAAATTGTGACTATGACATGACAGTTAAGGTTTGATAAGGATTTTTTTTCATTATAAATTTATAAGGAATTCAGGGTCCATCTCATTTTATTAATTATTTTTTATTTTAATGAGATGTTTATGAATGAAAATGGTTCATTTAATTTAGGGGGTGTACAAAAACCGTTCCGACCAACCCGAATAATCTAAACCAACATATTCAGGTGGAATTAATCGGGTTGGTAGGATTGGTTCGGTTATTGATATTGGAAATTAATTGAGATCAGGTCGAGTGAAATCCTACTAACTCGAACAACCTGAAATTTTTAATATATAAATAAAAAAATATAATTTCTCAAAAAAAAAATATAATATATATTTAATTTAATTTTGAAATTATTAGTTTGTTGTATTTTTTAAATATTTTTTATAGTATTTAATATTATTTATTTGTATTAATTTAGAATTTTAATTTAAATATATAAATTAAAAAAAATTAAATTCAGGTAAATCGGGTTGTTCGAGTCAGGCTCGAAAAATCGGGTTGATTGGGTAGGGGCCCAATATTTATATAGGATAGATAGGATGAGGAAAATATATAAATTTTGGGTTAATCGGATTCGGTGCACCCGATCGATGCACACCTCTACTTTAATCGATTTACGAGAAAAAAATTATTCAATTGATTACATTTGGTTAATCAATCTATTGTTTTGATTTTTTCAGTTTGATCAACTAATATTTTTTTGTTAATCATTAAAATTTATAACGTAAAATTATAAAAAATTAGGAAAAATTTAAAATAAATTTCAAATTTGCAAAATAATTTAAAATAAAAATCACAAAATAAATATAATTTACTAGAAAAAATTCATATTCAACAAATTAATAGCTAATATTATAAAATAGATTTGATATTTGTTAAAAATTAATATACTTAATTTTAAGACAAATAAAATTTTGGATAATATTAAATGTTAAAATATAAATTCTAAAATATAAGAAAATGTAATTAAATGCTATTATATATGATTAAAAATAATATATATATATATATACGGGCGGTTAACCTATACCGAAAAATTTAAAATGTAATAAAAAATCAAAAATATAAAAGTTAAAAATTGTAATCGAATTTATCGGATTGATTAATTAAAAAAATTTATTTAATTTTGGATCGATTTTACGATTAACCATATTTTTTATTCTTTTACTCACCCTTAGATATGATGTTATAGATATTTTCCTTTTAATTAGAAATTTTGAATTTAAAAATAGAAATAATTAAAAGTAAACACTTTGTGCATATTTTTATGGATATATTTAGTATTAATTTAAATTAATTGAGTTAGTAAATTTAGAATACCAATGAATTTTTTGGACAAAAAAGTTAATTCAGCTAGTAATAATGATGCACATTGCTCAAACTGTAATATTGAGAAGGACAAAAACGAATTGACTCTAATTGAATTTCATCTAAAAAATT
The DNA here is from genome assembly GCA_037975025.1 of Excoecaria agallocha. Classification (NCBI taxonomy): domain Eukaryota; kingdom Viridiplantae; phylum Streptophyta; class Magnoliopsida; order Malpighiales; family Euphorbiaceae; genus Excoecaria; species Excoecaria agallocha. Next base: position 70,487,083 of record CM075807.1, on the reverse strand, counting down.
ATTCTTGATTTCCCAAAATTTAACATATCTTCTATTGGACCGTGAGCAATTTTTTTTTTTTATATAAATAAGCGAGAAGTAAATATTATTGAAAAAAATAAGCGTTTTACAAAACTATCGGTTGTAAACTGAAAATAGTATAATCAAACCAGAGATTCCATGTAGCTAGGGGTGAGCAAACTTCGGTTTAAATCGAAAAATCGAATTAAATCGATCGATTTTTAATTTGTTTCGATTTTTCTGTTCGGTTTGATTGTTGAAGGAGAAAACTGTAGAAAAATTGAACCAACCAAAATTGTATATAATTATGTAATTTTTTAAATTTTTTAATTGAATAATTATTTTGTACATATAAATTATCTTATTTTGAGTTGCAAATTATGAGTACATTTATCAATTATCAATTTTTATTTTTTAGGTGATAATTTGAAATTTTGACGATTGGATTGAAAATCGATTAATTGAAAAAATTTAGTTAATGATTTTTATTATATTATTTATTATATATTTTGGGATGTTATCTTTAATTTGGACTTTTATTTTGTACAATTTAGATGTTTTTATTTTAGTATATTATAATTTGTAATTTTGTATAATTTTTAGACATAATTTTTTTAATTTTTTAAAAAATAGTTTTAATTTTTGATTTTTTGGTTAATCAAACAGAACCGATCAAAAAATTTGGTTCAATTAGTATTTGATTATTTAAATAGTTCAATTTGATTGATCAAAATTTTAAAATTTCGATTTTTAATTATTTTAGTTCGATTCGATTATTAAACCGAATCGATCATTGTATGCCTTTACATGTAGCCCTTGCTTTGCTAAAGCATCAGCGATGTGATTTAAATATATATTCGGTACAAATTAAATTTAAATAGAGATTTATTGAAATAAAATGACAGTTAAAGGATCTAATGGCCTAACTAATTTCAAATGTAAGAAATATTTAGGGGTTAAATAAAATATAATAAAAATATAGAAACACATTAGAGTTGAGAATGGGATGAATTTTTCTAAACAAAAAAATAATAATTGAAGCTTCTTTTTTATAATTGAATATTGGTATATTCAGAATAATTCCCGGAGCAATTCTTGGTTCCAACAGCAGTTTTGGTATACAGCTACGGGTATTAACATTTGCATATAATTTGTAATTTTATGTGTTGCAAGTCAAACCATAAACTATCAGTATATAGTTTTTATAATTTTCTTTTGATTTGACTATATAATAACAGTCATTTGTTATTTTTTTATTATTTATTTTAGGTTATATCATTTTTTTAGTGCAAAAAAAAAAATCATTATGAGTTTCTGATAAAGTACATGAGCAATCGATAGGTAAAATTATATAATATATAATATATTAAAAAATATGAAATTATTAGAAATAATCTCTAAATTTTAGCTGGAATGAGATTTGAATCATAACATTTGCAATATTAATGCCATTAAAATAACATATACTTATTTCCCTATGTTTTTCTTAATTTTCCTATGCCTTAATATGCAGTTAATAATCTGAACTTGCAACATTTTGTTATCTCACCTCTAAAATTATAAAATTTTCAATTTTACACTTATAGTTATATTTAAACAAAATTAACGTTTTTCTGACAATTGTTAGCTCGTGCATTACACACGCTTGACGTGGCTGACATGTCATTATTAACCAATAATTTTGCAACATATGGACTAATTTGAATTATTTTTTCAACCTCTTCCCCTGCCTTTCTCTTCCGTCTCTCTCTCATCTCTTTCTTCCATTTCTCGCTCTCATTCGTCTCTCTCTCCTCTCTGTTAGCTTTTCTCTCTTTAGAAGCATGATTACACATCGATTACCGAAGCCATAATCAGTCAACAAGAACTCAATTAATAGTTCGCATGTCCCTCTCGATAAGGAACCCTAATAAAACAGACTGTAGTGAGTAGAAACCCACCTTGAACCAGAGCGAGATCTTCAAGGCTTTGGAAGTCGTCGAAAGGGACTCCATTGCCATCATCGAGAGCTTTACTGGCCGTTTTGCTTCTCTTTGCTTGGCTCTATCTGAGGTCATCTTTTAATTTTACTTTGAGGCCTTTTTTTTCTTATGTTCCTTTTCAGTTTTCCATTTAATTCTCGAGAATTGCTGGATTTCGAGGCAATAGGCATATACATTAATTCATGCATTTTATTAGGGAAAAAAGAGCTAATTTAAGGCAACTAGTAATCAAGTTATAGTTAATGCCTACCAAAATCTGAGAACGTTGAACTTAGAACAATTTTGCGAGAGTGAAATATCCACATATTTTGAAGAAATGGTGATGTTGCTTTGTTTGTTAGGTTTATTTATATAGATTTGAATATTTGGACTGATGGGTTTGTTTGTTGCTTATTTGTACAGATTTTGCCATCTCCAACTACTGGGTCTTTTCCATCTCACCTTGCCAAGATAAATTCTGGTAATAAAATGACTGATCTTTGATATTACTCCATTTGTTGTGTCTGTATCTCCATACTGCCAATCATGAATTATTATGCAAAGCCATTACCATAAATTGGTCCCTAATCTTATCTAAATTTGAAGAGGCAACAAATTTACAGATCTAAGGATAATTCATTACATACTCATGAAGATGATGAGGTGCGCTTCCTAGGTCAAGAAGTTGAAGCCCATGAACCTTTGTCATCTCATGAACTCTATAATTCAGCAAATTCATGAACTTGGATCTCTTCTCCATAATAGTGTCCTCTTATGGGTTTAAACCATCAGAAATGAGTGAAGAAAATGGATATTTGTAGATAACCTTTCCTGAATTATAACTTTTCCTGAATTGGACTCAAAGATTTTGATAATCCAGGTGGCATAGGAATTGGAGATTTGGGCGAGGGGTTGTAAGGCATAAATGGTGGCTTCCGTTAGTATTGGGAAAGGAAGCTTAAGATGTGGGTATGGAGAAAGGGTTTCAGAAGGGAAAGCTATCGAACACCAACCATGATTGCCAAATGCTCTTAAATGGAGCACATCAAGGTGGCTGTGCACGGATTTGGTGATCTTCAGCAACAAGTCATATTAAAGATTACCCCACTAGGATGAGCTTGAATTGGAAGCCATGGTTAGTAACTAAACTAAAATAGGCCAGAAGGTGAAAAATGAAGGAATTTTAGCACTAGGAAATAGAATAGTGAGAAAATCTAGAGTTGTGGTTCAAATAGGCCAGTTGTGAGAAGCAGTGGAATTATTAACTCTGTTCCCCATGAAGATCAGTTCGCTGCTGAGGATAAAAACCTTGAATCAATAGTAGTTACTAGAACATTTATCTCGAGTGGCGGCAGAGCTCTATTCCTTGGTGGGAAGTATCATTCAAGAAGAAACAAGAAGATGTTTTTTTTTTCTTTTTTTTTTTAGTTGTAATCGTGAATTTCTAATCAAATGGGAAAATGGGTGTTTCACACTCCTACAACGCATGTTATACACCCTCAAATGCCACATTAGCTATATTTATGCCACATTGGACATCCTATCAGCATGAGGCATTTAATGTTATTAACAAAATCAACTATAAATGGCTAATTGAAAAACTTGTGTTTTTGGAGGGCGGGATGGCAAAATATTGCAAGTTCAAGTGGCTAGCTGCATATGAAGCCTTTTTCTATTACAATAAAAACAATTATTTTTAATCGTCAATTTCCACACCTATAAGTATGATGATAAAAGAAAATTATCAATTTTGAGTGTTGACTTCACCCACCTTCATCATATCAAAATGGCATTTCTTATTAATCTGTTATATTTGTACTTAATTTAACACTTATAAAAATTTAAAAATCCACTTCAATTATTCTATTAAAATTAACCACTCCACCTATAGTTAAAATTACAAAAATTTAAGACCTTATAATGATTTATGCCATTTTAAATGGCATTTCTTATTAATCTGCTATATTTGTATTTAATTTAACACTTATAAAAATTTAAAAATCCACTTCAATTATGCTATTAAAATTAAGCACTCCACCTATAGTTAAAATTACAAAAATTTAAGACCTTATAATGATTTATGCCATTTTAAAATCAGAAAAATTACAAAAGATTTTTTGGAAGAATGGCTGTTGATTTTTAATGCCTTTTAACTAGGGTTGTGCAGAACCGAACTGAAATAAAAAACTGAACCAAATTGAATGAATTTTGATTTATTTTGTCTGATTTATTCTATTTTTATTTTGTTCGGTTCTATATTGAAATAAAATTTCAAATTAATCAGTTCGTTTCTTGAAATTGAAAAACTAAAGTAACCAAACCGAATGATGTTTATAAATATATTTATATTATTTTATTAAATTTGCAAAATAAATAGTTTAGATGAGTGGTGTGGAATCCTTATTATTACTATGATGCCCCGAGTTCAAATAGACAAATTGTTTCCATTTTTAGCAACTTTTTTTCCTACTTTAAAAGGTTTTTTCATTGTTGACTTCTTTTATATTTGAGAAATTATATTATATTTTTATTTTACATGAATATTTTTTTATTCAAGGACTTTGAATGTATTTTTAAATAGTATTATAATAATATATTTTGTAATATAATTTTGATTAGTATTTATTATGTAAATATAAGTTATATTATATATTTTTTACATGAATGCTTTTTTTATTGGAGGATTTTGGATGTATTTTTAAATATTATTATAACAATATATTTTTAATATAATTTTGATCAGTATTTATTATGTACATAATTTGATAAATTTACTTACATTATTTTAATTTTAGTTATTTTTAAAAATACAATTTTGATTAGTATTTATTATGTATATAATATGATAAATTTATATGCATTATTTTAATTTTAGTTATTTTAAATGGTTTTATTTTGATCAAATAAATTAATTTAATTTATGGGTCCATATATATTAAAAACCCAACAAAAAAAGCTCATATTGATCCAGAGCCGAATAGACCAAATTGAACCAACCGAAATTGATTCAATATATTTGATTTCGATTTTATATATTTTGGTTTACGGTTCGATTCATTTTTTCATGAAATTCGATTTTTCATTTGTTCGGTTCGATTTTGACCATTTGCATAACCCTACTTTTAACCTTATCTAAAACAACTTTTTTTATCTTGGTCTTTCTTTTGTTAAAATCCTTCCCCACGTTTTCAAATAACCTACCAACAAACCAAATTGTTGTTATGATGTGGACTCCTAAAATTAAGGTTTTGGGACTCTATTTATGAGTATTTCAAGAAGATGAACAGGTACACACAAAATCTTTTTCCTTTTTTCTTCTCTGTTTTACATAAATTCTTGGTAATTATAGTTTATTTCTTTAAGATCCTGCAATGAGTGCACGTGTTGGAGGTTAGCTATGTTAAGCTTGGAGAGTGAACAACGTTGTCGATTGCACCTAAGTCGTGCCAAAATTCACTTTCAAGGCAGTGGCTCATCCATGGCATAGTTTTGATTATTAATTCTTTGAATTTATCTCTTTATTTTTTTAACAATTTAAAAACAAATTCGATCTATGGCTATTTTTTTGAATAGAGCTCTTCTAGATCTCTCCAAACTTAAACCCCTTGATGGAACTAACTATAGGCAATAGTCACAAAAAAATTTGGATTCTCTTTGAATAATTAGAAGTTGATTATGTATTGTTCATGGATATTCCATCTAATGAACTTGATATCTCTCGACCTTTTTGATAATGGTCATTTTTATATTGTTTTTAATATGTTTTTAGGTGCTTAATTAGGTTAGTTTTGTGTTAATTAGGTTAGATTTGAGTTTAATTTGTTAGTTTTATGTTTTTGGAGTTAATTGTAAATTTTGGTGTTTTTCAGGGTTAATTTGCAAGAAAAAAGGACTTAATTGTAAAAAGGCAAGAAGATTTAGGCCAAAACTGTGAATTTGGAAAATTCATGTTAATTAGTGATCGTGAGTTCCAGAAGTTTGATGCATGGCCACGTGAAAATCAATGAAGAAAACATACGTGGCCACGTGAGAAGAAATAAAGAAGAGCAAGAAGAAAACACGTGACCACATGTGAAGATCCACTACACAACACGTGACCACATGTGAGAAAGAAACAAGGGAACCCATGGCCACGTGATTTTCTTCAAACAACAACACATGGCCACGTGTGAATTAACACTAGGGAACACATGGCCACGTGATGAAGTTTCCCATGAAGCGAAGGATTCCGATTTTTCCAATTCAAGAATGATTCTTTTCCTACTCCAATTTAGGAAGTATGGAAGGCTTCTACAACATATTTTGCCTATAAATAGACAATTCTAACACCAAAAGAAGGGGGATCAATTAGGAATTAGGGAATTAGGAATCTTAGAATTAAGCTTAGTTATTTTACGTTGTTTTATGTTTTCATTATTTTTCTTCAACTTTGTTTTAGTTTTTAATTATGGTTAGGAAATAGTTTTTCTTCTTTTGCTAATGGATTCTTGAAAACTTATATTTTCATTGTTATGACTTTATTTTGAGCTTAATTTCAATACCGGTTGATTATTTCTTGGTGTTAAGCATATTCTTATCTTTGATTAAGTTGAGATTAATTGTTGGTTTATTGAATAAATAACTAAAAATTGATTTTGACATAATTAATGATTTGCATGTTCTTGGGTTAACTCTTTAATGTTTATGCATAATTATTATCCAAAATATGAGATGATTATGTGTTAATTTTATTGATTAATACTAAGAGAGGAGGAACTAAGAATAAATTGGAGTTGAATCACTTGAGAAAGGCTTCAATGAATATTTAGGAAGTTAAAACTGGATTTGCATGCTAAGTATTAGATTTGTCTATGAGTTTAATACTAAGAATGATATACTTGAATAAAAATATCTTGCTTTATTACTAGTTTTTCCATAATCACTGGTGTTTATATTGAATTTAAGTCATTACAATGAAAGTTAAGGTTGATAGTTTCTTTAGCAAGAGAATTTCAGTTATTGTTTTGTTTTTAATTCATGTTTTAGCTTTTGTTTTGTTCCATTATTTATTTTGTTTAATTTTTTTTCCTTCAAACCAAAAACATTTGGGAACAATCTCGGATTAATTTAATTCATACATAAATATTATCCTTAGTAATCCATGTTCCCTTGGATACGATATTTGGGGTCTTAATCTATATTTTCCTATATTACTAGCCGATCTAGTACACTTGCTAGACACCGGTCACTTTTGTTATTTCTCTTACTATCCCTACTAATCAACCTCCTACTACTCCTCTCATCACACCCATTACTAAAAAGAGCGTTACTTCTATTTTCACACCCATTACTAAAAAAGCCAAAAATTAGATGATAAATTTAGGAAGAAATTTGATAAAGACAATGAAATAGTGAGAGGTCACTTATTGAATCACATGAAAAATACATTGTTTGATTTGTTTGTAAACCATAAATATGCTAAGCTAATTTGTGATACTTTAGAAAAATGTTATGGGGCAATGATGCTGGAAGGAAAAAAAATATATGGTGAGAAAATGGTTGCAATTTCAGATTGTTTATGACGTAAAGGTCCAAGTTCACGAGTACGAGAATTTAGTGGCTGATGTACTAAGCGAAGGCATGAAAATGTGTGAGATGCTACAGGAAAAGGTGTTGTTGGAGAAACTTCCACCCTCCTGGAGTGATTATAAGAATCAATTGAAACACAAAAAGAAAGATTTGACTTTATAGGAACTAATCACTCATATAAAAAATAAGGAGGCCAACCGACTAAAAGATAAACAAAACTATCTCTCTTCTATTTAAAGGCTAACCTTGTAGAATCTGTCAGTGATTTTAAGTATAGGATCAAAAGGAAATGAAAGAAATTTCAAAAGGATCAACAATAAGGAAAATCAAGCCAAATTAAAAAGGGTGATGGAAAAATTCGTAAAAAAGATAGCCTATTATGTCTACGGCAAACCAGACCATAAGGCATATCAATGCTATCATAGGAAAAATCAATAAAATCTAGTAAACAAACATGCAAATCCAGGTACACCATATGCCGAATCTAGTTGAAGAAGAAAAAATCATCACCCCAGTGGTAGAGGCGAACCTGGTGAAAAACGAAATGTATTGGGTGCTTGGCATTGGAGCTTCAAAACACTTATGTGCCAACAAAGAGATATTCCATGATCTTAAAGATGCTGCACATAGTGAATGTATCTACATGGGAAACACCACGACTGTTAGAGTGCTTAGAAAAGGGAATATTTTCTTTAAACTCACTTCTAGAAAAACTTTAGTTTTAAATGATGTCTTATGTGTGCCTTCATTATGTAGGAATTTAGTTTTTGGTAGTTTACTGAGTAAGGCTGGATTGAAAATCATTATTGAAGTCGACAAGGTAACAATTACCAAAAATTGGGAATTTGTAGGGAATGGTTACTTAGCTGATGGATTGTTTATTTTAAACACCGTTTTACTGCTCCAAATAAAAGTTTTATTACTTTTATTTTATTGTCGAATTTATTAATTTGTGGCATGGTAGGTTAGGACATGTTAATATTGCTTTAATTAAAAGACTAAAAAATAAGCATCCGATTAATGTTGCGGATGATTAAAATTATTGCAAATGTTCTGTCTGTGTAAAAGACAAACTATACAAAAAAAACCTTTTAAACCAATAAGAAGTACTGAGTTGCTTGAGTTAATACATTTAGATTTAGTTAATTTCAAGAACACAATTAATAAGGGTAGTAAAAAGTATTATATTACCTTTGCTGATGACTTTTCTAGGTATACTAAGATGTACTTGTTGAAATCAAAAGATGAAGCTATTGAAATGTTTTTAAAATATAAGGTAGAAGTAGAAAATAAACTAGATAAGAAAATAAAGAGGCTTATAATTGATAAGGGTGAAGAATATAATACCAAATTTCTTGAAAAATTCTATGAAATAAATGACATAATCATGAAAATAGTGCCCCTTATACTCTACAATAAAATGACATAGCTGAAAGGAAAAATAAGACATTAAAAGAAATGATGAATGCCATGTTGCTAAGTTCTGGTTTGACTAATAATAAGTGGGGAGAAGCTATTTTATCTCCATGTTATATACTTAACAAGGTTTCTCACAAAAGGTTAGATAAAACACCTTATGAATTTTTGAAATATTTTGCCCTTAATCTTAAATATTCAAAAGTGTAGGGGTGTTTACCTAAAGTTAGTTTTCCAGAATTCAAAAAATCAATTTTGAACCTAAGCTATTTGATTGTGTTTTTATTGGCTATGCTCAAACTAGTGTATTTATGTTTTGGGTGACAATTCTATGTGCGAATCTAGAAATGTAGAGTTTTTTTTTAACATATCATTCCTTTATAGAAAAAAAAATGATATTATTTTTGCTGGTCCTTTTAATAAATTTGTTGTGCCTATCCCTTTGCCTTTTGCTCTTAATAAGCATGAAAATGAATCTAGGAGGAGTAAAAGGCAAAGAATAAAAAATACTTTTGGACCATATTTTATTACTTTTTTTTTATTAATTGAAGATATTTTTTCATCTTTTTTAATAGAGGAAGATCCAAAAAGATATGAAGAGGCTATCACATCCATAGATGCTAGCTTTTCGAAAAAAAGCCATTAAAAGTGAACTTGACTCTTTAATGACAAACCATACTTGGGAGCTAGTTAATTTACCCAACGGATGTAAACCTATTAAATATAAATGGATTTTTAAAAGGAAAATGAGACCTGATGGATCTATAGAAAAATTTAAGGCTAGATTGGTAGTTAGAGGCTACACCCAAAAGAAAGACATTGACTATTTTGATACTTATTCTCCTGAAACTAAAATTGCTACCATAAGAACTCTAGTTGTTCTTTCTGCAATTTATGATCTCGTAGTACACCAGATGGACGTAAAAATAGCATTCATTAATGGAAGTTTAGAATAAGAGAAATATACATGGAACAACCCGAGAATTTTGTGTTTTTTAGACAAGTGAACAAGGTGTATAAGCTCAAAAAGTCTCTTTATGGTCTAAAACAAGCTCCTAAATAATGGTTAAAAAAGTTTGATAAATATTTAAGGGTAATAGTTATATTATGAATGGATCTGATTCTTGTGTTTATTCAAAATTTTTTATGCCTTTATGTTGATGGTATGTTAATCTTTGGTACTAATGTGAATGTAGTTAATGAAACTAAGAATTTTTTATCTTCTCAATTTGAAATGAAAAATTTAGGAAGATGATGTGATTCTTGGTATCAAAATAAGAAAAAAATTGAAACTAGCTTTTCGTTGGGTCATTCTCATTATATCGAGAAAATGTTAAAGAAATTTAATCGTTTTGACGTTGTGCTTATGAGAACACCATATGATCCAAACATGTTTCTTAAGAAGAATAATGATCCTAGTGTTTCACAAACTAAGTATGCTAAAATCATAGAAAGTGTTATATTCCTCATGAATTATACTAGGCCTAACATAGCCTATACTGTAACACCCTCATACCAATACCCTATTAACGATATCCAATTAGTCATATTGATAATCATTTTCATCACTAGCATACCTGTATATTATTATTCATATGAGCATTACTATAACTATTCACATGCTATATCTCATATTTAGCATCATGCATATCATATTACATATGTGTTACTTTAGGTTTTATGTGCATGCATATACTTGCTTAGTCATATTGTGAGTTGGTTACAATTTAATATACACATATTAAATACATCCTCATATGCCTAAGATCATTAATACAAAATATCCCTACATCAACTCTTATCGATCTGATATTGGTCTTTCTTAATGTAGAGAACGACCCTATGCAAAAATCTTATCTATAGAACCTACACGGATAAAATACCCATGCTAAGCTACAAAGCTTAGTGGGGAAACATAAGACATATGGACAACCTCTTACAAAGGTCATCAAAATGCAATCACATACCAACATAAATTAAGCATATAATTAATCATTTAAACAATATTCACATAGATCTTCAGGGACTATATTATCTTTTATTTACATTTTTAACCAATATCAGGTACTAATTGATATTCCATTGCTTATCGGTTTCATACTTGTAACAATATTCACCTGATCCTGAAAATCTTATACATTAAGTTTACTTTCTTAATTCCGTTATGTTATTGTTGACTAATCATCTTAACATTCTTGCTTATGAAATAGTATCAATTGTCAAACACTCTTTAACTATGCCATTTATTTACCACTTATTTACACTCAAACATATTCATATCATTTAACTTTTTTTAAGACATGGCAATATCAATCCACATTCATAAAATCCATCCTATAATCAAAAGACTTTAAGTTAATAAACTACCTCTTTAAATATATAATAAATTCAATTAATTTCCATTTATTATACATATATATAGCGTATTTAATAGACAAGACATATTTTCATCTGCTTGAATAATTATTATTATTAAGCTATTATATCGTTACCTTGAATACTATACAAACTCTTTAAAGCACTGCAATATTACCCTTGCACTTCTATCTCCACATAAATCAAATTCACATGGTATGAGTCCATTACTTATTTATATCATCATGTAATAAGTCATACATACCAATCATATCAATTACACAATATTCAACAAGTAACATGTAGTTATGGTATTATACATCAACCAGTATACTTTTGCAAAATATCACATACCATTTCGTATATCATACATTCCTAGGTATAAGAAACACTTTAAAGCCATCTCAAGGATTTTCATACATACAATAACCAAATACTCTTTCACTCCAAGTTATACTTTTCCATATGCTATATATTGATGTTTTTGAAGGTAACACACATATATATAATCATATAAGAAGCACTTGACTATAAATATCATGTATTCATCATTTAGATAGTTGATAAAGCATCAATATCAAGCAAGTTCATATGCATGACTTCCTGGTCTAGTAAGACTATGTGATTCTAAAATGCCAAGTACTCATCTTTATAATTTAGCCTCATATATGTATCATATATTCCATATACTATAATTTTAGCTATACTTGTAATTAAAATGATTCACATTACTTAAATAATGACATATGAGCATTTGTCCGTTTGGTTCAATTACTGTAATTGTATAAAATAGCTTGCTAAGTTCTAAAAGTGGATAACGGAAACGGTGGATGCCCGAAGATATCAGAATGATGATATCCTAAGATATCAAAACTTTAGACCCATACAAGGCCGACTGTACTTTAGACCAATCAAACGAAACCAGATGGTTGGCTAATAACCTAAATGATGTTGTTCATGATCCAAACGGTAGACCCATTCGGACTAAACTATGGCAGCTGTAATAATCCCTATAGATGCCTATCTATCCACAATTGAACTTTATTTGTAGGTAATACCGTGTTCATGTTCATTTCGTATATCAAGACTGTACTTATATTATTCCATTTGCATGTATATATAATCATGTAAAAAATATACCTTCTCTAGTGCATAAACATATATGCACAATTCATATAATAATTTATACAATTTTACTCACGTAAGTAATCAATGGAAAACTATACAATCTTTAGTGTATATACTTGTATACACCATCTCGTAAAAATGCCATCGTATGCTTTGTCATATTATATATAATCAAATATACTTTCATGTATTCATTTACTTTAGCATGCTAACATTTGATATGCTAACATATAAACATGTATATAATATCATGTGGTATCAAAAGACACATATACTTGCTTTTACTATACATGTATCACAATCTCTAGTATGTAAATAAATATATATATAGACATGTATATAATCATATGGTATCAAAAAGATACATATATAATCCCAAGTATATAAACATATATTTTCAACTTCATTTAATATTATGTTCAACTTGCACATGAACTCTTATATCTCTATGGTCTCATATATATATATATATATATATATTGACTTTTTAACGTATAGACATATCATACAACTATAATATATAAACATAATTATGTTAGATCAGTGAATTGAATAATAACATACCTTTATCATACGTATACTTCGATAAGTAGTCATGCTTATAGTTTACAATGTGTTATTATTTTATATGTTCCATGAATTTATCTCTTTCTCTTTAATGTGTTACTTTTTTCATAAGAAAAGTGCTTAAGATGCTTAAGATCTCTTCTGCATATAGACAAAAATGATATTCTAAAGATGCTTGAATTCATTAAAGATACTTAAGATTATTCCAAAGATACATACAAAAATTGTGGTATATTCTTGCAATAATTCAGCATAGAGATAGATTTCCAAGCTTATTTTAAAGCTATTTTTGACCTATCAAAAGCCATTTCTGACCATTACTATCTTCTACAAACATGATCCCATATGTTTCTAGTTTCAGGAACATTATAAATCACATCAATATCATTTCTACATTTTAAGATATTGCAAAAACATGAAGAACTATTCTTGAAAATAGTACTGCCATCAATTTCGGATTCAAGCCACATTTTGACCTATTTAAAGGTAGAATTAAACTAGGCTTTCATCATAGGACTTGTAGATATATAAGTATAGTTTAACCAAAAATTAGATTCATAGAATTTAGATCTCTATAACAAGAGATACAATCAAATTACTAAAATATGTTTTTGTTCTCTAAACAGCAATTCATTGTACTCCATTCGATTTTTATCATCACTTAGAAAATTCATAGTATAAAATGGGTACAAAATCTTAATAATATTATTGCATGAAATTTGTGCTCATATAAATCTATTTTAACCAAAATTTTATCTTAAATGATTTTGACTTCTCTACAAAAATTTATAGCAAAAATATAGCAATACCATCATAACAACTGGGCAGCAACTCAAAACGAATTTCAAGTTAGATTTAGGGCAACTTAGAGGCAGAATCAAAGCTGGGTTCCTTCAACAAAATTTTAGGTCTGACTCTTAGGAATAAGTAACAACTAGATTCAAGTCAATTGAAAGTCTATAGCTCGAGATATTCTAAAATTACAGAAGCTAGTTTTAACAATTCTTTATATGCATTACTTTTTTTTCAAGTCCTATCTTAAATATTTGACTTCATTCTTTTAGGTTTATTAATTCGTGCCATAATCCATATCTTCACAGAAATTTATAGCTTGAAATACATTAAAAACAAGCACAAGACATACATGCCCTTACCTTCGCCAAATCACCACCTAGCTACAATCTTTAGCTACCTATTTGCCTTTCTTCTTCTACTTAACTTCCTCCTCTACAAATCCTATTTTCCTACCATTATGTATCAAAATTACAGCATCCATTCTCCTTAGGAAAGCTACACAACAAGATAGAAGGAGAAGAAAAAGAGATAAATTAAAGTCTTAAATCCCTTTACCTTGATTATTCACTCATAAAACTTCTAAATCACTTAGCATGTAATAAAATTTTCTCTTGAAAAACTTGGGGATGAATAGAAGAATTTAGAGAAGGAGATGAGAAATGAAAGAGAGAGGTTTCTTCATCAAAATTCCATCCCACTCAAAGAACATGCTCAATGCCTTCATTTCTCTCTCCTACATGTATGCTTTTTACTATTTAAATGTGAGGAGAAGTTCCCTTTTGGTCCTCCATTAATTTGCATGTAATAAGATGTCTCCTCTCTTTTATTCCTTTATAAATTCAATCTCACATTTTCTCTATTTATAATTGACCCTTGAATATATTTTTCTTAATTTCAATTTCAACCTTTTAAAATTGTTAATGCTTAATAACTTACATAAAAAACATAAATAAAATTACCACTTTGCCCTATTTACCATTAATTGAATTTCTCATAATTAATTAAGCATTAACCATGAATATTACCATTTAATCATGCATTTCTTCTAGGGTCAAAATTAGGGCCTTACAAATCTCTCCCCCTTAAAGAATTTCGTCCTCGAAATTCATACTTGTAACCTTTACTCATATACATCACTACTATTTTTGTATTTCTATCTGTACTTCTATATCTATCACAATCAACCTTCATTCATTACTATCTCTAATAACTTCTCTATATTCTTTCTTTAACTTGATTCACTTCTCATAAACCTCTATCTCCAAATAAGGGCAACCTTATCATACTGTTATATTATTACCAAGCTCATCATATATCCTATCGGCTTCCTTTTTTTCAGTTGGGACCTGTTCATGTAATACGATGTTGTGCTATGAGTGAATGATGCTTTCATGTATGCAATAAATTACAGATGTGTACTGTTATGTAATGCATATGTTTTGCCCCATCCCAACTATGAAATATTTAGTCAATTGCCATGCCTATTAAGGAATCATTGATAGGTATATAGAGCATCATAACTAATCTCAATTTCCTCACAACAACTTCACATATGGAAAAATAACTTATCCACTATATATAAACTCTTTCTCATGTGCCATACATAAATAATCACAGTATATTCTAATCACATCATATAATATATTCTCAAATACTATTCATATATGTATATCCTATACTATTTGATCCGAAGTTAAGATCCCAAGAGATATACTATCACATATACAAGTCAGCTTAAAAGCTTTCATCATATATATATATATATATATATATATATATATATATATATATATATATATATATATATATATATATATATATATATATATATATAATATTCCAAAAGTGCATATAAATATTTTTGCTATCAAAATATATCAATACATATAATAACAATAAAAAAAAGAATATAAATACCATAAGTTCCTTCGATGGCATCTCGCTTCATTAGAGGCTCAGTTTTCTCGATTTGTACCGATATGATTAAATCTAGAAATTTGTATCTTTTCACTATGATCTATTCGTTGTTTCAAAATACATATAAAACCTGTAAACTTCTTTTCACATTATACTATTATGCCGTTTTTCTTTTACTTGTTTTCATTTTTCTCTACACTCTTATTTATATTTCCTTTCGATATCTCTTAATATCGTATAGTCAAATAACTATCGTAAAATTCGAGTTAAGCTGTTGTTCATGTCCAAAAAACTTTCTACTTTTGAAACTATGATCTCATCTCTGAATACAACAATGGTATCGGGGACAGTTGAATTCAAAACCCCGAAGCTGTAACTTTTCTGACCTCTTTTTAAATTTTTTTCAAATCATCATATCTCCAGTCTCATCATAGCAAAATAGGGATATCTACATTGGCTAACACTCTATAAATTTCTATGACATAATTTGTAGACTCTTATAGACCAGAAATGACTAAAACAAAGCTATGATACCAAATTGTAACACCCTTATACCAATACCCTATTAACTATATCCAATTAGTCATATTGATCATTCTTTTCATCACTAACATACTTGTATATTATTATTCATATGGGTGTTACTATAACTATTTGCATGCTATATCTTGTATTTAGCATCATGCATACCATGTTAAGTATGTGTTACTTTAAATTCTCCATGCATGAATATACTTGCTTAGTCATATCATGAGTTGGTTAGAATTCAATATACACATATTAAATACATCTTCATATGCCTAATAGCATTAACACAAAATATCCCTACATCAACTCTTATCAATCTTGTGTTCGCCTTTCTTGATGTAGAGAACGTCCCTATGCAAAAGTCTTATCTACAAAACCTAAATGGATAAAATACCCGTGCTAAGTTATAAAGCTTAGTGGGAAAATATAAGACATATGGACAACCTCTTACAAAGGTCGTCAAAATGTAATCACATACCAGCATTACTTTAATCATATAATTAATCATTTAAACCATATTCACAAAGATAAGGACTATATTATCTTTTATTTACACTTTTAACCAATATCAAGTACTAATTGATATTCCATTGCTTACTGGTTTCATACTTATAACAATATTCATCTGACCCCAAAAATCTTATACATCAAGTTTACTTTCTTAATTCCATTATGTTATTTTTGACTAATAATCTTGACGTACAAGTCTTTCTTGCTTATGAAACAGTATCAATTTCCAAACACTCTTTAACTATGCTATTTATTTATCACTTATTTACTCTCACACATATTCATATACTTTAACTATTTTTAAGACATGGCAATATCAATCCACATTCATAAAAGCCATCTTATAATCATAAGACTTTAAGTTAATAAACTACCTCTTTAAATATATAATAAATTCAATTAATTTTCATTTCTTATACATATATATAGCGTATTTCATGGATAAGACATGTTTCCATCTTCTTGAATATTTATTATTATTATTAAACTATCATATCATTACCTTGAGTACTATACAAACTCTTTAAAGCATTGCAATACTACCTTTGCACTTCTATCTCCACATAAATCAAATTCACATGTTATGAGTCCATTACTTATTTATATTATCATGTAATAAGTCATACATACCACTCATATCAATTACACAATATTCAACAAGTAACATGTAGTTATGGTATTATACATCAATTGGCATACTTTTGCAAAATATCACATACCATTTCGTATATCATGCATTCCTAGGTATAAGAAACACTTTAAAGCCATCTCAAGGATTTCATACATACAATAATCAAATACTCTTTCACTCCAAGTCATACTTTTCCACATGCTTTACATTGATTTCTGTGAAGGTAATACATATATATATATAATCATATAAGAAGCAGTTGACTATAAAGATCATGTATTCATCATTTAGATCGTTGATAAAGTATCAATATCAAGCAAGTTCATATGCATGACTTATTGTTCTAGTAAGACTATGTGATTCTAAAATGCCAAGTACTCATCTTTATAATTTAGCCCCATATATGTATCATGTATTTCATATACTATAATTTCAACCATAATTGTGATTAAAACAATTCACATTACTTAAACGATGACATAAGAGCATTTGTGCTTTTAGTTCAATTACTGTAATTGTATAAAATAGCTTGCTCAGTTTTAAAAGTGGATAACAGGAATGGTGGATATCCAAAGGTATCATAATGATGATATCCTAAGATATCAAAACTTTAGACCCAATGAGGCTAACAGTACTTTAGACCAATCAAGCGGACCAAGATGGTCGGCTAACAACCCAAATAGGACTGTTCATGATCCAAACGAGATCAACTATACTTTAGACCCATTCGGGCAAAACTATGGCAATTGTAATAATTCCTATAAGCACCTATCTATCCACAATTGAACTCTATTTACAGGCAATATCGTGTTCATGTTCATTTCATATATCAAGACTGTATTTATATTATTCCATTTGCACGTGTACATAATCATGTAAAAAAAATATACCTTCTCTAGTGCATAAACATATATGCACAATTCATATAACAATTTATACAATTTTACTCAAGTAAGTAATCAATGAAAAACTATAAAATTTTTAGTGTATGTGTTTGTATACACCGTTTGGTAAAAATACCATCATATACTTTGTCATATTATCTATAACCAAATATACTTCCATGTATTCATTTACTTTAGCATGCTAACATTTGACATCACATATGCATAGCCATACTATTTCAATCAAGTAATATCCTTGTATATAATATCATGTGGTATCAAAAGATACATATACATGTTTTTTCTATACTTGTATCACAATCTCTAGTATGTAAACAAATATATATATAGACATGTATATAATCATGTGGTATCAAAAAGAAACATAATCCCAAGTATATAAACATATATTTTCAACTTCATTTAATATTATGTTCAAATTGCACATGAACTCTTATAACTCTGTGGTCTGGTATATATATATATATATATAAGCATGATTATGTTAGATCAATGAAGTGAATAATAACATGCCTTTATCATATGTATACTTCGATAAATAGTCATGCTTATAGCTTATAATGTGTTATTATTTTATATGTTTCATGAACTTATCTCTTTCTCTTTAATGTGTTACCTTTTTCATAGGAAAAGTACTTAAGATGCTTAATTTAACACCCTTATATAGCTGTACAATGTACACGGTAATTGAATGTCAAAACTATACATGAATCAGTGAATTTTTTATCTATACAGTACCTGTAAACATACTTATAACATGATTATCAACCACACATCTGTGTTTCAATAATATACATGCATATATCATAAACTATAATCCTAAACTTGTACAATTACTATACTTTACGTGCCTACATATACATGCCAAAACTAATTTCTGCCTTGTTCCTTTTTCTGAACTTGACTATTCCTGTAATACCAACCACTGAAATCTTAATATCTTCATACCTGTGCATAGTTAACAAACTGAACATCGAAATGCTTAGTGGTGGATATATATCCCAAACTTTCCATAAAAAATCACACACACATATATTTACTTGCACATGCATACATACTCACATACATACATTTACATTTATATACATACATACACATACATACGCTCACATATGTATACATACATACATACATACATACATACATACATACACATACATACGTTCATGATATGAGCTTGAAAAGCTCATAAATAGTGTGTATGTGTGTTTAGTTGTATTAAGTATAGTATTTAATATTTTGGTATTTTAGGTGTATTTTGTTACTTTTATGTGTTTTGTGTGTTCTTGGTTGTTTTATTTATTTTATAGGAGTTAAAGAATCAATTTGGAGCTTAAATGGGCAAATTTGGAAGCACTAATGAAGGTGTGAAGAAAAAGCCATGTCGTGAGCGCGACAAGGGATGCATGTCTAAGGCAAGAGATGAGGAAGAGAAAGGTGGAAGAAGGAAGCATGTCTTATCGCGAGCGCGACAGGTTCCGCAATCGCGACAGAGGGCGGTTAAAGGCAGTTAATCTTGAAAAGTCACCTAAAAGGATATCAAGGTTCACCAAGGGTTGCATACCTATGGAGGGGCACTTGAAGGGACTTGATGCTTAAAAATTTATAAATACCCTAGAAGTTATAATCAATAGGGGAGGAGATCTATTATTTTATTTTTCTTATTTGAAAGTGTAATTAGAGAGAAATATTGTAGGTTTTAGTTTTATGGATTGAAGAGAAGGAAAATACAAGAAAGAAGACTACACTTGGTGAAGGGAAAAGGGTTGAGAGATCCCCTTCTTTTATTTCTAATCTTTACTTCTTCTTTGTTATTATTATGAATTCATTTTAGGAACTTGAATGTCGTAATTCATATTTAATCATTTCTCTTTCATTTATCTTTATATGTAGAATTTCCTATTAAAATTTTATTAGTATTATTATACGTTAAGGAAGACGACCTTAGATGACAATTCCTTCTCTAAAAATCATTATAGTGATTATAAGTAAGAGAGTTAGCGAGAGTAACATCTTTCTAAAAGTTAATAAAAAATTCATTATCAAATCATAGTTTGAGAGATCGCATGTGGAGATAGTTGTTATAGGTTGGTTTTTATTCTTTAAATCTGTGTTTATGTAATTCTAGTTTAAATGTGAGAGCTGCGATTTAGAACCATAAATGCATGTTTAAGGCATAATCTAGTCTAGATACGAGAGCTGCGATATAGAACATTATTCCAACTTGGCTTACATGATAAAGATTGAATTATAAATAAGAGAAAAATATCAAATTCCATATTTATGTATATGTTACATTCATCATACTCATAAGTCTTCTCTGATCATCATTAAAGTATAATAATATTTAATTTAGTGTAGTGTAGTGCTAATAATAGTTTTAACTTGCAAATTAATGAGCATTATAAACAAGATTAAAATCAAGTAGTAATAGTGTACAATGTTAATCAACATTCCTCGTGGGATCGATATTTGAAGTACTATAATCGGTACACCGTATACTTGCGGTATTTAAGCATTTAGAAAAAGCATATCAGTTTACATACGTACACATACCTACGTTCACATACGTATATATACATACACATACCTACGTTCACATACGTATACATACATGCACATATATACGTTCATATTATACATACATGCACATACATAAGTTCACATACGTATACATACATGCGTTCACATACGTATACATACATGCGTTTACATACATATACATACATACACATACATACGTTCACATACGTATACATATATACGTTCACATATGTATACATACATACACATACATACGTTCACATACGTATACATACATACACATACGTTCACATACGTATACATACATACACATACGTTCACATACGTATACATACATACACATACGTTCACATACGTATACATACATACATACACATACATGCATTCAAATACGTATACAAACATACACATAAATATGTATACATACATACATACACATACTTATGTTCACATACGTATACATACATACACATACATGCATTCAAATATGTATACATACATACATACACATACTTATGTTCACATACGTATACATACATACACATACATACATTTACAAATACATACATACGTATACATACATATACACATGTTCACATACATATATATACATACACATACATACATTTATATACGTATACATACATGTACATACATGCGTTCACATATGTATACATACATACACATACATATACACACATACACATATATATGTTTACATACGTATACATACATACACATACATATGTTCACATACATATACATACATACACATACATACGTTCACATATGTATACATACATACATACACATACATATGTTCATATACATATACATATATACATACACATACATACTTTCACATACGTATACATACATACGTTCACATACGTATACATACATACACATATATACGTCCACATACTCATATATACATACACATACATAAGTCCACATACGCATACATACATACACATACATATGTTCACATACGTATACATACATACACATACATACATATACATACTTTACATGAATACGTATACATACCTTACATGCATACATATATATACCTTGCATGCATACATATTCATACTTTACATGCATAGATATACATATACATATACATATACATATACATATACATATACATATACATATACATATACATATACATATACATATACATATACATATACATATACTTGCATATATACTTGTATACATACATTCATACATATATGTATACGTGTTCACGTACATACATTTACATACATTCACAAACATATACATACATATTCACATACGTACATCTATACACCAATACATACATTACATATACATACATGCATACCTGTTTACATTTAAATACATACATACATACATAGTTACATTTATATACATATATTTCTTTGTTTCATTAAATTATCCCTAGTGATAGTCTAATAGAAATCTCGAACTGGATACGTGGGATAGGGACCCGAAAGTCCCAATAGTGTGGTGATCCCAAAGGATCACAAATAATGAACATGAACATGATACTTGTAACTGTGAACATATAACATGGGGTAGACCGTCAATAGCCTATCGAACCGAGTCGCCATGACCCAGGCCGTGGTATAAGTGTTCCTATAGCTAGCCAACTATATCCTCAACTAGATTTACTACCAGACTACTAAGAGCAACATTTCATGTTCTGTACTTGCATAATTAATTCATTATAGTCATACTCATTACATACTTGCTCATACATTCATACATAATATACACATTATTCTTATAAACCGTACATATATTTGTACACATATCATACATATACATATATATATATATCATACATATACATACATATATATATATATATATATATATATATATATATATACAAATATTCATTTAATATTTAGATATTAAATCTTGATAAATATTTTCTTTTTGTATATTATTAACTATTTTACATATTAATTCTTCAACTATCATTATTGTGGATAATTTACATATTAGTCCTTATGATAACTAATTTGCCATTTAATACTTTAAATTTTTATCAAATTATGATTATGCCCTTTACTTTTAATTTATTTACCAAAATGCCATTATTTATTTAATTAATACCATTAATTCACTATTTGACCTTAAAATTACCATTTAGTCCCTAAATTTGCTAAATTGCCATTTAGTCCTTCAAATTCCCATAAATTACGAAAATACTTTTTTTTCCTTTTTATTGACCAAATTGCCACCAATTATACATTTTACACTATTAAGTCCCTATTCATTGGTAAAATTCCAATTTGGTCCCTAACCTTAATTTCATGCATAAATTTTTATTTCATTTATTATTTTTTTCTAATTTAACTTTTAGTCCATTTAAACTATTTTTCCCTCAATATTTGGCAATATTACTATTTTACCTCTAAACTTTTAATTCCTTTCGATTAGGTCCTTTTTCTACTCTACTATATCATTTTTCATTCTTTTTGTTTTCTATTAATTTCAATTAATTAATTGACTAATATTATGATTATTTATGCAATAAATTCAATTTATTTCATTAAAATTTAATATTTCCACTATAATATAATATAAAATTTAACTTAAAAATATTATATTAAATTCCAAAAATTTCCATTAAATTAGTATAGCATTAAAATTATACCTACTTTTAATTTATAACATTTCCTTCACAATTTAACCAAAATAAACACACACACACACCCCTATTTTGGCCAAACCACAATTTGGGCATTTCAAATTTAATTCTTCCAAATAAACACTCTATTCCTCAAGTTAAGCTCTCAATTTCACATATATATCATTATTTTCAATTTATCATACATAATCACACATATACATAAGCAAATTTTCAAGTAAAAATTATGAAAATTAAGGGATAATATATCTACTAACCTTAAATTCATTTCCTCCATACCTTAATCTTCCTCTTCTTAGCTTTAATTCATGAAAATACCTTTTTCTCCATAAAATTTCTTAAGTGGCCGAAATTACAAGGGAAAAATTCATTAGTTCCTTGCTTTCTTTGTTCAATTTAACTACAAATTCTTACTTTACAACCTTAAATCTACCGATACAAATCCTTAAAATCAAATTAAAACTATCAATTTCACAAACCTTAATTTTGAGATATAATTTTTTTTCTTGATTTCTTACACTTTCAGCAGCTTAATTGATCTCTTAAGACCTTCATAAGCTAGCAGAGGGGTTAGAATTTAGTTAAGAAGGCTTGATTTTATGGGAGTGAGAGAGAAAAATGAAGAACTTCTATGGGAATGAAAGAAAAGTGTTCGGCCAAAAAGAAAGGGAAGGAGAAATCATGAAGGCTGGTGATGATTCTGGAAAAATGGTGGAGTTTAAGGGTATTTAAAGGGGCTGGTTGGGCCGGGCCTGGTCCAACCAAGATAGTTGGGCCTAACTCAAGCCCGATTCCTCTTTTAAGCCCAATAAGCATCCATAATTTATTTCTCTTACTTTCAAATCTCAATTTCACTCAAAATCAATTTTATAATTCTTAAAATACATAATTTAACCTCTATAAATTTTTTTTAACTCAATCAGAGTTTGTTTACAGTCCGATTTACCCCAACCGGTTCGATTAACAAATTTACATTATTACCAAAAAATTAATTTTTTCTACCAAATGATTCTAAACCTCATTTAGATCTCAACTGAAAATTTTTGCAATTTTTAAAAATTATTTACTATTTTTAAAGCTTCGATCATCCTATGGACAACCGATTACTATTTAAACAGAAATAATTATTTTTCTCTTTCTTCTTGAGGTCAAACCTCCTTAAAAATACTTCCTTGACCCTTAAAATATATTCATCAGCCTCCATGAATATTTTGAGTCATTCGAAGACTATTTTCCAATCTAATTTATTTTTACCAATCCGATACTTCAATTTTTAAAGTTATCGTAAAATTAATTGTTTATTACCATATAATTCTACATCGCATTTAATGTAGATCTGAAAATTATGATATTTTTTAGAGGTCATTAACTATTTTTAAGGTCTCGATCAAATTCTAGTCAATCCAGACACCATTTAAACTGGAACGTGAATTTTTCCTTATTTTTGATTTTTAATGGTCCATTTGATCTCATTTTCAGTCCAAATTATATTTTTGAACTCATGCTAACTTTCTCTTTCCAATGGTCAAATAAAATATTTTTTGGCACGGGAGATACTATTCACCCTGGTATTACTATTCATTCTCGAAAAATGTTATTTCTGATTAGTCTGGTATTTGGGCCATTACACTTAAGATCTCTTCTGCATATAGAACAAAATGATATTCTAAAGATGCTTGAATTCATTAAAGATAATTAAGAGTATTCCAAATATACATACAAAAATTGTGGTAAATTCTTGCAATAATTTAACATAGAGACAGATTTTCACGCTTGTCTTTAAAGATATTTTTGACTTACCAAAAGCCATTTCTGACCAAAATGATCTTCTAAAAACATGATCCCATATGTTTATCGTTTCATGAACATTATAAATCACATCAATATCATTTCTACATTTTAAGATATTGCAAAAATATGAAGAAACGTTCTTGAAAATAGTGCTGCTATCAATTTTTAATTCAAGCCACATTTTGACCTATTTAAAGGTAGAATTAAACTAGGCTTTATTCATAGGACTTGTAGACATATAAATCTAGTTTAACCAGAAATTGGATTCATAGAGTTTTAACCTCTATAACAAGAGATACAGTCAAATTACTAAAATTTGTTTATGTTCTCTAAATAGCAGTTCACTGTACCCCATTCGATTTTTATCATCAATTAAAAAATTTATAGTATAAAATGGGTATAGAATCTTGACAACATTCCTGCATGAAAGTTGTGCTCATATGAATCTATTTTAACCAGAATTTTGTCTAAAAGGATTTTGACTTCTCTACAAAAAGTTATAGCAAAAATACAACAATATCATCATAACAACTGGGCAGCAACTCAAAACGAACTTAAAGTTAGATTTAGGGCAACTTAGAGGCAGAATCAAAGCTGGGTTCCTTCAAAACAATTTTTGTTCTAAATCTTAGGAATAAGTACTAACTAAATTAAAGTCAATTGAAGGTCTATAGCTCTAGATATTCTAAAATTACAGAAGCTGGTTCCAACAATTCTTTACATGTATTACTTTTTTTCAAGTCCTATCTTAAATATTTGACTTTATTCTTTTAAATTTATTAACTCATGCCATAATACACATCTTTATAAAAATTTCTAACTTGAAATACATTAAAAATAACCACAAGAAACATGTTTCCTTACCTTGGCCGAATCACCATCTAGCTATAATTTTTATCTACCTCTTTGCCTTTCTTTTTCTACTTAACTTCCTTCTGTACAAATTATGTCTTCCTACCATCATGTATCAAAATTATAGCATTCATTCTCCTTAGGAAAGCCACACAACAAGATAGAAGGAGAAGAAAAAGAGATAAATTAAAGTCTTAAATCCCCTTACCTTGATGATTCACTCATAAAATTTCTAAATCACTTAGTATGCAATAAAATTTTCCCTTGCAAAACTTGGAAATGAATAGAAGAATTTAGAGAAGGAGATGAGAAATGAAAGAGAGAGGTTTCTTCATCAAAATGCCATCCCACTCAAAGAACACACCCAATGCCTTCATTTCTCTCTCTTACATGCATATTTTTTACTATTTAAATGGGAGGAGAAGTTCCCTTTTGGTCTTCCATTAATTTACATGTAAAAGAATGTCACCTTTCTTTTATTCCTTTCATAAATTTAACCCTACATTTTCTCTATTTATAATTGACCCTTGAATATATTTTTTCTTAATTTCAATTACAACCTTTTAAAATTGTTAATGCTTAATAACTTACATAAACAACATAAATAAAATTACCACTTTGCCCTATTTACCATTAATTGAATTTCTCATAATTAATTAAGCATTAATCATGAATATTACCATTTAATCATGTAATTCTTCTAGGGTCAAATTTAGGGACTTACATATACAGTTAGTAGATTGAGTCATTATACTTATAATCTAAATAATGAGCATTGGAATGCATTTCACATATTACTTAAATATCTCAAAGGTACTATGAACTAGTGTTTACGTTTTAGCGATTTTCCTGCAGTATTAGAAGGTCTTTATGATTCAAATTGAGCAACTAATAATAATGAAGCTAGTTTTGCAAGTGGCTATATCTTTACTTTAGGTGGGGATGCTATATCATGGAAATCATCAAAATAAACATGTATAACATGCTCCACCATGGAATTTGAATTCATTGCTCTTGAGTTGGCGGGTCAAGAAGCTAAATGGTTGAGGAACTTATTGGCAGATTTGCCATTGTAGGGGAGATCCTTAGTACCTATTTTCCTATACTGTGACTCATAAATGGCCATTAGGGTAAAAAAAATAGTGTTCATAATAGCAAAATGAGAAATTCGTATTAGACATAATGCCATTAGACAACTCTTGAAGAATGAAGTAATTTCTTTAAAGTATGTCAAATCCGAAAGAATTTGGAAAATCCTCTTACAAAATGATTAACAAGGAGAGTTGTTCTTGAATAATCTAGAGGAAATGAGCTTAAACCCATAGACTAAAGTATAAGGTTCGATGAATAATTTTTGGTTGTTCCAAATTTATTGATCTATCCTGAATGGACTCGGTGGATTATCATTCTGTCTATTTGTTATGGATTCATAGCCATTATTGTGGTCCTATTTTGAATGGACTTGATGAATACTATGTAGTTAAGGTTAGACCATAAGGTCTTTAATGGTTTCATAGCCCTTTGGTTTGGTGTTCTAAAATGATTAGACTTGATGAAGCCACCTACTTGGGTGTGACCTCCTTCTATGAAAGACTTGGATTATCTTTCTATAACACCCATAAGAACCCAAGGTATGTGTATGGCCATCAAAAGTATTTGTAGTATCACAAAGTAGTAAACATTAAGGGTATAATATGTGTTGTGGGGATCTCAACTTGCGTTCTTAAAGTTTAATAACAATTCCTTCACTAAGTAAGTTTTTGCCTCATTTCACTATGTATCAATTCAATCAAAGATATTGATACTTAAGTATATGATCTTTATTTGCTTAGAATTTGTATACTTTTATGCCAATAAGCCATTTATGGGGGATTGTTGAAAGAATGGCTGCTGATTTTTAGTGCCTTTTAACCTTATCTAAAATAACTATTTGACTTAGTATTTCTTTTGTTAAAATCCTTCCCCACATTTTCAAATAACCCACCAACAAACCAAATTGTTGTTATGATGTGGATTCTTAAAGTTCAGGTTTTGGGACTCTATTTATGGGTATTTCAAGAAGATGAACAAGTACACACAAAATCCTTTTCCTCTCTACTTCTCTATTTTACATAAATTGTGGATAATTATAGTTTGCTGCTCCAAGCTTCTTCCACAAGTGCACATGTTGGAGGCTAGCTGTGTTAACCTTGGGGAGTGAATGGTGTTGTCGATTGCACCTAGGTCGTGCCAAAATTCACTTTCAAGGCAGTGGCTCATCAATGGCACAATTTTGATTGTTAATTCTCTGTAATGTTGTGTTGTTATATTACTATATAAAAAATTTATAATGTCATAAATTATACCTTTTCACTTTCTTCTAAGCTGAACTCATCAAATTTTGTCAAATGACATCAATTTTAGTATATATACATATGCATATATACATACATATTATGTATATATAGATGGACATATATGTATGTATGTACATACTTGCTAACATAAATACATGTAACCTATATATATATATATATATATTGATTGTTATCATTGTTTTATTTATTTGAACAAATTAATTAATATAAAATGAGTTTTCTTTATAATATATGCCCATGGTATATTTTTTTAAAATTGCAAATATTATTATTAAAATTTAAAAGTAATTAAAATGTATTGATATTTTTTTTTTAAAAAAATGAGATTAAAAGTTTATTTGATAAATTAGAAATTCAACAATCAGTTTGATGTTGAAAAAGTAATTTAATCCGAAATCCGATCCGTTTGACAAGTCTAATTATATATAATACTATAATTTTAAATAATATTATTTGTAATTTTATTCTACACTTATCATATAAACTTAAATTCATAAAAGAATTTGTAGTTTAATGCACGATTTAAATTAATTAACAAATTATAATTTAATT
The DNA here is from genome assembly GCA_037975025.1 of Excoecaria agallocha. Classification (NCBI taxonomy): domain Eukaryota; kingdom Viridiplantae; phylum Streptophyta; class Magnoliopsida; order Malpighiales; family Euphorbiaceae; genus Excoecaria; species Excoecaria agallocha. The sequence continues at coordinate 70,458,053 of CM075807.1, read as the reverse complement.
TAATTATTAATAAAATAAACTTAATAATAATACTAATAATATATTAATCTGTTAATAGATAGTTAACTACGTATTTATTGAGTATGATTAAACAAAATGTTATATTTAATTATATATAAAAAAACATTATAGTAAATTGATCAATCACCTAGCTAAACAATTTATCATTTCCGAGGCAAATCACCAATGTCCATTCATTCTCTTCTTTTTCTCCTACCCTTAATATACAATCTCAATGGCACAAATTTAAAAGCCACTACACACCCAGCAGCACACTCGCAACACTCCAATTCCACAACCTAAACCCATATCCAATTTTTTAATAGTATTTCTTTAGAGTTTTGGACCAATTTACAATTAGAATCATATTATTGAAAATATAATAATTAAACTTATAATATTTACAAAATAAACAAAAATAAATCCAATCAATAGTTTCTCAAAAATGCAAGTGTGCTCAAATTTGGACCTAAACCATAAAAAAATGGGTGTATTTAAGAGAAGGGAGAGTGTAGAGCCTATTGGCAAGGAAAGGGACAAATATATATGCAGCCATACATTATTGTGAAAATAATGCTGTCCTTTGTCCTAATACATAAATTTCTATTTATCCTTTTTTCACTCTAGATGTGGCTACTATATTTCCACACCCACTTCAGTCCTTTTCTAGTTTCTAATTGGTCCATAAAATTTAATGAACATTCCTCAGTTTTGTTTCTAATTTTAGGCAAGTCATTGATCATCTACTTGGGGCTTATGGGCATCCAAGTCTAAATTACATTACATATGCATATTTTAGTGAGTTGTATATAAATCTTCAACACTATAGAATCTGCTGCAAATGTTAGCTAATTAACTATGACTAACTTGTAATTAAGCAATCAAAGCAAAGCATCATTAATAACTTTCAGTCAAATTTTCTTGCCACTGAGATTACAAATGTTAGCTAAACTCAATACAATCATATGGAATCAAAGAATAAGACATAACCAGAAAATTAAAAGTTCAATTTGGCGTGAGGCCTGCAGTTGTCATGTGGCATTGAATTGTTGTGGCCCAACATACAAATATTACATTTCTTCCGTTGTTGAAGTTCAGAATCAGTTGTAACTAATCAATAAATGTTACAACAGCCTCATTGAACAGATAAAGTACAACTCTGTCAACCAGCAGTCAATGGACTCACAATTACAGGCACAGTGTTCCTCAGTAAACATCAAATTATCTAAAATCATATAATGGAGTTAAATGTTGCATTGACCTTGAACCAAGTGTGAAATATTGTACAGTCAACCTAGAAATTTTCTATAAGAATGATAAATGGAACTCCAAACAAATTTTTTGGCTTTCCTGCTTGACCATGTTAGAGCTAAGCCTTTGCTTCTGTCATGGCATGAAGCAACTCATCTGGAGTTGCTGCTGGGTCCAGATCCCAACACTTCTCCGGTACATTGCTTGCATCTCCTTCAAGTGACCACGATGGCACCTGGTGGGATAAGCGTAACATCTCTCTTCTCGGGATCCATCTAATTGCGTCTTTGTTTGTGTTCCTCTGGTATACTGTCTTGAAACCAGTCAATTTGATGAGGGGAGCCACACAGACTCCTAGCTCTTCGGAGTAATCATCAAGAACCTCCACCATCTCATACTGATGCCTCACATAATCTGGGGTTGACCTATTCCATTCTACTGACCAGTTTCTATAAACAGCCCATATATCTCCACTTTTGGGGTATATCCGAACGCAACCACCTCTGCCAGCTTTTTCTCCTTTCAAAAGATGGGAAAAAATGTTTACTTGATCCACCACATCAGTATTCGTCGCTCTGAAGTGCCCACAAGATTTTGTAAACCCAGAATCTATCCAATTCACTTGCCCGAATTCACTATCAGTTTTAGAATTCAAGTAAGTGATGAGAATTCTAAAGGGATTAACTGAGAGAACCTGACGGATCAAGCAATACAAGCGAGGCATACCATCATCTTCATCATATAAAGCCCATATTTGCTTCGGCTTGAAGCATTCTTCTGATCTATCATTGTCAAAATCATGGAAATCAGGATCAGGGACTGTTATTGAGATTGGCTCCCTTCTAGTTGGCTTTATTTGGTGGCCTGAAGCTTCTGTATTATCCCGTTTAGGAATTGCTCCTACCACTTTGGGTTTATCTTGCACATTTTCTTTTGCTACAGGTGCAGCTGCAACAGACCTCATCTCTTCTAATTTCTTCAGAATCTCAGTCCTTGCCTTGTCAATCAACAATTTCCTAGCATCAAAAGCAGGTGCAATAGAGATGCGTCTTGTTGGAAGTTCACTTGCATTGGAAAGCTTGGGGTCGTTCTCAACACTGGCATTCCCATTAGCCAATCTTGTTTCTGAAGTAGAATTAAAACCCTTTTCTTCCTGTCCATTGCTAAAGCCAGCTCCAACGACAACCTTCCTTCTCTTATCAGGCCTACTGGCCTTGGAAACTAAAAGATCATTATAACTAGCAACAGCATTTGAATTTATGCTACTCATGGTAGTTTTTGTAGCACGCTTTCCATTGGCTGCTGATTTGGTATTAGCTCTTGCACCAATGGCATTTTCATTAACCTGATAGACAGCATCAGAGGATAAAGCAGATGATGCATTATGACCCACAACTCCAGCAGAAGTCCCAGAAAATGAGCTCCACTGAAATGACACATTCGAAACATACTCATAACCATGTCCAGTGTGTAATCCTGAGACCCCATTTTGCGTAAATACTGTAGCAGTTGGGACATAGCTAACTCCATCATATCCATGAGTACTATACCCACTACCAGGAACATATGACCAGGGACAGTATGGAAAAGAACCATTCACAGGAGCTGTCCCAGTTTCCACAGCAATGAAAGTACCTCGGCAATTCTTGCATGATAGCCTCTTGTTCACATACTTCCGCAGATACTCGTACTGAACTTTACAAGAGGTACAAACAGTCCAAAAAGTGTCAAGCCCATGGGAGGCTGATGAATTGGAACAATTATTGTATCCTGTGACCCCAGCAGCATGAACTGAAGATAAATTTTTTTGAATCTGTTTGTTTCTCTTGATATCATAAGAGTTCCTCTTGAGATTGTCAGACAACATGGTCCAGGCTTCAGATACAAGTTTAAATGCCCCGTCAGCTCCTACAGTTTTATTCTTATCAGGATGAAGCATCACAGCCATTTTCCTATACTGCTTTTTCACTGCATTTCTGTCTGCCGAAGGCTTCAATCCAAGAACTGAATAATAATCAATTTCACCATTGCGTTTGCCCTCACATGCAATGTAAACTTCAAAAGTTGCCAACATCTGAGATATTCCCTCCATTCCGGGGCAAAGAGATTTTGCCTTTAAAGCATAATTCTTCGCACCAGCAAAGTCCTTCTCAGCAAATCGCTTCTCAGCGATCTCCTTTGCTCTAAGGGCCTCCTCTACGTTGGCTTCCATGTATAAATTCAAAGCCACTTAGAAAGCCAAAACGTTGACACAAAGGCTATGACTAGCTCAGCATGCATAACAGCAAAAGACACCCAATTCTAATGCATAACCACAATGTCATTCTGCAAAGAATATTATCACAGTGTTTAGGTATTTGCAGTATCAAGCTTCAAGAATACTCAAGTAAAGCCTCAACTGTCCAAATTACAAATAGAAGAAGAATTTACCATATACTAAATACTAAACACAACAGATTACAGATACAAAAACCATTTCTTGCGGTTTAACGTCAAACTTGAACTCCCATTCTGAGCAATGGGAGGAAAAGAGGGAAAGCCGGCCTCAACTGAAAACTCAAAAGGTATCATTTTCCAAACTTAAAACTCCGAACATATAAATCAACGAAATCGACCACGCGAAAATACTTAAAACGGAGTTCATCTCCTTTGTTTGTTACAATGACAGAAAAAGAGAGAGCCTAATATGTCATTTCTCTCAAATTTCCCATCAACCAAACAGTCATCGATCTAAAATAAAAATTTCAGATCACCACAAACACCCGAAAAAAAAAGAAAGAAATTCAGCTCAAATTTCCAAATCAAACTGCAAATTTTACCGAATAGCATATCAAACAAGGGCACACAGATCGAAGCTTAATCAGCCCTAGATTATAATTATTAATCCCAAATCCTCCGCTAAAAAGAAAAAACAAGATTAAAACCAAACACAGAACCATACAGCAGAACTAAACATTAACAACTAACTACACATAATTTAAAGTACCCGAAAGCAAAACTTAAAATAATATAACAGAGAAAAATTGAACTCACTGAGATTTGAACAGTGAAATGGGAAGCGAAGCAAAACCCAGATCGCCACGTGTACTTGGAGGTTGAGAAAATCAAGATAGTGACTTGATTTCGTGAATCTCAGTGTACTGATAAACTCTATCTTTCTCGCTAACTCCCACACAAACCCACGAAAACAAACACAAAGTACTAATTTTTGCTTCTTATTTTATAGAGGATAACAAAGTGGAGATGGTACAAAATGACAAGAGAAATCTAGGTTTTTTATTTTAAGGAGGATGATTAGTAAATTAGGTCTTGGGTTGCTTGTGGGGCATAGCCCGGAATAAGATTTCGGCGAATCGGCGGCGAGGAATTTGGCGATTCCCGTCGATCGCCGATCAGAACTGGAGGAAAATTATTAAAACAAAAATGTTGGAAGTAAACGGTGTTAATAGTATTTAATGGTGGGGGTTTGCTACGGTACGCATTGGTGCGTATTGCACGTACTTGTATTTTTATTTTGCATTTTTTTGGCCTTTTAGAGATTTATCAAAAAAATAAATTACTTATTGGAATTGAAATTTAGTAATATAAATATGTTATTAATCTTTAGATAGAGAAGTGTTTGGTGGGGGTTAGAAGGAAGGTTGGGTAAAGGCGAATGGGATGCTCTATTTTAATATATATAAATTATTGAATATATATTTTCAGTTACTTAACTTTGGGGCTTTTTGATAAATAATATTTTTTGAAAAATTATTTAGGTTTTTGGGATCTTTTTCAAATTATTTAATAATTTGGTATTTTTTCACATTTTTTCTAAAAATTCCAGCGAAAATGACAGTGTAGGGCCCATTCTCTCTCTTTCTCTTGTACACAATACTCCTCTCCTCCCTATCTCTCACCTACTCACTCACTCTCCCTTTCTTACCCACTCTCTCACTCTTTCTCTCCCTCTTTTATCTTACATTTTTTATACACCAATTTAAAATTTTAATACTATATTATTAACTATAATTTTTATTATTTTAATAATATTTAATTATTTATTTTATGTTTAAAATGAATATAATAGAATAATTATAAAAAAAATATTTTTTTAACCACAATAATTAATATTTTTTCAATTTAAATAAAAAATAATCAACTAAAATTATGAATCAGAAAAATATATTAAAAATTATTTATACTCTAAAAAAATTAATTGGAGAGTCCGATAGTATCCGTAAAAATTAATCAACCTCATAAATTTAAAAAAATCAAACCAAATATTGAAAAATTATAAATAAAAAACAACAACAACAACAACAATAATAATAATAATAATAATTATGGGATCAGCAGTGCCTCCTTCGATTGTGGATGGATAGCGTCCACTTAGGCAATTACAGTTGTGGGATGAATCTGACGATGAAGAGCCACAACCATCTCTACGCCCTCGATCGTCCACTCAGAAAAGAGTAATGCTAATAAATGAGGCGACATAAAAGAGGGCTAAAGAGGCAGCAAAGAATAAAGATGCCAAAGTGGCGGCTGCTGTAGATGCCCGAATTGCTGTAAAGGAAAAATAAACTATTCAGGACGAGTCCACCTGATGGCCTTCAGGGAGAACTTTGGAGAGGCGAGCTCCATTTCTGGATGACATTTTGAAGGAGTTGTTTGGGGATGACTAGTTCTTTATGAATAAGGGCGTGTCGAGCTTCGTCTGCCAGGTTCTTGCTCAAGAGAGTGACTTTAAGGCAATGGAGGAGCCTAACTTGCTCTCTCGAGAGTTCGGCCTATTTCAATAACAAAGCTTAGAGGTAACGCTTGTATCCTCCTTTTCCCTCATTTTCTCTTTCCCTTTTTACTGATCGTCGCTTCTCCTTCTTTAATGGTGATCTCTTTTTTTTTTAGCTAATAAAAAGAGGCATGCATCTGCATGGTATGGTAGAGTTCATTGATCAAAATAGGAGGATGTCGTTCGTCAGAGGAGGGAAGCAGAAGTTATCAATGATGCAACCAAAAAAGAGTCCCTCCTCCTAAGATCAGAGGTGGAACAGTTAAAGAGGGAAATAGCCAGACAAGCCCAAGACCTTAAGTCTCGACAGAGCAAAGTTGATCATTTAAAGGGAGATGTCATGCATCTTATTGCGGACAGCGCTCAGTCCAAGCGATTCGATGAAGAGGTAGTGATCGATGTCTAGCAAGTGTACTAGATCGGCTAGTAATACAGGAAAATATAGATTAAGACCCCAAATATCGTACCTAAGGGAATATGGATTGCTAAGAAAAATATCTATGTATGAATTAAATTAATATGAGATTGTTTCACAAATGTTTTTGATTCAAAAGCAAAAATTAAACTAAATAAACAAATAAACAAAACAAAACAAAAACTAAAATTAAACTAACATAAATTAAAAACAAACAATAACTGAAATTCTCTTGCTAAAGGAACTGTCTACCTTAAATTTCATTGTAATGACTTAAATTCAATAGAAACACCAATGATTATGAAAAAAATAGATGAAATAAAGCTTGATACCTTGAAACAAGACTATCTTTCTTAAGCATTAAATTTTCTTATTAAGAACAACTCAATACTTAGCATAAAGATCCAGTTACAATCCTAAACATTGGCAAGAAAATTCAATTCCAGTTTATTCTTAGTTCTTCCTCTCTTAGTATTAATCAACAATTTCAATGCATAATTACCTCAAAATAAGAAGAAAATCGTGCATTGACACTAAAGAATTAACCCAAGAACATGCAAATTATTAACTATGTCTAAATAAATTTTTAGTTATTGAATCAATAAACCAACAATTAATATTAACACAATTAAGGATAAGAATATGTTTAAAATCAAGAAATAAACAATTGATATTGAAAATAAAGCTCAAAATAAAGTCATGACAATGAAAATATAAGTTTTCAAGTATCCATTAGCAAAATTTAAAGAAAACTACTCACTAAACATGTTTAAAAAAATAAAACAAAATTGAAAAGAAAAACACTGAATAAAAACAAAAGAAAAACTGCGTAAAAAAAACTAAAACTATTAAACTCTTCTAGCTTTTAATCCTACTTCATGATCCTGCTTTTATGTTTAAGTCTTCTATTTATAGGCAAAATAAGTTGTAGAAGCCTTCTAAACTTCTTAAATTAAAGTAGAAAAAGAATTCTTTTTAATTGGAAAATCCTTCCTAGCATTGGAGTCCATATTACACGGCCAAGCAAAAGTTACCTTGATTAGATGCACTGCCGTGCATTTCTCCTCATTAGGGTTTGAGTGGCCACTTGAATTTCTTTGCTTTTCCATGCACTGCAGTGCATGGTTTCCTCTAGATGTTGTATGGCCACTCATTCAATACTCCTCTATATGCACGGCCACTTAACCTTCAACTAGACTTCACGTACAATTATTAACATAACTTTTCCAATTTCACAATTTTGGCCCATAACTTCTTACCTTTTTACAATTAAGCCCTTTTTCCTGCAATTTAATCCAAAAAAACACAAAAACTTACAATTAACTTCAAAAATATAAAATTTACCAATTAAACTTAAATTCAACCTAATTAACACAAAATTAACTCAATTAAACACCTAAAAACATACTAAAAACATCATATAGATCACCATTATCAGGCAGCCAGGCTGAGAGTTGAATGCTCATATCTTTCAGTTGAGTGTGTTAAATCTAACACGGATAGAGATAAGGCTTTATCAAAGCTCGACCTTTTTCGAGCTGAGAAAGATTCCTTGGAGATTGCTCTAGCAAAGAAGAAATGCAGAGTTGAAGAAAGGTCTGATTGAGCAACTTATCATTACCCTCATGATGTGCACGAGAAAGCTAAGGCAGTATTTTGAAGTGCACACAATAGTGATTCATTTGGGTCAGCATATCAAAAAAATTCTCCAGAACCCGAACCTGGAGGAAAAAATGGTGGGATGGACAATCAAGCTCCAGTTGTGGGATGTGAGGTACGAGTCTAGAAAGGCAATAAAGGCCCAAGTTTTGGTTGATTTTGTTGTTGATTTTGCTGGCAAAGAAGTGGCCGATCAGCCCAATATTCGAGGTGGAAGATGATCGTAGACGAAGCTATAAATGACACCCAAGAAAGCATAGGCATCGTAATAACAGACCCCTTGAGCATCGTCATAAGGTACGTAATAAAACTCAGCTTTAAAGTTTTAAATAATATGATAGAGTATGATGTACTTCTTTAAGGCCTGAGACTGCTCAATGCCATCTGACCTGAGTCGGTCACCATCAAGAGGGACTCTCAGCTAGTAACCAGTCAAGTCTTAGGAAACTTCGAAGCAAGAGAGACCAACATGATTCAGTACCTGACAAAAGTCAAGGCCGCACTCAAGATGCTGGAAAAAGGTAGGAGATGATCGACCACTTCTTCGCTAGCAAACTCAGCAACAAAATCTACAAAAACTTGGGCCTATATTGCTTTCCTGGGCTTATACCTTACATCCCACAACTGGAGCTTGATTGGCCATCCCACCATTTTGTCCTCCAGGTACGGGGTCTGGAAAATTTTTTTGATCGGCTGACTCGAACGGACCACTATTGTTTGTGCTTTAAGTGCACATCATGAGGGCAATGATGAGTTGCTTGATCGATCCTTTCTTTAACTCTGTACCCCTGAGCACTTGGCTCACAAAATAAATGGGCAGCTACTAAGTTCCTTCTTTCCTAACTAGGACACTTGCAACAGCTTCACAAGAAGTCAATTTTTCTAAAGCTGAGCTCTGCTAGATGGAGGACCCAGGGAGTCTTCTCGATCCTCCTTCTCATGATGACGAGCGAGAGGCTCCTCAGAATGGGGCGAGTGAGGGAACAACAAGTAAATACCTCTCAAAATCCCATCCATGCCCCATTTTACCGAATGAGCCTGAAGTTATTGCCTCTCTGCCAACAGAGCTGGCTGCTAAAGAAACCACCGAACCTTCCCAGCCTTCTGCCAAGACAAAGGTAGAGCCTGTTATTCAGCAGACTGCAAAGCCCGCCATCAATCCAAATGGGGTTCCTGCCATTGTAGAATTATAGACGTAGAGACTTAGGTTTTTCTTTGTAATATTTTTCTTCTTCTTTTTGTAAGTTGGTGTCGAGAATTGTATCTTGTAAAAATTTTCATATATATGAATAAAGTATGATTTGCTTTCCAATTGTGTCCTTTCACATTATCATAAAATCAACTAATGAAAGTACTTCTTAAATTTAAAGATGTTTTACAAGCTTTGCAGTCAATAACTTATAATCGGTGATCGATCGGTTTGATCTGATCGAGAAAATATAACTAGTCAATCTGGTAGGAGTTATGACTTAAATTTTAAGGGCATGACGTTGAGTGTAGCGAATGACTTTTTAGTCCCGTATTCACTCGGGTATTATCCAATAAGATGTCAAGATCGGTTGTCCAAAGGAGAGTCAAGCATAATGAACGACCTTTTGGTATTGCATTTACTTGAAGTTTCGACAAGCGATTTCATACGTCAAGTACCCAGGAGAGATTATTAAATCAATTTTTGACCTTCATATTTTGGGTTCGAGTTGACGTTGAACCTAGCGAATGAGTCAATGGAGATTAAATAGAGGCATCTCGTATTTTTGGTTCAGGAATAACATCGAACCCAGTGGACAAACTTAGACTGGATCTACCTTGGCTGTTGTGATCATATTCTTCGAAAGCTGCGTGCTCATTGGATCTTGAACTTGCCATGTCTCTCAATGAAAACACCAAATGATAAAAGCGTAAAATGTCGTTATCCAAGAAAAGAGAGTTGGCAGTCTTAACTCCCGATCGGTCGGTTGAGTCCTGCAAGAAAGAGTACCCGGTCTGATTAGGCATAAGCACTCCAAAGCTTAAGTTAGTAGCTTTCTAGAGAGAGAGTATTTAAAGACAGAGTCTCAAATGTTCAATACCTGGAGCCACTATTTGTTGAGCTATTTATAGGAGATAAATGAGGGGCATTTGAGTGCTTGGGACATGATAACTATCAATTGGAGCAGGTGAGCGGCGATATGACAGGGAGCAGTTGAAAGGTATGGGCGATGACTTGTGCCAGTGGACTAACAGGATGTGTTGTCCCATCAGTCCGATCGGACATTACTTGTCCCATATCTTGTCTTCCAACTCACACGATGTTCTCCTTGTTGGTGGGTTTTGGGCCCTGCCAAGTGCTATTGAGCCGACTGTTTGAGCCTTAAAAAATATTTTTTCCGTAGTTATCACTAAAGCTATACTTCATCACTCATTTAATTTTTCACTACCCTCATTTTTTTTTGTAAAATTATTTATTTTTTATTAAAATGAATGAGAGTACCAATTATTTATGCTTAATTGGGTAGTGTTTAAAATCAACACAAATATTTAACACTAGATAGTTTCTGCATATTTAGTGTATGAAATTAAATAATATATAATATCAATTAGGCAAAATTAATAAAAAAAATTATATAATAGCGTAATTTATTTCAAATTAATTGAAAATTTTAATGCAAAATTATGAATTAAATTAAAATATTTCAAAAAATATGAAATTTTTTTAATGAAAACCATCTAACATGTGAAGAAAAAAATGAAATGGGCAGGACAATTTATGTTAAACATGTATATCCGAAATTAAAAGCTAATAGCCAAGTATAGCACGTATTAAATGCATAAATGGAGGGAAAGAAATAGCAGAAAATTAATTGATTTTTTTGGGTCAAGAATACAAGAGTACAAGCTTTTGTACATTTAGCTTTTCCCATAATAGAAATAACAAATTTATGTCTATATGATAAAATATTAAAAAATATATATCAATCTCTCTAGTTCCTCCAAAATGACTCCCCATTATTTTTATTCTTAATTATCCTTTGTGTATAAATAAATTATTTTCTTTCTCACCACACAAGTTATATAAGATCTGCTAACCCTAGTATTCCAATATAATTTTTATGCTAAAATCAAAATAAAATAAACGCAATCACTCCCAAAAAATTCTAAATTAAAATAAAAGAACATATTTTGTACCTTTGAGTCGAATCATTCTTAATTAATAGACTCGTTTTCTAATTTCTTATTATTTCTTTGAATATGCACTTATAAAAAAATAGGGTGAACAAAAAAAACTGAACAAAATGGTTAATCGTAAAATCGATCAGAAAATCAAACCGATTTTTTCGGTTAACTGATCCAATGGATTGAGTTATTGATTTTTTTTAAACGAAAATTAAATATTCATTAATAATATAAAAATACATCTGAAAAGTACAAATAAAGTTATAAAATTTAAAAGTATATGAAATGTATAAAACTAACGAAATTGCTCGAGTATATCTCTGAACTAATTCGATAAAAACAATAGATAATGGTAATATACTATGTATAATCTGTCTTTCAGCGAAAAATTCAGTTAATATGTTGTCCATAGGAAAACTTAATTCAAAAAAACGAAAACCTCCATTAAAAAAGACAATAACCTCCAAATTTGGAAAACAAACTTGCATAACAAAAAAAAAATTAAATTGCATTCAATATTAACTAAATGATCTAAGCAAATACGAAAATTAGATCTAAAATAAAAATTTCAGATATGATTTTATCGAAACCAAAACACAAAAAAGCTAAAATACAAATAAAATTAAAATTTCAGATCTATACCGATCTAAAAATTATTATAAAAAAATTTGAAAAAAATAAAAAAAAAACACAAATATAAATTTAATAAAGAGAAGAAGAGGATAGAATAGGAGAGGGGTTACCGCCTATAATTGGACGGACAACAATTCCAAAACTAGAAAAATAAAATAAAGCCTTTGAAACTAGAGAGAAAAGGAGGCTAGGGTTTTTTTATTCATTTGGTATTGATTGATCTTGAGTTATAGTTTTTAATTTTTACATTTTTAATTTTTAGTTACGATTTTGATTTTTGGGTACCGGTTAACTGTTAGTCCACGATTAATCGATTCATATAAATATATACCTTAAAAAGTTTTCTTTTTTTTTTAATTTCTCTCAAAAACTAACATAAAATAATACTTTAAAATATATTTTTATTTTTATATCTTATTTTTTTATATTTTTCTATAAAATTTATATAACACTTTAAAGTAAATTTATGTTATTTCATTTTTTAATTATATAATAATATTTAAATGTAGTAACCAATTAACTTTTATATATGTTATTTTTTTTATTATATATTGGTATTCAACTATTCATATTTTACTTAATAACATTTAATTATATATTTTTTTATATTTTAGAGTTTATGTTTTAATATCTAATATTATCCAAAATTTTATATGACTTAAAATCAAGTCTATTAATTTTCAACAAATATCAAAAATATGAATTTTGACTAGCAAATTATGTTTGTTTTGTGATTTTTTAAACATTTAAAATTGAATTGAACTTTGCCTAATTTTTTAAATAATTCTATATTCTAAATTTTAATGGTTAACTGAAAAATATTGGTTAACCGAATCGAAAAATCTAAATCGATGCACTGATTAATCGAATATAATGGATTGGTTAATGGTTAGTATTTTTAAAAAATCGATATTAATAAACTGTTTAATTTTTTTGCTCATAGACTGGTTAATCGATTTATACTCACCCTAATAAAAATTTATTTTCAAATGAGCAGATACAAGTAACAAAAGGCAAATAAAGAAATGGAGAAGTGAGGAATGTTAAGAATATAAAAGGGAGGTGAGGAGCAGAGGAGGCTAGCTTATTTTCTTGCATATTCAATAAGTAATTACCAATTCTTATCAAACTCTTAAGCTATAAAACGACAAATAACGTTTGGAATTAAGGAGGGAGGTAGTGTCAAATCAGAGTTGAATTGAAAAGGAAAAATTATGAACCTATTGGAATTTTAAAATGGGTCATTGAAATTTGAAATCACTCTATACATTGGAATATGTAACACTCTTACTATAATAAAGTCTTGTCAATTTAAGCAATTATTCGGAATTTTTTTTCTTCTTTTCCTAAAATCATATATTGAACTATAATAAATAACCATTGTCTACAAGTCTTTTCCAATCATTATTGGTTACAAATTTAAACTTGCCGATTGACCTATGACTGTCAAATCTAATATTCATTAATAAAAATTTTGGTAATATAACAGCTAAAAACTTGCCTATCCAACCTGAAAAATAAATAATTTCACAGTCCCTCAGGGGCACAACAATTTATAAACAATATAATTATTCATCCATCATCATCATTCAATTTTCACTTCATATCATAAGTCACATACTCAGATACATAATTAAACTGTTTATATACAATCCCAACTTTAACCTCCAGAATAAGGCAATATATATATACATGCCATATAAAAAGAATTTTTAACTATTCTTTCTTTTTCAAAATTTAGCTCCAGTGTATACTTTGCTCCACTTAAGTACTTGAACCTACACGCAGTAAACACTACGTGCTGAGCATTAAATATGCTCAGTGGTAACTATAAATCTAGAAATTTTCAAGCCATGCACAAATGCATTAATCATGAAAAATTCTTTAATTATTTAATAAAATACAATATCATTATACTTAACATTCTATGCAATTAAATACCATCATTATGGTAAAATTTCAATTTATTTCTTAATTTTTTATTTAATTACAAAATTGTCATTTTTACACTTTAATTATAAATTTGCCATTAGTTCACTTATTTTCACTCTAAATTCATTATTTGACATAAAAATTACCAATTAGTCCCTATTTCATCATTTTCATGCCAAATTACATTTTGATCATTCAAAATTACAAAAGTACATTTTAAGCTATTCATTCACTATTTTATCATTTTTATCCTTTCATTCATTGCTTTGGCATTTTTACCTGCTAAATTTTTTATTTGGATAAATTATCATTTTGACCCTAAATTTTTCATTTTCTTTCATTTAGGTCATTTTTCACTCTAATCTTCATTTTCACTTCACTTTTTGCACTTTTAACTCATTTTTATCATTATGCCCTTAGTATAATCCCAACGGAAATTTTCAAATCGGATATACAGGATGTGGACTCCATGGGCTCATAGCATTGCACTAAGGAATGATCCTAAAAGATCACTGCATCACTTTCACTAAATACTAAACATTGAAATATTGGAGATCATTATGAACCTGCCATAAAAAAGCAAATCGCCATGACTTGCACACTGATATGAGTGATCATATGGCTAGCCAATCATATTCTGAACTAGATTTAAATCGCTTGATCACTACTAAGGGCAAAATTTCTTAAATTCACTTTTCACACTTTAACACATTCACTTGTTTTTACATTTCAATACACTATTCATTCAACTTTTTCATCACCTTTGCATATTTTACAAATTATCTCATTATAATTCATCATTTTTACTCATTTTATTAATTATTTCACCCTATAATTTCACTTTAAACATAATAAAATTTCATTCTCAAAAATATTTATATAAATTTCATAAATTCTAAATAAATTTATGGATACTTATTTTTATGTCTAATTTCATTTTAAGGCATTAACCAACATAAATACACAAAATATACCTTAGTATGCCTTAAGTACCTTTTCGGCCATGTGAGGTTTCACACCCTACCAATACTTTTTATTCCATTTAAGCTTTCTAAAGGCTATTAGTAAGGCTCTTAATCACTATTCTAAGCTTAGTTTCAATTAAACATGCATTTTACACAAATTCACACAAGTTATCTAATGTAATTACATACAAATTTGAAGGAAATTGATGGATTTTATAGTCACAAACCTTTTTCACTTGCTTTAGTTTCCCTAAACTTCCTTTTTATAGTCTTTTCCCTTAGAACCTTGCACACCACCTTGAGAATCTACAAAGGGCCAAAATTCTCATCAAACAAAACACTAAGATTTTGATCTCTTTTGCTCAAAATGACTTCATAAATGAACTCTAGGTATCCAAAAGCTATCCTAGTCACCTTTAAACAAAATTTAAACCTGGAACTTCACTTACCTAATTTTTAAGCTCTTCACTTTAACCCTTGATTATTCTCACTTATTTCCATTCAAATGGATTCTAGAAGTGATAATCAATGAGAAAAGAGGCTGAAATATACTTAGCAAGCTTTGATTTAGTGTAATTAATGGAAGATAAAACAAAAAAAAATGGAGATAATAAAAATGGGAGTTTCGGCCAAAACAAGAGGAATGGAAAGACTGAAGAATATTCTGGTTTCCTGCAAATTTTTCAGCCTTTTATATGAGTTTTAGGTGAGTTTGGGCTTGGCCCAATCAATTGGTCTAACCCAATTAAACCTAAGCCCATAATTAAACAATAAGCAATCCCAATTTAATTATCTCACTTTCCAAAATCAATTTCTCTCAAAATTGATTCAATCATTCATAACATGCATAAAATAGGCTATACACAAAATTTTAACTCAATCGAAGTTAGTTTTCTATTTGATTCAATCAGATCGGTCCGATTCGATAATTACCAGTGTCACTAAAAATTACCTTTTTACAGTCAAAAATTCTAAATATCATTTTAGGTAAATCTGTAATTTTTGATGATTTTTAGAGCTTATTTACTATTTTAATGGTTCGGTCAACCTTCAATCAATCCAGCTACTATTTGAATCGAGCTGCGATTTTTTTTGCATTTTTGACTTTTAGAGGCCTGTTTGATTTCACTCCAAATTTTAACCTCGGACTAACCGTGAGCAATATTTTTCAATAATAAAATAAAATATTTTTCACCTCCAGATGTATTTTTTACCTCAAAAACATTATTTATCATTGAAAAATACTATTCACGGATGATCCGTTATTAAGGCCATTACAGAATATGTAGTCACTAAAATGAATTTGCACAATAGTAGGCAAAGGCAGGCAAAAAGCATAAGCAGCATGATATAACCTTAGGCAAAACAATTCCTATAGCATCCTTAAACAAAAATTGACGAAGATCTCCTGGAGGAGAATCAACATCATGATTACCAAAAGCCAAAGAGCTTGCCACGCTAGCCAGAAAATCGGCACACCGGTTTCCTTCTCTATAAACATAACTCACCACCATCGTCCAATTGTGTTGAAAAATGCTGCAAATCGAGTTCAAAAGGGCAGACAAGTAGCCTATCTCCATTCTTTTATTGATCATGAAGATAGTCGCTGCATTATCCATCTCTAGAAAAATCTTTCGAAATCCCAAATTTCAAGCCAAAACTAACCAATCATAAGTAAATCATTTACTTATAATGGTAAATTTTCATTCCCTTTTAACATCAAGTACAATGGATATATATAGTCACTAAAATGAAATTTGAAATTTCAACTTTATAACTCTCAGTTAATGCTGCATAAATGAATTATCTAGCCAAGTTTAAAACTCACATGTATTAACTCACCTAATTTAAAACACATAACCATTTGGAAATTAATTTATAAGTCTCGGTAAATTTAGACACTTCCAAAAATGCAAATTAGTGTTTTCAATAGAAATTTGGTGGGTCTCGATCTAAAATCTTGTCATTTTAGCTATTTAATTAAAAAAAATTCAAGTTGAAAAGTTGCCAAATCAGTTTTTACAAGTGTCTATCTAATTCAAATTTATTTTAGATATAGATAAAATACATGATACGATGTGTATGCATTGAAAGAAAAATAAAAATAAAAAATTATTTTCATATGATCGAATAGTATGTATGCATGCACACCAAACTAACACTCTAAAAATTATATAAAAAAAAATAAAGAGCCTTTACAAATAAAATATTATAGCCCATTAAAAATTAACAATATCTTTTTGATTTTTTCATTTCTTATTTCCACTCTTTCTTTACACATATTTAACTTAGAATTCATATGCAATTGACATTATTTATCACTTATAAAACTTGCCACATCAATTTTGAAAAACTCTTTTGTTTAATGCTTATTATAGTTATAGATGGATAATTTTCGGAAAGAATTATATAGTACATTAGAATTATTGTGATTTACTTGCGAATGTATTAAGAAATAAAGTGATATGAAACATAAATCAATTCAAACTTATCTAATTATAAGTGAATTAGACTCTAATTTAAATGTAAAGATATATTAATGTGGCCGAAAGATATGAGCTTCGATAGATGGCCCAAAATTGATCTAACAAATAGTTAAGCCCTTTCTGCGCTATATAAAATTTATTTCCATTAAGTGTGTATATATATATATATATATTTCATGGGGTTTTAGCATATCGAAGAAGAATGTCATTAATACCACGTTATGATCTAATTTATTATAATTTTGTTAGCTTTTTATTGATCCACCGAAGAGTAGCCAATTTTCTTTCTAAAACCAAATCCATTTTGTTTTTTAAATTTTAGTGGATTTTTCCAACACATTTGACGATTTCATTAGTAGATTTTTCCAACTTTTACTATTTTTTCTTTTGATTCACTAGTGTGATTAACATGCATTGTTTACCTCTCTCTCTCTTATTGAGATGGCAAAGAATATACTTATAGAGAGTAAAACTTGAGTGGAATTCCTTACTACCATATAGTTGCGCCCACATTGGTATCCATCAAAATCCGACAAACTATGTTGATAGTTGGCATCGCAATGTAATATATCTAACAAAGAAAAAAAGATTAATGGCGTGTTAATCATATTTACCAAATGTGTTCATGTAAGAAAGTATATATATATATATATATATATATATATATATATCACAATATATTACAAGAAATAGACATAAATATCTCTCGAAACGCAGATCATTGAAGCGGAAGCAGAAATCGATTGTTTTACGTTACCGGCAAAATCTATCACCCACGTGTCACGAACTACGGGATGAAGCATAGATCCATGAACTAAAAGCCCCTTAGACAAAGAAAATATGTGAGGAGACAAATCGACAAAGTTTCGGTATCTCTAAGTATTCTCCTCTCTTTCAAATGAAGAAACTAAACCCTTATATAGGGCTCTAATTAAGGAATGCTTAATTTCCTTAATAATGTTGAATTAAATTGGTAATTACAATATTAATAAGAAAATAATAAATATGATAATTACGAAATTAATATGTAACTGTCTATATTAATGCACACATAAATGGTAGATTCCCTAATTAAGGAAAAAACCAATATGGAACTAATTCCATATAAATTATTTCCTGTTTCGATATTATCTCTATTATATCAAGACCAATTTATCATATCGTAGTCATAAGCGTATTTCAAACTCCTTCAGTTCACAAAACATATAGTGTCAATTCAAAATAAAAAAATTCAACAGTTTACTTTTTTTAAATAAATATTCAGAAATTTAATAAAAAAAAACTAAAGATTTGCAATTGCTTTTTTTTTTTTTACCTAAAACAAAAATAAAATAAGACATAGGACAAAGCCACCAACACCAGTTCGGGCCTAGTTGTGTTGAATTAGAATTTTCATTTTTTTTAAAGAAATGAGAATTTAATAACAATAAAATTAAATAATGATGTTTAATTCTAAATAATTTTGCCTTGACCCCACTTATATTCTAATAAATTCAAAAATATCTAAAGCTACTAATGTTACCGATAATGATCACTATTATTTGGGCCTGACATACTTTCTGCCCAAGACTTCATTCCAAGTTGTGATTTAGGCCCATTCTAACTACCTCCTTGGTGATTTGTCCGGATTGATGGGACATAACTATCACACCAACTGACAAAATCTCACTTGCGTTTTCTGATACCAACCGCTTGCTCATCATGGTCCATACACCAATCATGTCAAGCTACTAGCTAGGCATTTGAGTGCCTAAGAAATCTACTATTTACCATACACTATAAATAGCTAAAATTGCGATAATTTCAGGTATTATTTGACCGGTGTCTAGCAAGTGTACTAGATCGGCTAGTAATACAGGAAAATATAGATTAAGACCCCAAATATCGTACCCAAGGGAACATGGATTGCTAAGGATAATACCTATATATGAATTAAATTAATCCGAGATTGTTTCCCAAATGTTTTTGATTTAAAAGCAAAAATTAAACAAAATAAACAATCAAACAGAACAAAAGCTAAAACATGAAGTAAAAGCAAAACAATAACTTGAATTCTCTTGCTAAAGAAACTATCCACCTTAACTTTCATTGTAATGACTTAAATTCAATATAAACACCTGTGATTATGGAAAAACTAGTAATAAACCAAGATATCTTTATTCAAGTATATCATTCATAGTATTAAACTCATAGACAAATCTAATACTTAGCATGAAAATCTAGTTTTAACTTCCTAAACTTTTATTGAAGCATTTCTCAAGTGATTCAACTCCAATTCATTCTTAGTTCCTCCTCTCTTAGTATTAACCAATAAAATTCATACATAATCATCTCATATTTCGGATAATAATCATGTATAAACATTAAAGAGTTAATCCAAAAACATGCAAATCATTAACTATGTTGAAACCAACTTTTAGTTATTTATTCAATAAACCAACAATCAATCTCAACTTAATCAAAGATAAGAATATGCTTAAAACCAAGAAATAATCAACCGATATTGAAATTAAGCTCAAAATAAAGTCATAACAATGAAAATATAAGATTTCAAGAATCCATTAGCAAAAGAAGAAGAACTACTTCCTAAACATATTTAAAAACTAAAGAAAAAGCTGAAGAAAAATAATGAAAGCAAAATAACGTAAAAACAACTTAAAGAAAAGTAAAGCTAAATTCTAAGGTTAATCCCTAATTTTCTAATTTGATCCCCTTCTTTGGTATTTAGAGTTGTCTATTTATAGACAAAAGATGTTATAGAAGCCTTCCAAACTTCCCAAATTGGAGTAGGAGAAGAATCCTTCTTGAATTGGAAAATCGGAATCCTTTGCTTCATGGGAGTCTTCATCACGTGGCCATGTGTTCCCTAGTGTATTTTCACACGTGGCCATGTGTTATTTTTGTTCTTCTTCACACGTGGCCACGTGATTTGCTCCTTTGCTTCACACATGGTCACGTGTAACTTGCTTTCTCTTCTTTTCTCCTTCTCACGTGGCCATGCATACTTCTTCAATGCTTTTCACGTGGCCATGCATCGATCTTCTGGACCTCACGATCATTTTCTCGCATAAAATTTTCATATTTGCAGTTTTGACCCAAATCTTTGTCCTTTTTACAATTAAGTCCTTTCTCTTGCAAAATAACCCTGAAAAACACCAAAATTTACAATTAACTCCAAAAACATAAAACTAACAAATTAAACTCAAATCTAACCTAATTACCACAAAACTAACCTAATTAAACACCTAAAAATATACTAAAAACATTATATAAATGACCATTATCATTATTCTCTTAAGATTTTATTTCTATAAATTTTCTTTCTAAGAGCGTTAGTGAATTAAGTATCATAATGCTTATGCCTAGTCAAACTGGGCTAATCTTTCTTACATGTCTTATTGAATAGGCTTATCTGTTCGGATTATTCATTTTCCCAACTATTCACTTTCTTTAGATATTCTTAGAAATATTATTTGATGCTTTCATTAAGAAGCTATAATGGTCTTAATATCGGGTCAGCTGTAAACAGTACTTTCTGATGGTAAATAGTACTTTTCGGACCCGAAAGTAAAAAATATTTTATTGGACCATCAGAAAGTATTGGTCATAGTGAGTTCGAGATTGAAATTTGATCGGATCTCAAAAAGTCAAAAATATGAAAAAGGTATTGAGTCAATTTCCCTGATAGAGAATGTGACTTGATTTTGCATAAATTATTAAAAATAGTAAACAAACTCCGAAAATTACCAGATTTTGCATGTCTACATGAATTTTTATGTAGAATATTTGGTAGTAAAAATTGAATTTTTCGGTGATACCAGCCGTTGTCAAATCGGACCGATAAGTTTGAATCGGACAGATAACGGACTCCGATTGAGCCAAAAACTTGTGTACTAGCTATTTTTTATGTGATAAGAGTGCTGAAATTATTTTTGGAGTGATTTGAAGGTCAGAAATAGGAGCAATTTGATTGGGCTTTATAAGGCATAAATTAGGCCTTAGAAATTAATTGGGCTAAGCCCATTAGTTTAGCCTAATTTTGGGCCCATTGAGAGGGTATTTAAGAGCTGAAAAATATGAGAATTTCCCAAAATTTTTCAGCTCCTCTTCCTTCTCTCATTAGGCCGAACCACTAATTCTTTTTCCTCTCCTTTTGATTCTTCTTCATCCACTCCAAATCTCACTTGGTTCCCAACATAAAGGAAATAAAT
Source organism: Excoecaria agallocha (assembly GCA_037975025.1). Classification (NCBI taxonomy): domain Eukaryota; kingdom Viridiplantae; phylum Streptophyta; class Magnoliopsida; order Malpighiales; family Euphorbiaceae; genus Excoecaria; species Excoecaria agallocha. The sequence goes on along the minus strand of CM075807.1, from coordinate 70,436,574 downwards.
TCATAAACATAGAAAATGTAAAGATTTGCTAGCTACTTACATTTTTTTCTTGATTTAGGAAGCTTAAATCTCATTTTCCTTGCCTTTATCCCTTGCTAAGCTTCCTTCTCCTTCCTCACCTACCATGGCCGGCCAAACTTCCTTAGTTTTCCTTAAGTTTTTGTTCTCAAATGCAATAATTAAGCTCATATTCATAATTTACACCTCAAAATCTATGAAAAAACACCAAAGAATAAATTTAAACTAACAAATTTCTTAAATTTTTCCTTACCCTATTTTCTTTCCCCACTTGATTTATCCACCTCATTTGCTCAAATCAATTAATATAAGCTATTTTAGTGATCAAGAGGGATGAAATTTTAATTCTTATGTTGGAAACCAAGTGAGATTTGGAGTGGATGAAGAAGAATCAAAAGGAGAGGAAAAAGAATGAGTGGTTCGGCCTAATGAGAGAAGGAAGAGGAGCTAGAAAATTCTTAGATTTTTCAGCTCTTAAATACCCTCTCAATGGGCTCAAAATTGGGCTAAATTAATGGGCTTAGCTCAATTAATTTCTAAAGCCCAATTTATACCTTCTAAAGCCCAATCAAAATGCTCATATTTCTGACCTTCAAATCACTCCAAAAATAATTTCATCACTCTTATCACATCAAAAATAGCTAGTACACAAGTTTTTGGCTCAATCGAAATTTGTTATCAATCTGATTCAAACTTATTGATCTGATTCAATAATTGTCGGTATCACCGAAAAATTCAATTTTTACTACCAAACTATTCTACATAAAAATTCATGTAGACATGCAAAATTTGATAATTTTTGAAATTCGTTTACTATTTTTAATAATTTACATAAAATCAAGTCACCTTTCCTATCAGGAAAATTGACTCGCTACATTTTTTGTATTTTTGATCTTTTGAGGTCCAATTGACCTCAATTTCACTTCAAATTTTAACTCTGAACTCACCGTGACCAATACTTTCTAATGGTCCAATAAAATATTTTTGACTTTCAGATATCTTTTCAGGTCCGAAAAGCACTATTCATCATCGAAAAGTACTGTTCACAGCTGATCCAAAGTTGAGGCCATTACAGAAGCGATCGGAGATTCATAGAGGCAATCAAGACACTCCATGACTAGAGCTAATGATCATTTAGATAATGATCGTAGAAGACCCAAGTCTATTATAAGAATGGAGGATCTAGACAGAAACCCTCTTAGGTCCCCTGTCTGTGATAACCTTTTGACAGCAATCAATGACGAGTTCATGGCTCACATAACAATGAAGGATTTGAAAGCATTTCTTAGAGATTTTAGTAGGAGTATCATGCAGTCTATCCGAAAAGGCAAACAACTTTAAACCTGGATGAAAAAGTCAAAGGTTGAAAGTGTAAAAAGAGACGCGTGAAGGCACATGAATAAGGGAATGCTGATTAGATATCAAAACAAAGAGAATAGGTCAAGTACATGATTTGATATGTGCGAGGCTAACAAAAAGAACAAGGGGAATAAGAAAATATCCTTATCGAGCAAAAGTCAAGCCTCCACACATGACCCAACTTACACTCTAAGACAATCCTCATCACCTTTGGTCATTTTAGGAGATGATTTTGGACATATGTGCACCCTTAAAAGAAGACTGACCAAGAGCGTGATAGAAGAAGTCGATCTTATAGCTAGCAGGAACAAAAAATGGTTTCTGCAACAAATTAAGAAGTTTGGACTTGGGCATCCCAAAATATTTTCTTTTGATGGGAACACCATTTCTCTAATTTTCCAAGAGTTTAGAGAGGTAGAGCTTTCAACTGGGTTTAAAGAAATAAAAATGCCTATGTATATGAGCAAGTTTGAATTGAAATGTCTCATCTTAAAGTATCTAATGCAGATCCAGATGTATTCCTTTGACGATAAGATATTTTATAGAGTTTTCCCTACTACATTGGTAGATGATGCCCTGGATTGGTTCTATGATCTTTCTTTAGAATTAATCTATTATTTTAATCAAATTTGACATTTATTTACAACTCAATTTATTTACCGATAGTGCAGTGAATGTTCTTACCTTAGAAGCCTACAGAAAATAAACTTGCCGATCGAAGAACTAAAGCCTATTATCACCCATTATTTGAGCTTGGTAATGCCATTATCTTAGTCGCAGGATCGGCAGAGCATTTATAAAGTTGGTAGATAACGTAGTGACCTATACATGCAAAACCATAATTATGGTGATAGGCATACAGTTTTCATATAATGTAATTCTTGGAAGACCACTGTTATTTCAAAGCGAAGTTATTAACAGCATAAGATATATAGTGATAAAGATTCCCATTGAAAATAGAGTGGCAATCTTGAGAGAAAATGAAAAGACTTTAAAAGAAGAGGTTGATAGGCTTAAAATGAATCCTGATGATTATCCTATCACCAAAGAATTATCTAAAGGGAGATAAATTTAGATTGGATAGGGCATAAGTGATGAGGTATGGAAAGAGGTTATACAGGTGCTGATGATCAATCAGGCCTCTTTCATTTGGAGACTAGAATATATCCTGGGTATGGACCTAAAGGTGATCACTCACAAGTTGAATGTCAATCCAAACCACTAACTAGTAAATCAAAAGCTGAGGAGACTGTAGACATTAGGTCCTAAGGTGGCTCATAATCAGAGTTATTTAATGAGAAAATGGTTTCACATAAATAGATAAGGAATGGGAGTGCTAGGATTTTTTGGGTTTTTCATACTCTTAAAATAGCTTTTTTCCAGGCTTTACCCCTTTATTTCTTTCAAACAGTACAAAATGAGAAAATCGATTTTGAAAACTTAGAGCAATTTGGAGTGTTTTGCCTTTATCTCATCCTAAAGACCTCATAATTAGATGATTCTAAATCCATTTCAATCTTAAGATATAGACCTAAAACATTTATGGAGACACCTAAATCCACTTCGATTCTTAAGATTCTCAAAATTAGGTTTAAACATAAATGACCTGAATCTATCCTTGCACCTGGACCGGTATGTGGTAATTCAGGCATAACTCCCTCTGTAGAGCTTATTTTGAGATGAATAAAACTTTTATAGAAACTGGACTAATTTTGGAAAAACTTTCATGGAGATAGTATAACTTAATTTTGAATCCATTATTCCCAGTAATTTTTCAAAGTCAAAACATCAATTCTGTCCCTAAAGATTTCCTAGGAGCAGGTGTCAGTATTTTGGCCATGAATCCTAATCTACAAATCCAAATTGAGTGATTTTTTATTCATTGAAAAGCTAAGAAATAGGGAAACAAATATCTAGAGGCACTTTATAAAAAATATGGCATCTTTAAGCCTAAAAATAGTAAAATATTTTAAATTAGAGGTCAATCCGCTAAAAAAAAATAAGGCAAAAGTCAAAGTCAATGGTCCTTGAGTGACTCACGGACCAGGTCTGTGACTCACTCCAGAATTGTATTTTACATCTGAAAATAGAGAAAAAAAATTCTCTTAATCTTATCTCATTTGGGATAATTATTTTGGGGTTTTGAACCACCTAGGGAGGGTCTTCTTCTTCGCTCTCCTCCTTTTGCTTCATCTTCTTCCTTTTCTCTCTTCCATTCCCATGAAAAATAAGGTTTTTAACTTCAAAAATTTCCAAAAAAAATTAAATAAAATTGGAAAAGGTCATAAAGCGCTAAATTCTCGTTATTTGACAGAACCAAACTAAAGGTAATATTTCCGAGCCCTTAAAAGCCCATAAATTTAATACTTAAGTTTGATTAATTATGTAAATAATATTTTTAGTTTATTGTCTTGTTAATTTTATAGATCGATTCTAATATATTGTTAATTTCTTTTATTTGTAAATAATTTTAATTTGCTAACAAATTTTGTCAATTAATTTATTATACTAGTTAATAAATTAATTAATTATTTTATCATATAATTTGATGAGTATTTGTTAAGTTAATTTTATTATTTTATTAATTTTGTTAATTAATTATTTTATTATATTAATTTGTTAATTAACTTAATAAATTAGGCTATTTGCTAATTAATGATTTTATTGTTAATTTGTTAAATATATTAGTTTAATTAATTTATTTGTTTATTTGTTATTTTTTATATAATTTATTGTATATTTTAATTAGTATTTTATTATGTGTGATATTTAAGATTTTTTTTTGTAAGTTTTTTTGGGTCAAAAAGTGATTTTTTGCTTGGTTTCTTGCGTGAGAAGCTGTTTCAATCCCTTTGGCGATAGTAGTTTATGGGAACAATACAAAAATTCCGTCGCTAAAAATCTTAGTCCCGCACTCACCCTCTCGCCCTTTCTTCCCTCTTTTTGTCCTTTTGTGCTTTAGTCAACATCCCTTCAACTATTTTTTTTCTTTTTGTTATTTTAATTAATTATTTTATAATTATCAATTGTTAATTTATTCTTTTAATTTCATTATTTGTTGTTATTCCTATATTTATTATTATTATTATTATTATTATTAATTTGTGTTGATTTTATTATTGTAAATATTTTTTATTATTAATGTTTTTATTAGGGATGTGCAAAACCGAATCAAAATCAAGAATTGAATCGAATCAAATAGATTTTGATCTATTTGGTTCGATTATTTCATTTTTTTATTTGTTCGATTCTAAACCGAAATAAAAAAATTAGTTTAATCAGTTCGATTTTTGAAATTGAAAAATCAAATGAATCGAATCGATTGAATTTTGCAAAACTTACCGTTTTACTTATATATATATATATATATATATATATATATATATATATATATATATATATATATATATATATATATAAAACCTAAAATTGTTTATTCCTTTCTTTACGTAAATCAAAATCCCTAACCCTCGCACGCAGCCACCACTTCCCACCTCATAACAGCACCCATAGCCTTTATCTCCCTGCTAGTAAAATTGTTGCTTCTTTTTGGGATCTTTCCTTCTTTAGACCTCTCATGGAGACTAAGCTTAACCTAGCTTGAGCCTAGATCATTGAATTGCAAGCTGAGTTACAGTATGAAAGAAAAACTCAAAAAAAGGGAAGACCATGAATAAAAGATTGGCTAAAGAGCTTGTTCAGGAAAGAAGAGGACGAAAAGCTCTTTAGAGAGTGTGTGAAGATCTTGCTAGAGATATTTCTTTGGATAAAGTTGAGATTGATCGCAAGAAAAGAGACTAAGAGAAATTAAAGAAGAAAGAAAGATTCTAATAATGGCTGAGGTTTTCAATTTTTTTTCTTTCTTTTAGGTCTTTCTAAATCTTGATTTTTGTTATGATGCTTTGTATTTTTGTTTCAAAATCTATTTAATTTTCATGGATGGATCTTGGGATTTTCTTACTGTCACAGTGAAGAATCATTGTTAATTTATGTTTATTTATGGGCCTTGGTGGTTGTATAGAGCTAATGGAAGTGAAGGAGATAATATTTTAATTTTCATATTCACATATAATTTTATGTTATTTGGAATCATGAGAGAGAGAGAGAGAGAATGTAACGCCCCCAATTTTGCATTTGTAATGCATAACTTATTATTATGTATGATTAATTATTTTATAATAAGTTTCGGAGTGATTAGAGTCGATTAAGATAGAAAATTTGAAAGAGTGCACCTTAAACGTGCGGGCCAGAGAAATCCAAGGATGGGTGACTCGACGGACAAAGTGAGATTAATGTCAAATATAAAAGTACGTGCTAAATGGACTTTAATGGTAAAATTTGAGTGATAAATGAGGTCAAATAGACCTCCAAAATGGTAAAAGAAGAAAAATTTTACGATTTGACGTAGGTTTGATTAAGACTTTGACTAAGTAATTGGAGGCCTTAGAGACCCCGATTGAATCCAAATTTCACATACATGCTATTCATAGTGTAGTGACACATAGGGAACTAAAAAACAATAATTCTGATAATTCTGAAAATTCGGGTTTTGGGTTGGCCGCACAGGTCGTCGAATCGAAAAGTACATTGAAATGATATCGGAATGAGCTGAAATTTTTATCATATATTCTTGAATATATAGTGACACTCAGGGAAAAATTTTAGGGCAATTTGCTATCGGGATCAAAAATTCATATTTCAGAGTGAAAAACCAAAATTAGGTCATTAGGAGGGCCAAATCCAAGAATTTGACCAATATATTTTACATAGAATTATATTTTAGTGTGATGATTATGTGTGTGTGAGCACATGATAGTAGGATAAGCCTAAGTGCATAGATGGGTGACAAGTGGCCAATTTTCAAGCCATTGGATGAATCATGGCCTCTCATTTTGCAAAATTTTAGTACCCTATATAAGGAGGAAATCTACATAAAATCTCTAGAAAATTCTACCATCTTCTTCCCTTTTTCTTCTCAAAACCGAAATCCCTTCTAGGTTCACTCTCCTCCATTCTTTCTTCTTCTCAAGCTTTATCTCTCTATAAATTCAGCTAAAATTAGACTCTCATACTAAAAAATTCTTGCTCTTTCATATAGGAAAGAGTAATAGCAAGGGAAGGCCAAGAAACATAAGAATTGAGGTAAAATCTTTAAGGCACACTTTGATAGTTTTGTGAGTTTGAGCTTGAATTTGAGGGAGATTTTATACCAGCATGTAGAGTAGGGTTAGGTGAGCTTATTAGTGATTTTATATTGTTTAAATTAATGAGCTAAACTAGTGTTTTTATTTCTTGAAATTTCGGCCAAAAGAGGAACCAAAAGGGGAAGGCTATGCTAAGGAAGGAAAAGGCAAGCATACGGTGGAATAGACATCAAGGAGACTCAAATAAGGTCAGCAGATATAAATTACAATTAATTTCAATTATTTTGATAAATTTCTCTTAAAATTCCTATTATGTAACTATGTTAATTAGGGTTAATTTATGAATTAACTTGAGATAAGTTAATATTGTGATGAGTTAAACTAGTATGAACTTGATTTGGTGAAGAAAATAATTTGGAAGTGTGAACCCTAGTGATGGCCTAATAAAAATCCTTGGGTAATTACCATGTAATTTAATATTAAATATTTTATTTGGTTATATATGGATAATATAAGATGTGAAAAGAATAATAAACTTGATAAAAATGAAAAATAATAAGGGTATGTGAATATGTATATAAGTACATAATGATGAAAGTTGTGATACTTTGAGAAATCTTGTGCAAATTAAGCATATTTTGCTATAATGATGTTTAAATAAATAAGAAAATAAATATAGTATAAAAAATGATTAAAAGCTATGAATGTGAAAATTCCCATTGTGGCCGAATGGCCAATAGGAGTAAAACAGTTTTATTTGGCTATATTTTGATGATATTTTACATATCACTGAAAAATATACAGCTGATAAGTTTGAATGATTGGAAAATTAATTTTGTATAAATTACTATAAGACAGTTATCATGAAAAATAATATAATAATGACATAAAATATGGAAATGAAATAAAAAGTTATACCCTTAGTGTCAGTGTGTAACCCAGAACCTTAGGATAGTATGGCTAGCCATATAAGTACTTTTTCCGCGATATTTTATCTCTGTATTATCATTTTTTGTTATTGCTCTGAAAAAATATTGATTTTTCTGTTAGCCGGCTTATTATTGATAGTTTGAGGAGTATTTGCATACTCCCAAGCAATGTGGACACTCCCGGTGACTGAATTTGCTTATCCGATTCATGAATTTTTCTACTGTTAATAACTAGGAAAAATGGTAATTTTATATAAAATTGTGTAAAAAGGAGAATTTTGGCTTTAGAGATATTGAAAATGTGAACAAAAATGATATAAGATAAAAAATGAAGAATATATATTTAATAAGGGTAAAATTATAATTTTACATACAATGAAGGGCAAAATAGTCAATTGCCGATAAAAACATAATTAAAAGAAATAAAATAGTCCATTTGACTAAAAAGGGCAAAATTTATAACTAAGAAGGAGTGTAGGGACCAAATGGTAATTTTACACTTAAAGAAAATTTTTAGGGACTAAATGATAATTTATGAAATTAAAGTTAAATTTGTGTCGAAAAAAATTTACCGAGTCAAAATTGGAGTTAAAATGAATAAAAATGAAAAAAGTCAACCAAAAGTCAAAATCGATGAACACAATAGGAAAAGTCAACTAGTAAGGCTAAAATGGTAAATTTTTACTCTGAATGATAAATTATTGAAATTAAATAAGAAAGAAAAGTTTTGAGACTATTTAATGAGTAATTGAGCATAAAATGAATAAATTATGAATTTATGAAATTATAAGAGTTAATAAAATAATAGTGGTTAATTTGAATAAAATAAATCAATTAAGTTAATTGAAATTCTTTGTAAATGTATCCACCACTAAGTAATTAGATTTGTTTAGCGTGTAGTTTTATGACTACGCGCAGGAATAGATACCAAAGGACAAGATTCAACAAAAGAAATGGCATGTACATAGAAGATCATATTTTTGAACTTTTGTCTTATAATTATATGTAGATTATTATAACAAGAATGAGAATTATTAGCATATAATATTAACTCAATTGATGAGTTTGATGGATGTAAATGAATATAGTATGGATTAGATGCGTGTGAATGTGTATGATGAATTGAGATTATAGAAGTATTGTGAATTGTTGATTGAAGTCTGGGAGTAGGAGGAATATTGTTGGAAGTGCAAATTTAACTTTTACAGATTTGCGAACTAAGAAAATTAAGCCGTTATATTACAAAATTTTCAATAACCAAATAATGATTTTAGAATAATGAAATTGATTAAGGAACAATTTATATTGTGATTTGATATAGATGACGTTACATTTAATGGTATCAGAGTGTGATTTAGGCGGTCCTAAGATCGAAATTAGTAGGTATCAAATTGAGTGGAAAATGATGAATGAATAGGTGAATTATGTACATGCCATATTTTTGTGATATAAATGTTGGAATTTTAAACCTTACCTATTCCTTATGCATTTCAGTATTGATTATGGCTTCTGGCTCTCGGCGGACTGTTGAGTTAGCAAGTGACGTTGAGAGTGAGGCTTCTGTGAGTCCAAAAACACATGAATCTACACCGAGCACCATATCACAGTAGCCCTCTCAGCCCACTTCTACTCCTGTACCCCCTACACCGACAGATGTGATGCAGATGATGGCAAAGTTCTTTCAGAGATTTCATGTAATACCCTTACTGTAACAGTCTTATCGGTTTAAGCAATTGGTCGAAAAAAATTCTTTTTTTTCCAAAACAGCTTTTCCACTTAACATATTAAATTCTTTCCATATATAACTTCTATTAATCGCTGACCTATAATTGTCCAAAACTTACTATGCATTTTACAAAAATTTGGCAATATAATGGCTATATTCTTAACTAATTCCCCCTGAAAAGCAGACAATAACACAGCCTCTCTGAGGTACAACAGTTTATATCCATTCACATAACACATTCATGTACTTCATCATATAACACATGCATACTATCCATTTCCTGCAAATCTTCATCCACAACTACTATATACAATACAATACTATTATCATTACAACTTTGTTCTCATAATACAAAACAAAATAGATATATATACACGCCACAAAATAATCATCCTATTCCTTCAACATCCGGTTTCCTCTATGTACTTATGCTCCAAAATATTAGTACTTGCACGCAGTAAATCCTACGTGACTAAGAATCATAATATTTTCCTAAATATGTTCAATTTAATTAATTTTATCAGTTTTTCTCATTTAAAAGCATAATATAATATTAAAAATCAATTTTAAAATTTAACTTAAAACTTTACTTAATTTTTCAATTTAGTCCTTTAACTTTTCATTGATTCCACAATTACCCTTTTTATACCTTTAATTATCAAAATGCCCTTTTATTTCTTAATTTCTCAGTTTAATTTTTTAATTGACTTATAAATTATTAATTGAACTTTGTTTTGACTTTTTCATGTAAAATTACATGTTAGTCCCTTAACTTTATAAAAGTTGACTTTTTACACAGATAGTTGATCAAATTACCATTTTACCCTTATTAATTCTTTCATTCTCACTTTTACTTATTAAATTCATCTTTTGAAAAAATTACCGTTTTACCCTTAAATTTTTTAATTCTTTTTATTTTAGTCCTTTTTCATTTTAAACTTCAATTTTAACTTTCTTTTTACACTTTAATCTTTTTCTTATCATTATACCCCTAGTACAAACCCGGTAGAAACTCTTAGACCGAATATGCGGGACGTGACCCTTACAAAACCATAACAGAATGAGAAATGACATCTAGGAATCATCCCTCATATAACATATGAACATATGACAGTACGTATGATAAATACTATGGAGATCAACGATTCAACCATAGTAAGTCGCCATGACTTGCATCGCGGTACAGATATCCCTATGGCCAGCCAATTATATCCTGAGCTAGGTTTTACTGCTTGACTCTTTCTAAGGGCACACATTCACTCAATTTTCATTTTATTATTCAATTTTTCATTCTTTTCACTACTTTTCATTACTTGTCAATACTGTAACAGTACATTATATTTGCAGTCCATCTTTCTTACATAGTTTGTGGATTATTTTGCAATAATTCATCATTTAATCAATAACTTATGTAATAATTTATCAAATTTTAAGTTTTTCCATTAATACCTAACTAAAATTTATTTCAAAAATATTCATTTAATTTTCATAAATCCTATAAAAATTTATGAACATCAATACTCATTTGTACTACCATTATAAAGCTTAAATTCACTAAGATAACTCAAAATTACATAGTTTTTCCCTTAATAATCATTCGGCCTCCACTATAACCATATCATATTAATTATTTTAAATTCATTTAAAATTTCTAATAAGCATAATTTAGTCCCAAATACATGAATATAACATTATTTTTAATTATACTTCATTATATTAAATTTTCCTTAATAAACCTAAAGGAAATTCACATAAATAATAGGGAAATAAAAGGATTATTTAGTCACAAACATTTTTCTTGTGATTATCCTTGTCTAGGCTTCCTTTTCTTTGCCTTTGGCTTTTGAGATAGGCTCCTCCTCTTGAATTCCTTCAATGGCCAAAATTTTCATCAAAATAAACTCTAATATTTTGGCCTCAAATGCTAAAATTAACAGCAAAAATGAACTCTAGGCATCCAAAACTAGTAGTAGGCACCTAAAAATCAAATTAAAATTAATTATTTCACTTACCTAAAATTGACACCTAAACTTTAACCCTTGATTTTCTTTTATTCTCTTCCTTGAATCAAGGATCAGAGGTAGCTAGGGTACTCTAGAGAGGCTGAAATCACTTCTTTGAGCTTTTATTTGGTGGGATTTAGGAGAGAATTGAAAGAAAAAAAGAAGAAAATGGAGAGGCAGATGGCTCGACCACCAAGAGAGCTAAAGGAGGGAGATGATTTTACTGGAAAATTTGGAGATGGAGCTCTTATATGTGGCCTTTTATTGGGCCATGGGCTGGGCTTTAAGTGGGCTTGGACAATTAATTTGTTTAAGCCCGATAATTACTCGATAAATGGCCCTAATTAATTTAACCCACTTTCCAACTTTAAATCACTTTAAATTTGATTCCATTATTCATATCACATTAAAAATAGGCTATACTTAAAATTTCAACCCAATCGAAGTTCATTTCGGGTTTGATTCAATTTTATCGATCCGATTCAAAAATACCGGTGTTACTGAAAAATTCACTTTTTTTTATCAAAATAATCTACATATTATTTTAGGCACATATATAATTTTTGATAATTTTTAGGCTTCATTTGCTATTTTTAATAACCATAACGATAAAAAAATCAATTAAAAATCCTAAATCCTAATTACCTCAATTTTCGTTCTTTTGGCTTTTAGAGGCATATTTGACTTCAAATTTAAGCTTCGAACTAATCGTGACTAATACTTTCCAATAGTCCAATAAAATATTTTTCACTTTTAGGGGAAATTTTTAGCTCGAAAATACTATTCACTATCAAAAAGTACTATTCATGATTAGCCCGACGTTGAGGCCATTACATTTCAGCCTCAGCAAAGTCACCTCCTCAGCCATTCAGGAGACCAATTCTAGAATAGTTAAAAAGACTGGGTGCAGAGAATTTTTATGGTCGAGAGCCGATCACAGCTACATAGGCAGAAGAGTGGTTGATGAAGATGGATAGAATATTTGAGATTACTCATAGCCGACCAGAGGAGAAACTTGAGGGAGCAGTGGCTCTATTTCAGGGACCAACATATATTTGATGGGACACAGTCATACGCTAGATCCCGTTGAAATAGGTTACCTGGGATTTTTTTATGATCAGTTTAGAGATAAGTACGTGGACAGAGAATATTTGAGATCCATGAAGTAGGCCTTTTGGCGCCAACTATAGGGTAGCAGATCGGTATTGGAAGCAGTTGAGAAAGATATCTCTCATTGGCTTAGTTTGCCTACAATAACAGTTATCAATCCAGCATCAAAATAGCTCCTTATGAAGCATTATATGGGAGACAATACAGAACCCCTTCATGCTGGATAAAATTAAGTGAAAGCAAGCTAGTGGGACCTAATCTGATTAAAGAAACTGAAGAAAAAGTGAAACTAATCCGAGATAATCTAAAAGCTGCCACCAACAGACATAAGTCTTATGCAGATTTAAAAAGGAAGGACATAGAATTTAATGTGGGAGATTAAGTATTTTTGAAAATCTCACCATGGCAAAAAGTGCTCCGGTTTGGCAAGAAAGGTAAATTTAGTCCCAGATTCATCGGACCTTATGAAGTAATCCAGTGAGTGGGACCAGTGGCATACCAATTGAAGTTACTTTTGAAACTGGAAAGGATCCATGACGTGTTTTATGTTTCCATGTTAAGAAAATATCGTTCGGATCCTTTCCATGTTTTCATTCAAAAGATATTCAGTTAAGACCTGACTTGTCTTATGATTAAGAACTGATAAGAATCCTAGCATGGGAGGTCAGACAACTTTGAAACAAGCAAATTTCGTTGGTTAAAGTGTTTTGGACATGCCACAATGTTGAAGAAGCCACCTGGGAACTGGAGGATACGATGAGACAACAGTATCCAAACCTTTTCAATCTAGGTAAATTTCGAGAACGAAATTTTATTTGGGGGGAGTAGTGTAACGCCCCCAAATTTGTATTTGTAATGCATAACTTATTATTATGCATGATTAATTAATTTATGATAAGTTTTGGAATGATTAGAGTCGATTAAGATAGAAAATTTGAAAGAGTGCACTATTAAATATGCCAGGCCAGGAAAACTCGAGGATGGGTGATTCGGTGGGTAAAGTGAGATTAATGTAAAATATGAAAGTACGTGCTAAATGGAGTTTAGTGGTAAATTTTGAATGATAAATGAGGTCAAATAGACTTCCAAAATGGCTAAAGAAGAAAAATTTTACGATTTATCATAGGTTTGACTAAGATTTTGACTAAGCAATTGAAGGCCTTAGAGATCCTGATTAACTCCAAATTTCACATACATGCTATTCATAGTGTAGTGACACATAGGAAACTAAAAAATAACAATTCTAATAATTCTAAATATTCGAGTTTCGGGTTGGTCGCACAAGCCATTGAAGCAAAAAATATATTGAAAAGATATCAGAATGAGCTAAAATTTTTATCATATGTTCTTGAATATATAGTGACACTCGAGAAAAAATTTTAAGGCAATCCGCTATCGAGATCAAAAATTCATATTTCAGAGTGAAAAACCAAAATTGGGTCATTAGGAGAGTCAAATCCAGGAATTTGACCAAGATATTTTACATGGAATTATATTTTGGTATGATTATTATGTGTGTGTGAGATCATGGTAGTAGGATAAGCCTAAGTACCTAGATGGGTGACAAGTGGCTAATTTTCAAGCCATTGTATTCAATAGTAATTGGATGAATCTTAGCATCTCCTTTTGTAGAATTTTAATACCCTATATAAGGAGGAAACCCACAGAACATATCTAGAAAATTCTACCATCTTCTTCCCTTTTTCTTCTCAAAACCGAAATCCCTTCTAGGTTCACTCTCCTACATTCTTTCTTCTTTTTAATCTTTATCTCTCTATAAATTCAGCCCAAATTAGACTCTCATACTCAAAAATTCTTGCTCTTTCATATAGGGAAGAGTTTGTAGCAAGGGAAGGCCAAGAAACATAATAATTAAGGTAAAATCTCTAAGGCACACTTTGATAGTTTTGTGAGTTTGAGCTTGAATTTGAGGGAGATTTTATACCAGCATGTAGAGTAGGGTTAGGTGAGCTTAGTAGTGATTTTATATTATTTAAATTAATGAGCTAAACTAGTGTTTTTATTTCTTGAAATTTTGGCCAAAAGAGGAACCAAAAGGGGAAGGCTATTCTAAGGAAGGAAAAGGTAAGGATAAGGTGGAATAGACATCAAGGAGACTCAAATAAGGTCAGTGGATATAAATTACAATTAATTTCAATTATTTTGATAAATTTCTCTTAAAATTCTTATTATGTAACTATGTGAATTAGGATTAATTGATGAATTAACTTGAGATACATTAATATTGTGATGACTTAAGCTAGTATGAACTTGATCTAGTGAAGAAAATAATTTGGAAGTGTGAACCCTAGTGATGGTCGAATAGAAATCCTTAGTAAATGATTTAATAGTAAATCCTTAGAAAATAATTTAATAGTAAATGCTTTATTTGGTTATATATGGATAATATAAGAAGTGAAAAGAATAATAGACTTGATAAAAATAAAAAATGATAAGGGTATGTGAATATGTATATAAGTACATAATGATGAAAGTTGTGATACTTTGAGAAATCTTGTGCAAATTAAGTATATTTTGCTATAATGATGTTTAAATAAATAAGAAAATAAATATTGTATAAAAAGGAATGATTAAAGCTATGAATGTAAAAATTTCCATTGTGGCTGAATGGCCAATAGGAGTAAAATAATTTGATTTGGCTATATTTTGATGATATTTGTAATGACTACACTAGATAATCCTAATTACTGTTACTAATTACTTTTATCTATACAATTATCTTTGTTAATTCATTATGAATCATCAGTTATCTATGCATATATGTGCGTGCACACACCATCATACTATATTATTCATGCCACATTGAGAGTCATACTATCTGATGTTACATACATAGCTTTAATATTTACATGCCTTTACATATGAATCTATCCTCAACTATCAAAAAGACATAATTAAGTTACATACTTCAGTGCACTCTTCCTAAATTGATGCTGGCTGATAAGATTGTGGACCTTGTCCCTGACCAAACTTCCTACCCTGCGGACCTACACGGATGAACACCCGTGCTAAGCTATAAAGCTTAGTGGGGAACAACTAATATTTACACATGAATATTATTCACAAGTATGCAATTATAAAGTATAGGCACAACATATTAGAAGATTGATTAAATCAATGGACCATTTAACATAAATCATCAACTGTATACATATTCCATTTATCTTATTCATTTGCCTGCTCAATTTCCTGTGGGAGTGGATAACGGGTACTGTGGATACCAAAGGTATCAAATCTGTGAATACCCGAAGGTATTAAATCTGTGGACCCTTTTGGGTCAAAACTATGGTCTCATATAGAGACAACTGTGGACTCATGAGAGTCAGACTATAGCAGCTGCAACTATAACCCTATAGGCATGCCTATCTATCCACGACCAAGTCTTTAAGTGCAGGCTTAATTCAATTACTTTTCATATTTTGTGAAATTGTATTAACATATATAACTATAGCATTAATGAATGCAAAATATTTCTCTATCATATATTGCTATTCCATAATATAAAATCAATCATATAGTAAAGAAGTATCATATGCATTTAAGGTGATGGAACTTACCTTATAATTGAATAATAAACTCTTGAACTTTGAAAGGGTTTTCTCGCTATACATTACAACTTATGATGACTTAGGTACGTTTAAAGCTCAATTAGAGTCATAAAATACAAATATTAAAAATAGAAAACAAAGGCTTATTGTCGCGGTCGCGACGATTGTCGCGCTCGCGACACTTGTCGCGCTCGCGGTAATAATCGCGCTCGCGACAGACAGCGATGGCTTTGAATCACTCTTTCGAGTCGCGCTCGCGACATAAGTCGCGCTCGCGACAGACGGCAATAGCCTAAATGAGCATTTCTTGAGGTCGCGCTCGCGGCATAAGTCGCGCTCGCGACACAAGGCTTCCGTTTAATGTCGCGCTCGCGACATAAGTCGCGCTCGCGACAGACGGCAAGAGCCTAAATGAGCATTTCTTGATGTCGCGCTCGCGGCATAAGTCGCGCTCGCGACACAAGGCTTCCGTTTAATGTCGCGCTCGCGACATAAGTCGCGCTCGCGACATAAAACGACGGGGCAACCGCCTTAAAGTGATTATTGTAAAAAAAATCCTGTAAATTAATGTACAAACTCAGATTGCATCTCAATTTCGACATACCAAACGGATTTTTCAGAAAACACTATCTTCTACAAAGTTTTAGGTTTACATTTCTAGTTTCCAAAACATCAAAAATCATTTCAATAGGACTTGTAAATCTTGAGATATTACATAAAAACCACAGGCTGTTCATAAGGGCATATTTACAATCACAATCAGAAATCAATCCCGATTTTCACTATCATGCAGTGAGAATCAGGTTTTGGTCTCTTCTAACAAAATCAAGGATTACAAGTCTAGTTTCCATACCAATTGGAATTTCATCATTTGAATAACTGTAGCTCAAGATATGAGCAAAAATATACAGACTGGTCAAGTGATCCTTAAGACAGTTTTCATATTTCAACTCAAACATGCATTTTATCAACTATAATCCATCTTCAAGCTTATAATCATCCACAAAATACAGGAGAGAGACACTCCAGACCTCTCTCATGACAAATCACACGACTTTACACACAAAGAAAACCCTAAGTTCCCATACCTTGTTTGAGCTTTCTCTTCTTCAACCTTGAAGAGTTTCCTTCCCCTTGCCTTTGCTTGGCTCACCTTCTATACACATAAGACACCTCTAAGAAACCAACAACTAATCTATGAACCATACACATAAAAGAATAACAAAATCATCTTACCACAAAAATCCAAGTAAAACTTCTCTTCTCTTTTCTTTTTTTTTTTTTCCAACACAAAGAATTCTTAGAGAGAGAGAGGATGAGAGAGAGAAGTTAGAGAAGATGAAGATGGAGAGTGAAAAACCAAGAGACTTGGCCGGCCACCCTCCATCAAAATATCCCCTTCCCTTTCTCAATTATTGGCCCACATGTCACTTAAACCTCACTTTTGCCAATTAGTCCTTGAACTTTCTTTATTTCTATTCTTACCCCAATTCTTTTACTTTGGTTTTTCAATTAAGTCCTTATACATGCAATTTACACTTATTAAACATAGATAACAATAATTAATTAATGATAATACTTCTAGGGTACACGGAGGGGTATTACAACTCTCTCCCCCTAAAAGAATTTCGTCCTCGAAATTCATACCTGTATTGAAAAGTTGTGGGTACTGAGCCCGCATAACTTCTTCAGGTTCCCAAGTCGCTTCTTGCACACCGTGGTGTTGCCATAAGACTTTGACTAAGGGAATCTCTTTGTTCCTCAACTGTTTAACTTCTTTGGCCAGAATCTGCTTAGGTTCTTCATCATACGTATAATCAGATTTGACACTAACATCTTGCACTGGTATGATATGTGACTCATCAGATCGATACCGTCGGAGCATGGAAACATGGAAGACATTATGCAATTTTGATAGCTCCCCGGGAAGCTCCAAACGGTATGCTACCGGTCCAATCCGATCCAAGATCCTATAAGGACCTATAAACCGTGGGCTAAGCTTTCCTCTCTTTCCAAACCGTAATACCCTTCTCCATGGGGACACCTTTAAAAACACCTTATCGCCAACCTGATATTCAATATCTTTCCTTTTTAAATTGGCATAAGATCTCTGTCTGTCACTGGCTTCTTTCAATCTCTGTTTAACAAGTTGAATCTTCTCTTCAGTGTCTTTCACAATATCAGGACCCGTCAATTTGTCTTCAGCTAATTCTGTCCAACAGGAAGGAGTTCTACATTTCCGACCATAGAGTGCTTCATAAGGTGGCATACCAATACTAGTTTGGTAGCCATTATTGTATGCAAACTCCATCAGAGTAACATATTTGTCCCAGCTCCCTGGAAAATCTAGAACACAGCCTCTTAACATGTCTTCTAGCACTTGTATAACTCTTTCTGACTGTCCATCGGTCTGAGGATGAAATGCAGTACTAAGGAGAAGCTTTGTGCCTAAGGCTTGCTGTAAACTCTTCCAAAATCTGGAAGTGAACCTCGGATCCCGATCCGAAACAATTGAAATAGGCACCCCATGCAATCTAATAATTTGATCTATGTACAACTCAGCCAATCTATCCATGGAATAGTTGGTTCGAACTGGTATAAAGTGAGCCACCTTTGTCAGTCTGTCTACGATGACCCACACTGCATCATGTTTTCTTTGGGTCGTGGGCAAACCTGTAATGAAGTCCATCGTGACATTGTCCCATTTCCATTGAGGAATGGGAAGAGGATTCAACAATCCCGAAGGAAGTTGATGCTCTGCTTTTACTTGTTGACAGGTTAGGCACTTGGAGACATAATCAGTTACATCTCTTTTCATTCCTGGCCACCAATAGAATTGCTTCAAGTCCCTATACATCTTGTTGCTACCTGGATGCATGGTGAATACTGTACTATGGGCTTCGTGCAATAAAGCCTCCTTTAACTCTTTAACATCTGGTACACACAGACGATTCCGATAGTAAAAACCACCATCATTTCCCACAGAATATTCTAGCGGACCTCCTGAACCAACTGAGTGAATCAACTGTTGCAACTTTACATCATTTGCCTGTGCATCTATCACTGTCTGTCTTAGGCTGGGGCGAGCTTGTAACTGAGCTAACAAAGCTCCATCAAAAGAAAACTTCCATTTACAATCTTGTAAGAATAAGGTCGCTATCATTTTCCGACTTAAAGCATCCGCTACCACATTTGCTTTTCCTGGATGATAATCGACTATACAATCATAGTCCTTGAATAATTCTAGCCACCTGCGTTGTCTTAAATTAAGATCTCGCTGAGTAAGCAAGTATTTAAGACTTTTGTGATCAGTAAAGATCCTGCATTTCTCACCATAAAGATAATGCCGCCATATCTTTAAAGCAAACACAATTGCGGCTAGCTCTAGATCATGAGTCGGATAATTCTGTTCATGAGGTTTTAACTGTCTTGAAGCATAGGCCACTACCTTACCCTCTTGCATCAGAACACAACCCAGTCCATTTCTCGATGCATCACTGTACATGGCATATTCCTTATCAGCTACTGGTTGAGTAAGAACTGGAGCTTGAGTTAACATTTCTTTTAACTGATCAAAACTGGCTTGACAACGATCTGTCCACTCAAATTTAGCTTCTTTTCGTAGTAATCTAGTGAGTGGAGAGGCAACAACTGAAAATCCTTTCACAAACCGTCTATAATAACCGGCTAAGCCCAAGAAACTTCGGACTTCTGGTACATTTCTAGGCGGTTTCCAATTTACTATTGCCTCAACCTTTTTAGGATCCACTCTGATGCCTTCGGAAGACACCACGTGCCCAAGGAAAGCAACTTCTTTAAGCCAGAATTCACACTTGCTTAGCTTTGCATACAACTGTTGCTCCCTCAAGGTCTGTAGTACTATTCTCAGATGTTCTGCATGCTTCGTTTCATCACGAGAATAAACCAAAATATCATCTATGAATACCACAACAAACTGATCTAAATAGGGTCTGAACACCCTATTCATCAGATCCATGAAAGCAGCCGGTGCATTAGTCAACCCGAAAGGCATTACTAAAAATTCGTAATGTCCATATCGAGTCCTAAATGCAGTCTTCTGGACATCCATGTCTTTAACTTGAAGTTGATAATACCCCGATCTCAGATCAATTTTAGAAAACATTCCTGCACCTCGTAACTGATCGAAAAGATCATCAATCCGAGGTAAAGGATACTTGTTCTTCACAGTCACCTTGTTAAGCTGTCTGTAATCGATACACATTCTCAGAGTGCCATCCTTCTTTTTAACAAACAGTACCGGCGCACCCCAGGGTGATACACTAGGCTTGATAAAGCCTTTGTCTAACAACTCTTGCAACTGAACCTTTAACTCTTTTAATTCTGTTGGTGCCATTCTATAAGGCGCTCTGGAGACAGGAGCTGTACCAGGTACAATCTCAATTGATAACTCAACTTCTCTTTCCGGTGGCAACCCAGGAAGTTCTTCAGGAAAAACATCAGGAAATTCATTGATCACTGGAATGTCCTGAAGACTAACTGTCTCTCTTTTCGAATCAAGAACTAAAGCCAGGTACGCTTCACATCCCTTTCGAAGAAATCTTTTCGCTTTCATTGCAGAAATAACATTGGTTAAGGGTTTAGACTTACTACCCTTAATCAATGTCTCCACTCCCCCATCTTTCTTAACAATTACCGTTTTAGCTTTACAATCTACTATGGCCTGATACTTAGATAACCAGTCCATACCCAGGATTACATCAAATTCGTGAAAAGGTAACACTATCAAATCAGCTGGAAACTCTCTCTTTTGAACTCTAATTGGGCAATTTCTATAAACTTTATTAACATGTATACTATGGCCCAAAGGACTAATCACACATATATCATAGTTCAAATGATCCATACCCGATACATTTCTACCCAGCTCCCCATTACAAATATACGAATGTGTAGATCCTGGGTCTATAAGCACATATACATCAGTATCAAAGAGGGAGAATGTACCAGCTATGATATTAGGAGCATCAGCCTCTTCTCGTCCCTTCATCACATAAGCTCTAGCAGGAGGTGTCGAAGTAAAGGGTCGATCCACCGTCTCAGATGCATTTCTGGACTGGGCCCTAAACTGGCCCGATCCACTTCTACCTCTACCCCGACCTCTGCTAAGTGAAGGTGCTTGAGAAGCTCCTCGATTACTCTGTTGACTGGAAGCTTGTTCTTGTGTCAGAGGACAATTAGCCATAAAGTGCTCCGTACTGCCACACCTGAAACAACCACCTGTAAGCATCCTACAGGTGCCCCAATGTCGTCTGAAACAATAGGTGCACTCTGGGGCTTGTCCTCTGCCTTGTCCTGAAGCAGCACCTCTACTAGATCTCCCTGAATTAATAGTCCCTTGCGGTCTACCTCTAGAAACAGGGCGATTCCCAGATTCTATAGATTGCTCTCCTTGTTGTGCTCTTGTTCTTTTCCCCGAGGAAGAACCACCCCGAGAAAAACTTCTTCTTCTTTGCTCTCTTTCTCTTTTCACATTTTCTTCTTTTTCAACTCGAATAGCTGCTTGCACTAATTGATGATAATCCACAGGATGCAGAGAAATAGGGCCTATCAAATGATCCCGGATATGATCATTCAGTCCCTCTTGAAACTGGCGACATTGGAAAGTCCCAGTTAACATAGGCCTCGGTGCATACTTACTCAAGCGACTGAATTCTGCCTCGTACTCAGCCACTGACATACCTCTTTGCTTTAGATTCAAAAATTGTTTCAGCTTCTCATCTTTATACGCCTCTGTTACGTATCTCTTTTTGAATTCAGCAATAAAGAAATCCCAAGTGAGAATTTCAGGTAGCTGGGGTTGAGTTTGGACTAGCTTCCACCAGTCATAAGCTGCTCCTTGAAGTAAGGACACAGCACAAGCTACCTTCTGACTGACGGGGCATTGAATTTCTGTGAACACTCTCTCCAATCTTTCAAGCCATAACTCGGCTTTCTCAGACTCTTCCCAAGTAGAGCCTAAGAATTCTTCCGCACCATGCTTCCTGAGTTCAGAAATAGGAGCCTTGGGTGCAGTCATTCTTTGTAAGATCTGAGCCATGTCTTGGGAAATTTTTAACAAAGCTTCCCCAGCATTGGCAGCAGCTGCACCGCTTTTCGAAGATGTGGAGGTGTCGGGCTGGGAAGGATGTGATTGACCCGATAAATTACTCTCAGCCGACTCATCTACTCCATCATGATAACCTTCCATTCCGAACTATATAAAAAAACACAGGAACAACCACAATCAGCCAACATCAACATACTTCTATATATCTATAACCCTCGAAATTGCCTATTGGCCAGAACCGCCTAAACCAAGGCGCTCTGATACCAAAGATGTAACTGTCTGGGTTACATCCCCAGTGTGGCTACACAAGGCACCTATCAGAGCACTCACGGGCGGAACATATCACCATCCCCGTAAGCCCTTGGGCGGAGAGTCACGCTTCGCCACTGTTCACATGCGAGAGTTCCCAAGGATCGGGCGTTACGTATCGCCGTCCCCTTTGCTCTGATACCAAAGATGTAACTGTCTGGGTTACATTCCCAGTGTGGCTACACCAGGCACCTATCAGAGCACTCACGGGCGGAACATATCACCATCCCCGTAAGCCCTTGGGCGGAGAGTCACGCTTCGCCACTGTTCACATGCGAGAGTTCCCAAGGATCGGGCGTTACGTATCGCCGTCCCCTTTGCTCTGATACCAAAGATGTAATGACTACACTAGATAATCCTAATTACTGTTACTAATTACTTTTATCTATACAATTATCTTTGTTAATTCATTATGAATCATCAGTTATCTATGCATATATGTGCGTGCACACACCATCATACTATATTATTCATGCCACATTGAGAGTCATACTATCTGATGTTACATACATAGCTTTAATATTTACATGCCTTTACATATGAATCTATCCTCAACTATCAAAAAGACATAATTAAGTTACATACTTCAGTGCACTCTTCCTAAATTGATGCTGGCTGATAAGATTGTGGACCTTGTCCCTGACCAAACTTCCTACCCTGCGAACCTACACGGATGAACACCCGTGCTAAGCTATAAAGCTTAGTGGGGAACAACTAATATTTACACATGAATATTATTCACAAGTATGCAATTATAAAGTATAGGCACAACATATTAGAAGATTGATTAAATCAATGGACCATTTAACATAAATCATCAACTGTATACATATTCCATTTATCTTATTCATTTGCCTGCTCAATTTCCTGTGGGAGTGGATAACGGGTACTGTGGATACCAAAGGTATCAAATCTGTGAATACCCGAAGGTATTAAATCTGTGGACCCTTTTGGGTCAAAACTATGGTCTCATATAGAGACAACTGTGGACTCATGAGAGTCAGACTATAGCAGCTGCAACTATAACCCTATAGGCATGCCTATCTATCCACGACCAAGTCTTTAAGTGCAGGCTTAATTCAATTACTTTTCATATTTTGTGAAATTGTATTAACATATATAACTATAGCATTAATGAATGCAAAATATTTCTCTATCATATATTGCTATTCCATAATATAAAATCAATCATATAGTAAAGAAGTATCATATGCATTTAAGGTGATGGAACTTACCTTATAATTGAATAATAAACTCTTGAACTTTGAAAGGGTTTTCTCGCTATACATTACAACTTATGATGACTTAGGTACGTTTAAAGCTCAATTAGAGTCATAAAATACAAATATTAAAAATAGAAAACAAAGGCTTATTGTCGCGGTCGCGACGATTGTCGCGCTCGCGACACTTGTCGCGCTCGCGGTAATAATCGCGCTCGCGACAGACAGCGATGGCTTTGAATCACTCTTTCGAGTCGCGCTCACGACATAAGTCGCGCTCGCGACAGACGGCAATAGCCTAAATGAGCATTTCTTGAGGTCGCGCTCGCGGCATAAGTCGCGCTCGCGACACAAGGCTTCCGTTTAATGTCGCGCTCGCGACAGACGGCAAGAGCCTAAATGAGCATTTCTTGATGTCGCGCTCGCGGCATAAGTCGCGCTCGCGACACAAGGCTTCCGTTTAATGTCGCGCTCGCGACATAAGTCGCGCTCGCGACATAAAACGACGGGGCACCGCCTTAAAGTGATTATTGTAAAAAAAATCCTGTAAATTAATGTACAAACTCAGATTGCATCTCAATTTCGACATACCAAACGGATTTTTCAGAAAACACTATCTTCTACAAAGTTTTAGGTTTACATTTCTAGTTTCCAAAACATCAAAAATCATTTCAATAGGACTTGTAAATCTTGAGATATTACATAAAAACCACAGGCTGTTCATAAGGGCATATTTACAATCACAATCAGAAATCAATCCCGATTTTCACTATCATGCAGTGAGAATCAGGTTTTGGTCTCTTCTAACAAAATCAAGGATTACAAGTCTAGTTTCCATACCAATTGGAATTTCATCATTTGAATAACTGTAGCTCAAGATATGAGCAAAAATATACAGACTGGTCAAGTGATCCTTAAGACAGTTTTCATATTTCAACTCAAACATGCATTTTATCAACTATAATCCATCTTCAAGCTTATAATCATCCACAAAATACAGGAGAGAGACACTCCAGACCTCTCTCATGACAAATCACACGACTTTACACACAAAGAAAACCCTAAGTTCCCATACCTTGTTTGAGCTTTCTCTTCTTCAACCTTGAAGAGTTTCCTTCCCCTTGCCTTTGCTTGGCTCACCTTCTATACACATAAGACACCTCTAAGAAACCAACAACTAATCTATGAACCATACACATAAAAGAATAACAAAATCATCTTACCACAAAAATCCAAGTAAAACTTCTCTTCTCTTTTCTTTTTTTTTTTTTTTCCAACACAAAGAATTCTTAGAGAGAGAGAGGATGAGAGAGAGAAGTTAGAGAAGATGAAGATGGAGAGTGAAAAACCAAGAGACTTGGCCGGCCACCCTCCATCAAAATATCCCCTTCCCTTTCTCAATTATTGGCCCACATGTCACTTAAACCTCACTTTTGCCAATTAGTCCTTGAACTTTCTTTATTTCTATTCTTACCCCAATTCTTTTACTTTGGTTTTTCAATTAAGTCCTTATACATGCAATTTACACTTATTAAACATAGATAACAATAATTAATTAATGATAATACTTCTAGGGTACACGGAGGGGTATTACAATATTCTTGAAAAATATACAGCTGATAAGTTTAAATGATTAAAAAATTAATTCTGTATAAATTACTATAAGACAGTTATCATGAAAAACAATATAATAGTGACATAAAATATGGAAATGAAATAAAAAGTTATGCCCTTAGTGTCAGTGGATAATCCAAGACCTTAGGATAGTATGGCTAGCCATAGGGCACTTTTTTCATGGTGTTCTATCTCTGTATTACCATTCTCTGTTATTGCTCTGAAAAAATATTGACTATTCTGTTAGCTGGCTTATTATTGATAGTCCAAGGAGTAGTCGCATACTCCCAAGCAGTGTGGATACTCCCAATGACTGAATTTTCTTATTCGCTTATCCGGTTCATGGATTTTTCTACTGTCAATAACTAGGGGCAAAATGATAATTTTGTATAAAACTGCATAAAAAGGAGAATTTTAGCTTTAGAGATATTGAAAGTGTGAACAAAAATGATATAAGATGAAAAATAAAGTATATATGCTTAATAAGGATAAAATTATAATTTTATATACAATGAAGGGCAAAATAGTCAATTATCGGTAAAAACATAATTAAAAGAAATAAAATAGTCCATTTGACTAAAAATGGCAAAATTTGTAATTAAGAAGGAATGTTGGGATCAAACAGCAATTTTACACTTAAAAAAATTTTTCAGGGATTAAATGGTAATTTACGAAATTAAAGTTAAATTTGTGTCGAAAAAAATTTACTGAGTCGAAATCGGAGTTAAAATGAATAAAAATGAAAAAAGTCAACCAAAAGTCAAAGTCGATCAACACAAAAGGAAAAATCAATTGTAGGGATAAAATGGTAAATTTTTACTTTTATTGATAAATTATTGAAATTAAATAAGAAAGAAAAGTTTTGAGACTATTTAATGAGTAATTGGGCATGAAATGAATAAATTATGAATTTATGAAATTATAAGAGTTAAATAAAATAATAGTGGCTAATTTGAATAAAATAAATAAATTAAGTTAGTTGAAATTCTTTGTAAATGTATCCACCACTAAGTAATTAGATTTGCTTAGCGTGTAGTTTTATGACTACACACAGGGACTGGTACCAAAGGACAAGATTTGACAAAAGAAATGGCATGTACATAGAAGATTATACTTTTGAAATTTTGTCTTGTAATTATATGTAGATTATTATGACAAGAATGATAATTATTGGCATGTAATATTAACCTAATTTATGAGTTTGATGGATGTAAATGAATATAGTATGGATTAGATGTGTGAATGTGTATGATGAACTGAGATTATAGAAATGCTGTGAATTGTTGATTGAAGTCTGGGAGTAGGAGAAATATTATTGGGAGTGCAAATTTGACTTTTATAGGTTTGGGAACTAAGAAAGTTAAGCTGTTATATTGCAAAATTTTCAATAACCAAATAATGAATTTAGAATAATGAAATTGATTAAGGAACAATTTATATTGCGATTTGACGTAGAGGGCGTTACAGAGAAGACATGTGATTAGGTGATGAGGTGGGAGAACACAAGGAGCATATGGACATAGATTAGAATTACTGAATTAGAAAGCCATTTTTGCAAAGAGAATAAAAGGCTTAGGTGGCCATCACTGGATCTTTATTTTTGCTACGTTGTTAGCTTGCTCCCCTCTAGATATAATTTCACAAGCCTAATTAAAAGTCCAATTCAAAAAAGCATCCTATAACCGATTGAACCTAATCGAACTGATCAAAATTATTTCGATTCATTCGGTTTTCAGCTCTAAATATTTCAGTTTTGGTTTAGTTATTTTATTTTTCAAAGTTCAATTTTCAGTTTTTTCAGTTCAATCCAAAATCGAACCGAACTAACCATTTGCACACCCCTAGTTTTTATTATTTTAATGATAATATTTATAATTACTATTATTTAATATTATCATTAATATCATTATTATTTTATTTTTACTGTCATTTTTATCATTATGTACTAATTACCTTTTCTTGTCATATTTTTTTTATGTATGACCAATTCCCTTCCGAATCAGATTGGAGGATAACATGAAATAGATTAGATTAGGTTATTTTATTTATTTTTTGAGCCTCTAATATTTTTCATGCCTTTTATTTAATTATCTGTAATAACTAGTAAAAATAATTTTTTACACACTTTAATTAAAAATAACACCTAAAATATTTTCTACTTAATAAATTGGATTTTTGTTCATAAAATAGATCAATGCCTTTTTTACTCCAAAAACCACACAATAAGATTTCACAAATATGCATAAGGAAGCTAAAATTCTCAATTCAATAAATATCCCAATTTATGCATGTTATTTGTATTATTATTTTTCATATCTTTGTTTATTGTAAATAAATAATTTTTTGAATGATAAATCTAAAAACTCACTAAATGATTTATACAAGTTTGAGTGGAATTTCACTATAATAAAAGGACCAATATCCCGATTTTCACCCACCAGATAACATATAAATTAAGGAATTTCTCTTTATAAATACAAAATGTTTTCTATTTAAAATTAACTAACATGATTCTCTTTTCTAAAGCCGCGAGGGATCAATTATCCCATTTTTATCCAAAATACATCTAAAATACGATTTTTTTTTGTAAATATACATGTAAGGACCAATGTCCTTATCCAAGTGAATTTAATTAATTTCTTGGTTTATGTTTGATTTTATCTTTACTTTTTTCTTATTCTTTAATGCTTTCAATACCATGTTTTACAGCTTTCGATATACATGCTTTACAGCTTTCAACGTACTTAAGTGCGCCTTTATCTTTCTAGCGTGATAATTCATGTGACAAAAGAGATGAAATATGTTAATCACTAAAACTTATTTATATAACATTAACCAAAAGTATAAATATGAGTGAGGTCCCGAACTATCTCTAGTTTCGATGTCATAAGGTTAGAACTCATTTTTCAATATTTTATTGGATGGTGACTTTATAATACTTACCTTGTGTGCCTAGTAGATACCCTTGAAAGTTGATCATTAGCAAATGAGTAGGGATACCTCAAGACACTGTCTCATACCTTTTTAAGGCTCGAGACATCACAGATTGGGTTAAATCTCTATCCACTACAAAGCAACCATCTTTCATGAGTCAAATAAACCTTGATCTAGTCTCGAGTCCTAAAAGTGGACTTTTAAGAGTAAATCAGATGCATATGGGATTTGATGCACATCATAGAGACATATGCTCGATTAAAAAAAAGTTCATTTCAAAAGAGGTTGATTGCTTGCTGAAAGCTAGAACCATTAAGGAAGTTAATTACCCTAGATGGCTTGTTATTGTGGTATTGGTGAAGAAAAATAATAGAAAGTTAAGGATATACATAGATTTTACTGACCTAAATAAAACTTGTCCAGAAGATAGCTACTTGCTTCCAAGCATTGATCAACTTGTAAATGCAATAATTTTCCTTGCAATATACTCCTTGCTTGATGCTTATGCAAGATATCATAAATTTTTGATGTGGTTGTTCAACAAGGAGAAAATATTTTTTTATTACAGACGATGACACCTTTGTCACAAGGTCATATCATTTTGATTAAAAAATGTAGGAGCAACATATCAATATTTGATGAATAAAATATTTAAGGAGAAAATTGGCAAGAATCTAGTAGTTTATGTCAATGATATGATTATGAAGAGTGAAAGCCAAGAAGAACACGTAGTCAATTTGATCAAGGTATTTACCACTCTGAATCAATTTTAGATGAAGTTAAACCCTAAAAAATATGTTCTTGGAGTACCATTTAAAAAGTTCTTAGGCTTTACGATGTCTCAAAAAGGAATATAAGCTAATCTTAAAAGATCAAGGTAATCATAAATATGCAACCCTCGGTTAATGTGAAAGACATTCAAAAGTTGAATAGCAAAATAATGATGCTAGAAAGATTTATCTCATCTTCAGCCAAACGATATACACCCTTTTTAAAAAAACTAAGGAAAATGATGTCTTTACTCTAAAAAAAATTACTAGAAAACCTTTGAAAAGTTGAAGCAATTTTTATCGAACCCTTATTTATTGAGTCGATGGGTTACTATAAATAAGCTATTTTTCTATTTATCTAGCTATGGGGAAGCAGTGACGATTATCCTGGTTAAAGAAAAAATAACTCAACAGTTGCTTATTTATTATGTCAACCAAATATTGAGAGGACCATAATTGAGGAAAAGCCTAACCGAGCAGTTAACCATCACACTTATGATGCGCACCAAGAAGTTAAGGTAATATTTTGAGGCACACACCATAATCATCCGATCGAACAAATCACTCAAGAAAATTCTTCAAATGTTTGATTTGAAAGGAAAAATGGTAGAGTAGACGATCAAACTACAGTATTTTAGTGTGAGATATAAGCCAAGAAATGCAATTAAGGCATAAGCCTTAGAAAACTTTGTAACAAAATTCACTAGAGGAGAAAAGATTGAGCTACCAAAAAAAGATTCATGGTAAATGTGTATCATTGGATCATCAAATGAATTCAAATGAGAAGCAAGAATTATAATCAATAGGCCTTTAGGCATAACAGTTAGATATTCCATCTAGCTAAACTTTAAAGCATCCAATAATATAGCTAAATATGAAGCACTTTTGCAAGGATTGAGGCTGGTCAAGTCCATCCGATTAGAAAGCTTCAAAGTCAAGATCGACTCACAGCTAGTAACAAACCAGGTGTTTAGGAATTTTAAAGCTAAAGAGAAAAATATGAAGAAATACTTAGTGAAATTCAAAGCAACTCTTAAGGGGTTAGAAGATGAAGAAACAACCTGGAGCTTAGAAAAAGTACTAAGAAAAAAATGATAATAGTATATTGGCTTGTAAAATTGGCAGCCTTAGATTAGCAGGTAGTAAAAGAAAATATAGTAAGAAGAGCAATCTTAGCCTTCTCTTGAAGAGCCAGAAGTAATGAAGATAAATTAAGAAGAGGATATCTGGATAACCTCAATAATCAGATATTTTCGATTGGGTAGCTTGCTTGAAGATGAAGCAGAAGCAAGAAGATCACAAGAAAATCAATTAAGTATTCCATAATTGGAGATTAATTATACAAGACAACATTCGATCATCCATAGCTCATCGAGAAAGCAGAATTCTGCTTCTGGAAAACTCATTTTTGCACTCCAACTGAATGCAGGTAGAAAGGCCATTTTAAAGAATTGCTAGCTGACTCATGAGATGTTTCATTTATTTAGTGAGTTTATCAGGTAGCTTTTTTTCATGAACCGTCTTTAAGGACTCCACCTTCTCTTCTGACTCCTTTTAAATGGTTTCCATTTGGGATCCAAACTCCTCCACTCGAGTAACGAGTTAGGAATTCTCAGCAGAAAGACTAGCCTTCTTCAAAAGGGCAAACTAAAGGGAAGCTTTATATTCCTTTGCTTGAAGTTTTAACTTTTCTCTCAACTTCCATTTAGATCTTATTTTCTAGGTGAGTATCCTTTTGAGCAAGGTTTTCCCTATAGAGGCACATCACTTTCTAAATAACCTACAATGAAGACCAAAAGAACATAAAAAATGACTTAGAAATTTAATCCGAAATTTGTAAGTTATGAGTATTTACATATAAGGCATTGAGGTTAAGCTTAGCTATCTCCTGACCAGGAAAGGTAACTTGCCCCATATCCCTCAAATCCCTTTTAGAGGTAACATCTCGACTCATTTAATTTAGCATATAAGGATTTTGAATGGAATATCCCTTTTTGAATTTTTGAGTTAGAACCTCTTTCAAAGAAAGAGTTTCTACCTCGAAAGTAGGGATGGCAACAATAGTTAAGGGTTATCTGAATACCATTTGGTCAGATGATATATTTGGAAAAAACCTTTTGTATGGTCTATGGCAACCACACTAGTATAAGTCATTATCTCAGTAACCATCTGAGGAGTAGGAGGAGGATTAGTTGCCACTGCCTAAGGCTGATTGACCTGGAAAACCTCTACTAGCTCTGACCTTGAAATAGTTTTAAACTTATGATGCTGACCATGTGAGTCATCTGGTCGAGGAGTAGATTTCTTTCTCTTGGCTTTGCTTTGTTCTTTGGCCATTCTCATCTCCTTTACCATCATTTTTGCCAGCATAGGATCCATGAAAGATACAAGAATTTAAGAAATCAAAATCTATACAAATATAAGTTACAAAAGCAAGAAAGTTCAAAAAAAAAAGAGAAGATAAAAGAATTTCTCTCACCTTAAAAGCTCACGCTCTGCCATAAAAGGTTCTAGATCCTCTATAGAAGCCAACAGAATAGCCAAGCTAGTTGGCTTCTTTTCATGATCAATAACATACTTTATGAGGGCGTCTATGTCTGATTTAAAAATAGTCGGACCAGATACTAAGTCTTTAAGAAAATAGCCTTGTCTTATCGGAACAAACTCACACTAAAACTACCTTTCTTCTTGATCAGAAAAACTTTTCTTTGAATCCTTTAACAGAGGACAAAATATACTTTGTGGCATCATCCTAATCGTACGTATAAAATAAATGGGTGAAAAGCTCTAAAGAAGGGGCAATTTTAAAGTGCTTACATAACACTTTAAAGATGTTAATGTCCTTTATCTATTCGAATTGAGTTGGTTGGGAGTAATCCTATATCCTTTTAAGATGTTAATACCAAAAAGATGGAGGGGAAATCTTAGGCCAGAATCTAAACTCATTAAATGACAGATGAAAAACTCGTTATCTTTTCCAAAAGGACCTTTGCTCATGGATATTGATAAGGGATAAGCCAAAATGGCTATATCCCCCGAGGGTTATATTTCTCTCTTATTTGACTAATTTGTGAAGGTGTGAGTCTTATATGTTTATTTATAGGTAATTTCTTAGCATAATCTAAGAGAAAACAAGTGTCAAATTCACCCTAACTTGGGAAAATTAGGTTACTAAAGCTAGCAACCATTTTTAAAGGTAAAGGTATGAAAAAGGAGTTTTCTATATATTTTTAAAAAGCAGAAACCAAGTTATCAGAAGATGAAGACGATGAAAAATAAGACTCAGAATTTAACTTAGTAGAAATGGTGAAAGAGAAAAAGAAATGGCTTGAAGACACAAAGAACTTGAAAAATTTAGAGAATTTGAGAGAAAAAGGGAGAGTTTATGATAGTGGTTATAAACTATGCCAAACATTTGTACCTTTATATAATGTCATATTTCATTCTATAAATTTGGATTTTTCTTCACATTAATATATTGTTGGCATGTTACATTATAATAATATTTATGAATAACTATTTAATGTTATTCTAACTATCCCTAGTCATTTATCATTAAAGAAATAATGATAAATTATGACTAGTATAGATTTGATTGATGATTGTGAGATGATTATATATGGTAATATAAATTAAATTTATAGGTACTTGTTAGAGAACAAGGAACTGGATAGACCCACCATGAGATCACTAAATGGGTTAGTATCATAAGTGATCTCATAATATAGTTATGCTATCATATCCTTGGACTTGAGGTTATCACAATTTTCTACATGAGAAACATTATGTTTTGACATGATCAAATATTATCTTTAATTAGATAATCATAAAGGTTATGATTGCATATGATGAGAATCATGCAGAGGATAGTGAATAATCAATATGAAATTTATCCATTTTTATGAGAGAGATATTTATTGGACCTCTCGATAAGTAGGACTGAATTGATAGAGCAATTAATGTCATTTGATATTATTAGTCTACTTAATTAGTGATCGAGAAATTATAAGTTTGAATAATATACATTTGACATGGACCATGACTTATGTTTAAACAAGATATCATGTGACAAAAGAATTATAACATATTATATTGATTAGGTTAAAATCAAATTATCAATATTTATATTATTTAAATAGTCATAATATCTTGCTAAAGGCCACTTATAACTTGTGGGCCTATGATGGGATTGGATTGACTGCTAATATAATATGAATCTATTGGGTTGCACATAAAAAATGTAATAAACAGATTAGGGTTTATTTAGCCATTTCAAATTTTAAATATATCAAAAATGAAATTCAAAATAAAATTATGATTCTTATTATTTAAATAAGAAATAAAATATTTCTTATTTTGAATAAAAAATAATATATGCCCGAAATATTTTCTTTACACATTAGGATTAATGTCATATATATATGCATGTGTTTTAATAGCTATAATATTAATAAGAAAAGGAGGCAACCATTTTTGAAACATATATTCTGCCACTTTGAGAGAAAAAGGAACAAAATAATAAAAACCCTAGCCATCATAGATAAGGGAGCTATCACCCCTGGTTGCTTCGATCATCACTTTCGAATGTGAATACTGGTGGATGGTGGTCGTTCCTTGGAGCAGCACTTGAAATTTCATATTTCTACGCTTCAATAGGTTGGTTATTGACTTTTTGTTTGAATCAATTGGATCACTTGGATCCTACTTAGTTTTAGATTTTATTTTTACTGTGTTTTTTCTTCCTAAACCCAATAGTTCAAACCTTTGAAAAGATTGAGAATGAAGAAGCATTGGTCTATTTATAGGCTACGTACTTGGCTTTTCTAACAAGCCAAGCTAACTACCCAAGAGATGGATGACACATGGCAAAAAAGGGATGGACTACTCGAGAAACGAAGCACCACCACTAAATGGTGTGACTAACGAAGTAGCTGATGTGAAGTGCTTGGTGCCCTTCATAATGTCTAATGACAGTCGTTCCCAAGTGATCGGGATGCAAAGGGACGCCAAAGATTTGGCTTTTATTTAGAAATTCAAATTTCAAAATTTGAAATTTTGAAATCCGAACTAGTAATGTCTGATCGTCTGGATTTACTAAATAATTGCATTAATCTGATTGGATGCTTCAAGGAGGATATATGATAATGACCATTATCATTTGGGCTTGACATACATTTAGTCTAAGACCTCATTACAAGTTATGATTCAGGTCCATTCTAGTTGCCTCACTTGATGATCCACCTAAATTGATGGGATGCGCTTATCACACCAACTGACAAAGTCTCACCTTGTCACATTTTCTGACAACAGCCGCTTGTTTTTAATGATTCATACACCAACTGTGTTAGGCTATCAACTGTAGTCCTATAAATTATTTTATCACCAGCATCATTATTGTGACTCTTCCAATAAATTTATGCATTACATACATCAAAAATATATTCAACATGCATAAAAGAAATAACAATAATATATAACTTACAAGTGCATTTTGAACAAAACCTAATAATCCTAAGAGTATCAGAATTAGGAGATGAGATAGGAGCTGGTTGGGTTAGTAGTTGACTAGAACTTGCAATAAGACTAGTCTAGTCGGACCGAGTATTAGCATTCCAAAGCTTATATTAGTAAGAGACTTAGAAAGAAATTTTAGAGAGAGTGTGTCTCAAGAGTGCAATAACAGAACCTTTGGAGAATTGTGCTATTTATAGGTAGAAACAAGAGAGAACAAGGCTACTCGTAGAGGTATTTGAGTGAGAGTAGTTGGTAGGTAGAAGTTATAGTTATATAGTGATTTGACTATCAATATCCCATTGAGATTGTCGGTGTGATTGATAGAGGATGGTCTGTCCTACCGATCGAATTAGTTAAGCGGTTTGCAGTCCTAATTAGACTTTTCACGCATGTTTGATGGGATTTATCTTATGTGAGTAGCTATTCTTGTGAAATGGGCCTTGAGTCTTGAGTTAGTATGGGCTTTAAAATGATGATATGTATTATCAAAACCCCACGCCAAAACAGAGAAACAAAAGAATAGGCTCGTAACAGAAACTCCCCTCATTCTACTTTTTATCTTTCGCTATTAATTAATTAGTTTTACTTACTAGAATAAATAGAAAACTTACAAGCACTGCTATTCATTCAAATTATAAATATTACCATTTCTCTATTTTTTTTCTTTTCAATGCTAGGTGGTTGTTTAATATTTAATTTGAAATACCGTAAATTATTTACTATATTTATATAATATACAACAATTTTTTTTTCTTATTACTGTGAAAAATTATTCATATTGCTGATAAAATTGTGAATTGAAGCCGATTTATGATTTTAAAATATTATACGATTTTTTACTTTATTTATTTTAACACATACAACTTTTAAAAAAGGATAATGATTTACTTTTTTTAATTTAAAATTTTTTAAACTTCATCTCATTTTCTTTATTTTGCTCAACATTATTTTTATAAAATAATTTTATGTTAAATATTCAGTTGATTATATAAAAAAAACATAAAAATGGAAACTAAACTATTGAATTTGAAAACAAATCTATTTATTTTACCATCATTTGAACTATAACTTGTCACTTATCATAGTTGAATAATTTTTTAAAATATGATTATTATATTAATGTAAACATTATTATAGAGAATAGTATCATGAAATTTTTATTATTAATATTGTAATAAGAAATATATTAAAATTTATATTTTAGTAGATTTTATATCTGACTGATTTAAATTCAGTAATATCATGATTAAATTTCTATCCAGTAAATTTATATTTTATTTTTTTCCTGATATAATTTTGTAATAAAAAATATATTTTAATAGATTTTATATTAATTTTATCGATTCAAATTCACTAATTAAGTAACATCTTGATTAAACTTCTAACCAGTAAACTTTTATTTTATTTTTTTCCTGGTATGCTTTTGAAAACCATGTCTATTTATAGATAATTAGTTGATATGTTAGCCAAATATTTTTATTAGAGTAAAATTAGGATTTATATCCTTATTAAGATTTAGGACGGTATTTGCTATGTAAGGAAATGTACTTCCATTAGAACTATAAAACCTGTCTTCTCCATATTTAATTTACGGTATTATCAAATTTGATGACAGATTTTCATTGCAAACAATTACGAGGAAAAAACGCATAAAAATGGAGAGATATACCTTCAGAAATGACATATTAAAAGCAATAATTAATTTAAAAACAAACATGAGTAACTGAATAAATTAGAAATGCCAATAATTACTTTAGATTTATAAAACCATAGACTGCGGATGGAGGAATTTGTATGATAAATAAAACGGTAACATTTTTTTTTCTTCAAATTATAAATATAATAGGGATTTCTACATATATACAAATACACCAGTTTGAAAACTTTTAACTTTTAAGCATAAATATAATCAGATTTTTTTTAATGTAAAAACTGCAATTTTTCTTTTTCTTTTAACATTTCTTCTTAAAAATATACCCATTCTAAAAATCTCTGTATTTTATAATTGTAGAACTATCAAGATTCCTAAAATAAATCCTAAAAAAATTTTAAATCGACTCCCATAATCCCTAAATTTTTTTTCACCTATATCTTTTAATATGTTTCTCTCTCTCTCTCTCTCTCTCTCTCTCTCTCTCATAATCTTCCATGAATTAATGGCAATTCAATAATAATTCATAATTAATATTTAGAGTTGTTATTAACGAAGTAAATCATAGTTATAACTCATATATTACTGATGTATAATTCGAAATATGACATAAAATATAAGTATGTATTTGGTATAGTAGGGTATAATTCAGGGATTGATTTCGCTCATAATCACTAAACTTATGTCAAAATTATACAAAAATAACAATAATTTTTTTCTTTCAAAAAATCATTGAATTTAGAACTTTTATGCACAAAAATAACTATGATCGATTTTCGGTAATGATACTTGCCGGAGCATATCATGTTAGCAAATAAGGAATGAGATTTATTTCACTTATGATCATTTTATTCATACCAAAATTACGCAAAAATAACAAAATAATTTTTTTTTTTCAAAAAAGTCATTGAAATTAAAATTTTTATACACAAAAGTGACATGTTAGGGGATGATGTGGATTTGATAGTATGTCCATGTGTACACAGATTGTTGATATGACATGCTCTAGCAAGTATTATCACTGCAAATCGGTTATAATTATTTTTATATATAATAATTTTAAGTTCAGTGATTTTTTTGAAAGAAAAAATTATTTTGTTATTTTTGTGTAATTTTGGCATAATTCAGGTATAACTCGAAAACATTTGAAAAATGTATTATGATTTTTAGTATAATAGGAATATAATTGAAGTATAACTTAGATAAAATTTGAAAACGTATGAAAATGCATTGAGGTGTCTGGTATAACTGAGATATATATAATATGAAAAATGTTGAAAAGATGTATTATGTTCTTTTGTATAATTGAGGTATAATTTGAAAATTGGATGAGAAAATATGTTATAGTTTTTGGTATAATTCAGACATAATTTAGGTATAATTTGAAAAGTATATAAAAAAAATAATTTCTTTTTTTTTTAACAAAAATATAACTATATATGGGTGTATTTTTATAATAAAAAGGTTTAAGAAAATAAATGGGTGTATTTAAAAAAAAATAAAATTGGTGTAAGCAGCAAAATTTCATAGAAAAATTTTGAGTTGAATTTATAAATTGACAAGCAGTACTTGTAGATGTCAAGTATTTAGAAGTTGGGTTGGGAATATATTTTGTTGGACCACCCAAATGGAAATACAAGTTGGTCCATTCCCACTATGTACTTTTATGGCCCATATATATAATTAAGCACAACATTAATTCATGTCGTTCCGACACTATCACTCTTCTTCGTAAAAGTTAAAACCATTAAATGATGCCAAATCTATAGATAATTTTTTTATAATTAATTAATGATTTATTTCTTAAATATGAGAAATACTATAATTTGTAAGCATGCAAAGTAAATAAATATGGAAAATAAAAAATATCTCCCGACAAACACAATCTTATTATGAATGGCAATAGTAGGATCCACAAGTAATTCGATGGTAGCAAGCAATAGATCAACAACCTTTGACTCATGCACTATAAACACCTATCTTTGTTGTGGAATTAATGTAATAAATCTAATCAATAATAGTAATTAATAAGTAAAAAATAAATAACAAATGTCACTTTAAAAAAAAAAACAAAATATAAACAAATTAATAGTCTTCTAGAATGTCCTAAATCTGTGTTCTAGACTTATTTGTTTCATCTAAGAAATTAACCAAAATAATAATAATAATAATAAGAAAATCAAACGTTCCCAGGCTTGCAGAGGAACATGAGAGACGACGCGGACGCATCAGCACCGCCTAGACGGCCAAGCCTTTCATAATAATCGACGCAAAACAAAGAAAGTGAGAGCTGAACCTCGTCCAGAGTCCACACGCCATTAAAACGGTCAGAATCGCGGAGTCTTAAACGGCGATCGAGTCGACTCAGCACTGGACGAAGACACACCATGTACAGCCTCTTGTGGCCGCCGAGAGCAAGAATGACGGGACGTAGGGCGGAGGGAGGAGGAGAGATGACGTGGCGGAAGCAAAGGTGCTCCCAGAGAGAGTCGCTGCGGGCAATGGTGGACCAGAGACGGCAAACACAGGCGGCGACGCCGAGTGAGCGGCCGTCAAGT
This sequence comes from Excoecaria agallocha, assembly GCA_037975025.1. NCBI lineage: Eukaryota > Viridiplantae > Streptophyta > Magnoliopsida > Malpighiales > Euphorbiaceae > Excoecaria > Excoecaria agallocha. The sequence continues at coordinate 70,398,058 of CM075807.1, read as the reverse complement.
CGTTTGAGGATTTCAACGAGAATGTCGATATGATCGTTTATGCAGAAATGGAGTCTCCTTTTCAAGCATGGATGGTGCATAGCTATTGGCTTTTGGCTTTCTTTATTTCTTTTTTTCCGGGTTTTCACTCTGTTTGGTTTTTGACATTTTAAGGAGAGAATTGGATGGAGAAATAGCACCATCTCCATATTTCACGCTCTCTCTATGTATTTGCACACGTTTGAATAACTTAATCTAATAGAGTCAAATCTCCATATATGTATATGTGTATTTATGAGATATAAATATAAATATATAAAAATTTGAAGATTGATCATTTAAAATCGTACTAAGAGGTTATAATAAATAGTTACGTATTTTATAAATGTGTACATTTTGTATTTTGTATTGAAATACAAAATTAATATGCATCAGTTTAATAGTGTATTTTTTTTTTCAAAAGAAGCAAAAAGAAAGAAACTTTTTTTTCTAAGATATGGTTGAAAAGTTAGGTTTAAATTAATGTTGTTGAGCGTATGCAAAATTTGTCATCAACAAGTAATTAAATGTGTGTTATAATATGAGATTTTAATTGAAAGACAAGACTATGTTACTATTAATTTTTCAAGATGATGAAATAATGTAGTAACAAGAAATTAACTGTATATGAATATTGTGAACATTAGGATTTAGAATTCTTGACTTAAAGTATGAAAAAAAAATGTATGGGATTTGACTAAGAGGAGGAAATAAAATAAATAAATAAATAAATAAAAAGTAAGAAATGGTATCGAGGAAAGAGAGAAAAGGGCCAAAGGAAAGGATCCAAAGCAAAGAACTGGAACCGATGTTTTGCCGTTTTCTTTTAAATGCTTTTGGACATTGTTTTTGGTTTTGGAGTTAAAGAGGTTTTGTTGTTTGTTGTTTTTGTTGTTGTTGTTGTTTGCTTATTTCGAGACTTTGGTTGAGTGCCGTTACACAAATTTTCTTGCATAGATATTGCTTTGTGTTCACCTTACCCTAATCACCATTCACTACTAACGGTCCGTTTTACCTACCTGTAACATAGCTACGTGCTTAGGGTTTGTCATTTTTCACCCTTTTTCTTTTTACTACCCTTCTTTTTTCTTCATCCCTTGCAATTATTAATTTCACTTTTCACATGCATTTCTTACTGCTTACAAGTATTGATTGTGTATTAGAAATATGAACTAAAATTACTGGTTACTGTCATCCCTCGTAACATCCTATAGCAAAGGCTTGCTTTAAAATCCTAATTCAATCTATATGTTATAGTTATAAATTTATTCGTAACAGATATAGATAACAAACACATTGTTCCTGATAAATTTGAATAGCATATATATGAATTTAACTTTTTGAGTAGTCTCCATCCAAATTCACTATATAATTGTATGTGTGAAGAAAATGGTTTCAACCTAACTCAGTTCAAAAGTTATTAGTTTATAAAGTGAAAATTGTCAAAAATATTTTAAAAAGTATTTAGTTCTTATAACTAGTTGATGTGAGTTATTAATTCACTTTCTTAGATGTAGAATTGAACACATACAAAATTTACAGGATTGAACATCTACATGCAATCCAACGTTAAGAAATAATAACTTTAATACTATGTGAAAAAAATAGACCGCAGTCTAACTCAATCTCAAAAAATTTAGCTTATGAGGTAGAGAATAATTTTTACAATTAGCTAATGTGAAATAGTTATGAGGTATTTTTTAAAATTAGTATAAAGTATTATCTTTTAGTTACCTAACTTTTAAGTTTTAATTCAAGCTCACTAAGCTTAAACTTTCAACAAAACATTTGATTATGATTTTTCAAATTATATTATAGTGAAATTAGCATTTAGATTTAAAATAGTTAACTCATATTTAAATGGGAATGGATAATAGACATATATAATTAATTGGATTTGAAATAGATACAGTCATTTGATGAGATGATAATAATAAATGTGCTGAAGAAGAATAATAATAATTTAATATTAAAGAAAATTTAAATGTGGGTTATGATAATTTTCGCAATATTCTAACAACTATTTTCAATTATAACTGTAAATCAAATTTTAATAAAAAGAATTTAAATCAAAACTGAATCAAACTGAAAAAATGAAATGTTTATCATTTTACCAATTGAAATTAACAAATTAACAATTTAAAAATTATTAAGTAAAATGACTTCGTTTTATAAAATTTTGGTTTGATTTATAATTGAAGTCGTTTTATAAATAATATTAATTTAATTCGATTTTCTATTATAAAGAGCCGTGTTTACTCAAACTACCAGTGGCCACCCTCAGGGGAAAAAGCATGCAGAAACGAGTTTCTGGTGAAAAAATAATAAAAATAATAATGAAGTAAACCCTTGAAGGTGCGGGTGAGGGAGGTATTGAGTTGTCTTATGGGGTTGGATTTTGGCCCAGAAAGGAAACCCCAACTCATCTGAGACAGAAAGCACAGAATAAAATATCACGAAGATAAAGGGTTGAAGTTGACATTAGATTTGTAAAAAGGCCCACACATTTTTTATAATATATTCATGTGTTTGGACTGATTTGCATAGAAAATCACTATTCCCTTTTCTTTCTTCTAGGGAATTTGATAATTGCAAAATTACAAGCAGAAACCCATAAATTATTTAATGCAAAAAATTTAACATTTTTACACTCATTCACTCAACTACTCTCATTTGTAGTTTGTGGTTTGTAAAATATGTGCCACTTGCTAATAGGTCAACTTATTTACCAAATTTTTTAACCATATTATCTATAAAATCTCAACCCATATCCCTTGTTCAGTGTACAGCATACTATTATACTATACATACTATTATATACAGCATACTATTATACTATACATGCACACACAATCATGCTTTTCCATTTGACTATTTACTATTAAGACCTCTGCTTCAAATCCTTGGAACTTGAGTCCCCACCCAGATTTTATTTTATATTAGCTTATACTATGAAAATTTCCCTTCAATAAATTCTTTAAAATATCAATTATTAACTTTAAAATGTTTGTCTTTTTTTTTTTTTAATGCAGTAATAAGATATAGGTGAAAGAGGACAGCTTTTAATCCAAGCATAATAAAAACAATGAAAACCTCAAGACAATGTGAGGAAAGCGAGGAAACAAGAAGGTAAGAGGTAAAGGGAACAAGACTTAGAAATGCAAACAATTTAATTGTGGACAAGGCTCTGAATTAATACCATATGTGACAATAACACACAAATATGCAACTGTCTTTCTTAGCGTCAAGTGGGTTCATCATTGCTTCAAAACTTGAGCTTCAAATGATCGTATTAGCATGTAAGAATAAAGAATAATGTCAATTGGGGTACTAATGATTAAGGACATGCCTCCTAATCTGGTGAAGATGGACCGCATTGTCTCGCATTCTTCATTATATCCCAGCAAAAAGTCAGATAGATAAGCAATTTCTGATTCGTCTAGCAAAGAAACTGATGTCATTCTAGGATGGATTATTGGATTTAAGTAGTTGGAGGCCAACAAGGAAGAAGAAGCTCCTGCTAGGTTCATACCACCGTATTCTCAACTGCTGCTAAGGCCAACACAAATTTTCTTACAATTCAGGGCTTTATAAACAAAGTCTTCAAAGTAATTTTAAAAGTGAAAAGGCACTTGAGAGGTTAATAGGAAAGATGATGTTAAATATTAACTCCAATCGCAGAGAAACCAAAACAACATCTAAAGATTATGTATATACAAAGTCGTCAAAGTAACGAATCAGACAGAATCAAATGCATAATTTTCAATCTAAGTTATGATTATTCCAGTTAATTCTAATTCAAACTGAAAAAACCAATCTAAATACTTTTTCAAATTGGCCTTTGTCAAAATTCCTTCGATAAAAAATGATTGCAAAACCATCCATTGTGGTAAGTATGAGAAATTTTTATATATGAAATCCATCTCCTCATCTGCTCTGGCATACATTGGCAAATGCGAGTCCCTTGTTTTCCGTTTCCAGCAGAGATGAGAAAGCTTCGGATATTTGAGAACAATATACTCAAGACAGTGAAAGACATAATATTCAGGGATTAACCACTACATTACTGGCTCAATAACTGAGTGAACTTCGGCCTGATTTGATGGAATGGAATTACTGAAGAATTGGGAGGAAAAAAATTAAATTGAAACACATCTTAACACATGGAACCTTTACCAAGTTTCAGAAAGAGTAAGACTCCCATGCTCCTTTAGAAATGCTGAAAATTGACCTTTACCAGTAATCACCACAAGAGCACTTCCCCTCAATAAAATGATGGAATCTGCTTGAATCTCTTAGAATGATAGGCCTTTCTGCAAGTTTGGACGCAAACTTGATAAAAACATGGCAATCACCACAAACGCGAATGTTCTTCATAATTCTTATGGGTCCATGATGCTTTTTTTTCAATCCAAATGCAAAAGCAAGTTTTTCACTGTGGTAACATATGGATTCACGTTTCTCCTCCTCCCCAACATCATGCAGAACCATATTTGTATTGAGACTAAATCCAGCTTTCTGCAGCTTACTTTAACAGTGCGTTGAGCTCTTCATAAATTACTTTTGTATCAGGATGAATTCGATCATCTGCTACAAATTTATGCACTTCACTGTCCGTCTCAATCCAACTATATGCAGCAAACTTTTTAACGTTCCTACTTTTCATGAGAGATCTCACAGATGCAACATCTTTCCACCTTCCACAGGCAGCATACATATTAGACAGCATGATGTAAGGCCCGGCACTAAGGGGATCCAGTTCAAATAGGTGCCTGGTTGCTATCTCCCCATGCTTGATGTCACCCTTTATTGCACAAACTGATAAAAGTGTGGACCAAATTAAGGGATTTGGCTCCTGAGGAACGCCAGAAATTAGGTCCATTGCTTTGTTCATACATCCTGAACGCCCAAGTAGATTGGTCATTCATGCAAAATGATCCAAAGTCGGTGTCAGTCCATGAAGTTTACTTATAGAATCAAAATATGTCTTCCCTTCTTCAACTAAACCAGCATGCATGCAAGCGGAGAGAACTGCCACAAAGGTAAGGTTATCTGGTTTTGTATCTCCTTGCAACATTTTTTGATAAAGATTTAAGGACTCTAGGTCCTGTCCATTTTGTGCATAACCCCTAATCATGGCATTCCAAGAAATTACATTCCTAGTAGGCATCATATTAAATATCAACCAAGCATCAACAGTGACTCCGCATTTGCAATACATATCCACAAGAGCACTGGACACAAGCAAATCATCATCAACTCCCATAAGTAATGCTTTACCATGAATAACCTGACCATCAAATAAAGAAGCTAATTTGGCACAGGAACTGACGATGCTTGACATAGTATAAGTATCAGGCCTCACATTCTCTAACAACATCTCATTAAACAGCATCAAAGCATCCTCCTCTTTTCCATTCTGTTCATAACCCACAATCATTGTTGTCCAACAAACTTTATCTTTTTCCCTAATCTCACTAAACACTTTAGCTGCTTCATCAATGTTGCCACTTTCAAAATATGCAAGCAGAATGTTTGATAATGTAACCTGGTCGGGCTTCAAACCTAGAGTCTGCATTTGGTGAAACAAGTCTGTGCATTTTTCAGACGGCCCGTTTTTCAGGTAGCCAGAAATCATCGAATTCCATGAAACCACATTCTTATTTCCAAATCTATCAAATAACCACCGTGCTTGATCAATCTCGCCACACTTGGCATACATATCAGTTAAAGCAGTCCAAATAAACACATTGCAACTGAAGCTCTCGGTAAGAATCTTCCCATGTATTTGCTTTCCTTTCCTCAGATCCAACAATTGCGTACACGCATTTATAATACTCACATGAGTGTAATCTGTAGGCTTAATCCTTCATTTTGCATTCTAACAAAAGCCTTCACAGCCTTGCTTGCACATCCAGTTTTTGCAAAACCTGATATAACAGTATTGTATGATACTGAATCACGAGAAGGCATATTTGCAAAGACAACCCGCAAATCCTCAACCAACCCAGCTTTTGCATACAACAAAAGCATAGCGTTCCATGAGAAAATGTCTCTATGGGGCATTTTATCGAATAGATATCGAGCGTGCGAGATTTTACCCGATTTAGCATACAAATGAAGAAGGCGATTTTGAAGGAAACTATCATGGGGTTGGTACAAGTGAGCGTCCATAAGGGATTGTAATCTCTTGGCTTGATCGACATCATTGGCTCTAAAGCACTCGAGAGCGAGGCGGGTGTAAGATTCATGAGTAGCTGGGCCTAGAGCGTACAACGAGTCTATGGCTTGCCGAAGCCTGAGCTTGGGTGCCGCCATATCCTATGGGTGGAGCTCTGAATTTGAATTTCTGTTGATTCCGTTAGGTGGGTAAGTTTATATGGCGCCAAGCGACTATATTTCTACGAAGTGAATTGTATATTGCTCCCATCACTTTCTTTGGCTTGAGTGAAAAGAGAAAGGTAATGTCTTATTTATAATGCAACAAAATAATAATATCTATAAATATGACATTTTATTTCACTAGGAAAGAAGAAATACACGCTGCTGCACTAACACTAACAATTTTAACTCTTATATATACAGCATCAAGAAGACAGTTTTTGATTTATAGCTAAATTACAAAGGATTATCAATTTCTATTCCTATTTCTTGTCTGTCTGTGTCTTCTTTTTGGTTGTATTCTTCTAAATGCGGTCACAAACCAAGATTGTTTCTTTCTTGTGATTATGTGACCAATAACTGCTCCAATTGCAAACCCACTTCCATAACCGATCAAAACTATCTTCCAACCAAATTCAAATGGAGATCCCAAGTCCTCATCTTTTGAAATAGGTGGTGGAGATTCCTTCACATTTCCGCATCTCTTCTTCAAAGGAACTCCACACAATTTTAAGTTCCCTTCATAAACTTTTTCCTCAAATGTATCAAACTGATTTCCACTAGGAATAGGCCCTTCAAGTTGATTGTATGCCACATTGAAGTATGAGAGGAATGTCAATTCTGGAAGCTGTGGTGGTATCTCTCCGATGAATTTGTTCATAGAAAGGTCTAAGCTCTCTAATTCTTTTAAATTCACTAAAGATGATGGTATTTCACCTGTGAGGATATTGCTAGAAAGATTAAGCAAATGCAGCCCTTTGAGATTCCCAATGGAATTTGGAACCTCACCTTCAAATCTATTGTGGGAGAAATCAATGGCGGCTAAAGAATTTGGAATCTTGGGATATTCCAACGCCAGGCCTTTAGTATTCATTGTTATTGCATAATCATAATTGGTATAATATGCAGATGGGGTGAATTCTTGATTTTTCCCCATATATCTTATGTGAGTATCACCTACACTTTTCATGGATTTCCAATTCTCAAAGTAAAATGAGGATAGCCTTCCTTTGAAATGATTCAAAGACAAGTCAATAATTTGAAGCTTTGCGAATGGCACTGAAACTTCATCTTCCTTCATTACACCATGGAAACCATTGGATCTCAAAATGAGAACTCTCAATCCAGGAAGCGATCCTAACCAAGAAGGGAAAGTGTCATTGAATTTGTTGCTGCTCAAATCAACCGACTCTAGCTCTGCACAATCGGCTAATGATCTCGGTACTTTCCCTTGCAGTTGATTTTGACTTAAATCGATCATTCTCAATTTGCAACCATTTTTCAATTGTTGCTGAAATGAGCCTGGAATGGAGAGAGATCCCTGTAGTAAATTAGACCTGAGGTCTAAAACCCTCAGATGAGCCCAACGAAGAGCCACTGGATATGGTGATTGTTCAAATCTAGACAAGGAGTTGTGAGAAAGGTTCATGAATTCCAAAGAATTTGGACTAATTTTCCAAACCCAAGAAGGTATTTGGCCGTGAATCTTATTTGAGGAAAGGTCAAGGAATTGAAGCTCATCTTGGTTGTGCAAGAAGGAAGGGAACCCACTTAGGTTGCATGAAGCCAATCCTAAGAACAAAAAGTTTTGAACTTTGGTATTGGCACTAAAGTTAGTGAGTAACCACAAATTGTTGAAGGATAAGGACAATACCACTAAGCTATTGAGTTGAAAAAACATGCTCAAGTTCACTACCCCAACTAAGCTATTAAAATGAAGCTCAAGGAGTAGAAGACTCTTGAGTTTGGAAACACTGCTAGGAATGGTGCCTTGCAACTTGTTTGATGAAAGGTCTAGATGAAATATTTGGGAAGTGGTATTATTTGCTGATGGGATTGAACCTGACAATTGATTAGAAGCTAAGAATAAAATTTCAATATTGTTTCCATAAATCAACCAAGGTGGGATTTCACCAACTAATTGATTATGGTCCAGAAAAATGTAAGAGAGTTGGGTCATGTTCATAAGCCAATGAGGGATTGGACCAGTGACATTGCTATATCCTAAATCTATATAAGAAAGTTGAGTGAGGATAGCAAAGGAAGATGGGATATTACCAATCAAGTTCAGACCATAGACATTCAAAAAATTGAGTTTGGTGAGCTTACCCAACCAAGAAAAGGAATCACTTGGCCCCCAAAAATGGTTCTTTGAGAGGTCAAGAGCTTCAAGGTTGGTAAGGTTGCCTAGAGAGGAAGGAAGCCGACCAGTGAAATTGCACCCGGAGATGTCAAGGGAAACCAAGTTAGAAAGATTAGAGATTTGAGGTGGGATTTGGCCAGAAAATCCAGAAGAGGAGAGACTAAGGTCAGTTAACATGGTGAGATGGCCTAATTCTGGTGGAAGATGAGAGAAGTTGAAGTCATTGTTGGCAAGATTAAGGCCAGTGAGGTGAACAAGGTGAAATAGAGTGGTGGTGGAGTTGATTGAACCAAAAAGACAACTGCTACTAAGGTTAAGGCTGATCACATGATTGGTTTCGATATCACATTCGACACCATCCCATGAGCAGCAATCACTTCTTTGTCCATGGAGTTTCCAAGATGAAAGCTTGGAAGTGGAACAATTATTAGAGATGATAAAGCTTTCCTTGAATTGCAACAAGGCCAAGCCCTCATCAACATGGCACCTTGGTCCCCTTGAATAAGAAACAGACTGAGACAGTGCCATTAGATAGCAGAACAAAAGCAAAGAGAACAAGCGTGTTGGTGGCATGAAGAGATGGAAAGAAACCTTCATGACGATGATAATTAAGTAGGTTAGTAATTAACTTGCTTTAATATTATTATTATCTTTTTATTTATACTAAGAGTGTGGGGCTTATTTATATACCAACTTCATGGTGTATTCTAATTCTAAGCCGTAGAAATTTGCAACCAAGAATGTTAGAACTTGGAACTCACTTTAACTTTGATGTGCATGTTATAAATTATACATACTTTTCTTTTTTGAAATTATAGATACTTCGGGAAATTTGTATTATTCTCATATTTAATGTATTTATGGTCAATAAATACGAATTATTATTTTTAGTTTTCCAATAAATCCTTAATTAGTGTGAGCTTGTATTAGGAAAAATGTATAATGTCAACCCTATTAATTAATTACTCTCTCCATTTTTTTTATCAATCACTTTTATTATTTTCACTAGAATTAAAAAATAATAAATAAACTTAAAGTTAGTATTAAATTATATTATTAAGACTAAATTAACAAATATGATTGGTTTCACTTTTATTGGAAAAGAAAAATAAATTAAAAGAGTAAATTAAATTACATTAAAAGTCTAAAAGTGACAGATAAATAGAATTTAAATTTTACTAAAAAATAAGAGATAAAAAAGAACGGAGTGAATACTAATTATTATTTTTAGTTTTCCAATAAATCCTTAATTAGCGTGAGCTTGTATTAGGAAAAATGTATAATGTCAATCCTATAAATTAATTACTCCCTTCATTCTTTTTTATCAGTCACTTTTATTATTTTACTAGAATTAAAAAATAATAATTAAATTTAAATTTAGTATTAAATTATGTGATTAAGACTAAATTATCAAATTTGATTGATTCTAATTTTATTGAAAAAGAAAAATAAATTGAAAGAATAAATTAAATTACATTGAAAATCTAAAAGTGACAGATAAATAAAATTTAAATTTTACTAAAAAATAACAGATAAAAAAGAACGAAGTGAATACTAATTAATTTTTATTTATATTAAACTAGAAGTGAGTCTATTTTTATTGTTGTATACTCTCATAGTCTAGTCTTATGTAAATTGTTATTTTAAAAAAAAAATTGTTCCACCAAAAAAGTTACTCAATTTATAAAATCAAAATATCATTTATTACATTTATTCCAACTTTACCATAATGGTATTAATACTATATTAAGATATTCATTAACTTTTTCTCTTGTTTATACATTTTTCTCTGTTATATTTATTTTCATTAAATATAAGAGAGAATTTCATTCTCTTTAAAGTATTGTTTTTATAAGATCAAAAAAATCAATTATAGTATTTGTGAAAGAGTAAAATAGTGATATTAATTTGATATGAAATGGAAGTAATAATTTTTTATTAGTAAATGGTACTCCCTCCGTTTTTTTTTATCAGTCACTTTTGAGTAAAATTCAAATTCTATTTATTTGTCATTTTTAGACTTTCAATGTAATTTAATTTGCTTTTTCAATTTATTTTTCTTTCCCAATAAAGTTAGAACCAATCAGATTTGATAATTTAATCTTAATCACGTAATTTAATACTAATTTTAAGTCTATTTATTATTTCTTAATTCTAGTGAAAGTAATAAAAGTGACTGATAAAAAAAAATGGAGGGAGTAATTGATTTGTTTTTGGTTATTGATTAGTAAAATACTTGTATTAATTCACTCAATTAATTAATGCTTATACTTATTAAAATTTGAAATTTATTACATTGGGTGGAAAAGAAAACTAAAATTTGTTACGTAAATGATGATGATTTCGGAATACACATAAAATGTGGACGAGTAATATATATGTATTATTACAAATACAATAACAGCATCATATATATGAAAATAATTAAAGAAAGAAAAATACAAGTTGATGAGAATTTCTTCTTTTTTTTTTCTGAAATTCTGAGTCTTAATTTGGTGGGGCATTGTTGTACGGTCAAAGTGGAAAAACAAAAAAGTGATAAAGCAAAGTCTTCAAAGTGAAGCATCCAGCCACTCGAAGGAATGGTGAAGATTGAAAGTAATGCCCATTAAATCAACTTCCTACATCACATGTTACATTAAGACTAAGTCATACCCAAAACACACTCCAAGAAAATAATGTTCATGGCAGAATTGTGGTGTAACGTCTTGAGCTCTACAGCTGGATGTCACCATAATTACAATGCAACAGAGTTGACCCTTTTGCTAGGTCTACTATGTGTTTCAATTGATCTTTCTGGTGTTTAAAGCAACATGTGGAATTCTTGGTAGTTAGGTTTTGCTTTTATTTGAATTTCTTCGTCAACCCCACAATGTATCTTGTTCTACAAACACGCAAATTATGAAGACAGGCAATGGATTTTCATCATCTTATGATAATCGTCAAAACGATTTCACTTACGTAATCATCCAAACTCAATGAAAGTCAAAAGAAGAATACTTTTTCAAGTCGTATTGCTTTTTGGGTAAAAGAAAGATAATTACTGTTTTTCCTGTCCTATACCAATTTTTTCATGGAAATTTGTTTTTAATTTTGATTGGATTTTTTTTTATTATTTTACTTGATACCTTTTTTTTTTTTGCTCAATTTTAAATGGATTTTATGATTATAAGTTGATTTTTTTTTTTTTCTATTTGTGTGGATTGTATGATTCAAGTTGATTGCTCAATTTTAAATGAATTTTATGGTGCCGTTGTATGTATTTGTGTGGCAGCAGCTGATGATTCATATAGCAAATATGGATCCTAGCAGAAACCCAAGCAACAATATATGCAAATATCTAACAAAAAGAAAAGTGAAAAATAACTGCATTCATGGTCAGAATTTTTTTTTTTTCTGTTTTTTTCTTTGGTCAATAGAAGTCATTATTACTGTTCGCCTCCCATATTAGCTATTTTAAACTTGTTGTGGTTTCTTTTCCCGTAATTCTCATTATAGACATGGGATTAGGATGCAAATAATTTGCTGCAACATTCTAATTGGAAAGAAATATTCAGTGACATTGCTTATCAATATATGAGGACTTGAGCTATCACAAACATAAAAAAATTACAAGTTCATTAACTAAGTTACAGTAAAGAATGCTGTAACATATTTAATTGCAAGTTCATTAAAATGTAATTAAGTTATGATTATATATATATTTTTTATGAAATAAAGATATAATTCTATTGAATTAGGGATTATTTAGCCATATAATTGAAAACACTTATCCGAATTAAAATTCAACTGCATGTGTTGGATTTGGATGTAGCACAATACTGATTAATTTGAAGTAGATAAAATTTTAAATTTTTTTATGTAATTTTACTTTTAAACTATTAAAATGAGAAAGTATCTTTTCTATATTTATTACACTATGAGGAAAATGTCAATTGCTGACGGAATTTACTGATTTACCGCAGAAAATGCGTTTAAAAACAGAATTTACCAGCGGAAAAAGTCGTAGGTAAATCGATCGCAGGTACTTTTTTCGATGGAAAAATATTTCCATAGGTAATTTTATAGATGGAAAAATTCATCCGTCGTTAATTCCATTTAGAGGTATAGGTTGAGAAATTGTCATGAATTGCCATATTTATCGACGGAATTAAATTCCGTAGTTAAAATTACTGATGGGAAAATATGATGCGTTGTTAAATTTACTGACAGAATTATATGATCCATTATTAAATTTACCGACAAAAATTACAAATCCATAGATAAATTTTGGATGGAATGATATATTCTATAGGTAAAATTAGCAACGGTAAATTTTTCCATCACTAAATTTACAAACAATTTACATTAAACCGGCGATAATTTCATGACGGTAATTTTTTCCATTGCCAAATTTCATTAGCAATGGTTTAATTGTTTCCGTCAGGAAATTTAGAATTAGATTTAGTTTATTGATTTCATTTCTCTGTATAGTAGAAGCCTAATTATCAATATAATATAAAATATATAATGTAAAATAATAAATAATAGAAATCTAATTCGTAATATAATATAAAATTTATAATATTCAATAATAAAATACTTGAAAATGTAAGCTATTATAATTTATTCTAAAATTTCCATAAGAGTAATAAAATATCAAATCAGATCCTTACAATTCCTAAAAACATAAATATTAAATCTCTAGCTATGCAGCCGGCAAAGGTGGATGATCCAAATGCTGCAATGTGATGTTACTTCTCCCTTTTATATCATCCATCTCAGTATGGAGTTGGACTATATATTCCATTAACTCGCACAATTGAGTTGCCAATAGACTCATTGCAGTCCAAAGTTTAACTACTTCCTCATTGGATGCGGCTCATCTACTAGCAGCAGCTGTACTGAATGTGGAGGATTGCAAATAGAATGTATTTGCAAAAGAACCTAGGTAAAAAAATCCTGCCACAATGGTCCCTATCACCAATGAAAATTATCAGACACTTATTTCATACGGAAACTGTAAATTAAGCACAAAAATTTTGAAATATAATTAAGGGGTATCTGGCTGAATAACAATCCAGTTGTCAAATTGTTAAGTATGGTGTAGCTTATAAGTAGTTTAGTTTTACTAACTTAACCATAGTTAAATAGTCAACTATGGTTAGGTAAATTATTTCTCCTTGTATATGAAGTGTAAAGAATCAGATCTAGATATTAATTTTTGGCAGTTACCAAATATTTTCTTTTCTCTACTTCTTCTCCTCTCTGCTTCTGGTTCCAGCTGCTACACAAATGACAATAAAGAATTCGTACTTTCCTAAACTTAGAAAGAAACAATTGGCCACTCCAAGCCCAAGCACACCGCAACACCAAAAAGAATATCAAAAACTTCAAGTGAAAATAATTAGAAGCTTATAACCAGAATCTGCAGGGACTGATGGTACTTTCACATATCATCATGATTGCATACATATATCACCACCACAAAAACAATTTCATTAACGAATTATTTAATTGCTCTACTCTAACTTTAATTTTTTTCAACCTAACATTTTAATTTCGTTACAAATTACAAATTAAGTCATCATAGTTGGATTGCTTTAATCAAACCTCAGATGAGTTATCATACAACTGTGCTACATCCAAAGCATGATTGCTAACTTTATTATTTCAATTTTCAGAAGGAAACTCAAATTTTGATGGAATATGAACTACTTACAGATTATCAATTCAATATACAAATTATTAATTTACATGAAATATAAATTTTTATGCTTAATTTATCTCTAATATTTTTCTATTTTGCAGTGTATGGGAGCATTAAATATCTATTTCAGGTAGTCAGAGTATTCTAAAAAAATTAATGTAAAAAAAAAAAGGCAAAGAAAATTAGACAGACTCTCTGATGGTTTTATGAAAAGCAGTTCAGTCCAGCAGCACAACCCAATGGTTTTCCGGTTTCCAACGATAATGCTAATGATTATAGGCAAGTAATCATCCTATTATTCAAATGGTTTCAAATAGTAGCGTTGATCACAGTCAGGCAATATATGGCTATACTTGGAAAGAAAATCAGCCAAGAACCATTCACTGCTTTGAAGACATTTTTTTTCTAGTACAGAACATCTAAAATAATAATCATTGAGAAAAAAAATAAAATAAGAAATTAAAACAATAAACATTGTATCAACACTGTAATATCCAAGTTATCAAGCAAATGAGAAAAAAAATGCATTGACAATTACGAATCTAAATGCAGAAGGTGAGAGTCTGAACATAAGGCAATAACCAATGTGTTATCTCATAACACCTTAGTGGCAATTACCAATCGGACATAAATAAAACCAGTACATATGGACTTGAGACCTAATTGTCAACAAGTTTCACTGCAAGCCTCAACCAAGTTAAACAACTACACCCTGAAACCCTTCATTTTCCTTCCACATGTACAAATCACATCATTTTAAACAGAACTTGACTCAAAATTTCCCAGTGTAGAATATCATGTAAGGACATGGAAGACTTAACATGGCAGATCAGGAAACAAAAATTTTAGAATTTCCTACTGATATTACAGTCTTAACCGGGGATAGGAGTTGCAGCATTTCAAATCAAGCAGGAAAAATAAGTCAGTAGGGACTTCAAAATGTTCAAATAAATTGTGATCAAAATGATTAATTACAGTCTCATCATGCTCAAATAGCGAGTTTGATTTTAGCTCTGCACGTTTTTCACCATCTTGCAAAAAATGGTTACAGGATGAAACATTGCCCTTTTGTCCTGTTTAAATATGGAGCTCAGTTTCAATCTTAACATTTGTCACCCCCTTTCTGTCCTGAATTCAGCAGTACCCAAGATTGATATGTTTTAATCATTTTTTAATCTATATGCATTGGCCTAAATGGACACTTGTATGAAAATGAAGGGAGTAGTTTACTTTAGTAAACAATGCCTAGTTAAGTATCTTCAACAAGTCTGCATATTATCTCAGAAATTGTATATCAATTGCTTATAAAATCCATGCAAGAGTTCCCTCATTGCTCAAATCCATACGTAAGCATAGCAATTACCTTTTCTAGCTTTCTTTCTCTGATTTCTTGATAATATAAATTTTTAATCAGCTGCAATACTTAACTTATTAATCCTAGGTTATCTTCATCAATCTTTAGAAACAGTAACCGCAACATACTCATAAATCCAGACTTTTATCTTAAGCCTTCTAAGATTTTAGAAGCTAAACAACCTTTGGGCTTTAATTTCCTATTATTAATATTAAAACCACGATGTGACAAATAGCATAACATCTGGATGCTAGCACAGACATCCATCGCATTCAATATGTCATGCAATCAAAAATATAGAACAGAAACTAGTTAAGGCCACTATATGAATTGTTGATTAATTATGATTATCACCATTACCAAATATATGAAGATCAGAAAGAAATAAATGCACCCAGCAATCAAAAACAACCGAGCAGATTAGGAATCCAACACTAGTCAACCATCAAAGCAATAACCAACCTAAATAATAAAGTTCATACAAAGTGAAATAACTCAGGAACCAAAAAGCAATAACAGTCCTGAAAGATATCCTAACCCTGCCAACAGAATCACACAAAACAAGCCAAACAAGATAACCATACCAAAAGCTCAATCCCCCAACATGAACCGGAACAAAAAGAGAACACTAGAAAATCTAAAAGCATAGAAAACAGATTGATTTCACTTATGGTCACTCAACTTATACCAAATTACGCAAAAATAATAAAATAAATTTTTTTTTCAAAAAAATCAGTGAAATTAAAATTTTTATACACAAAAATAATTGACCGATTTCCAATGATAACACTTGCCACACCATGTCAGCAAATAAAAAATGTTTATTTTTCTCTCATGTGTTCGCTCAACTTATGCCAAAATTAAATGAAAATAATAAAAAAAAAATTATTTCAAAAATCGGTCATAGTTATTTTTATGTATAAAAAGTTTAAATTTAATGACTTTTTTGAATGATTTTATTATTATTTTTGCGTAATTTTAGTATAAGTAACCATAAGTAAAATTGACCCGAAGGAAACGCAAAGAAGAATTTTTTATTAATAATGCATTTTTGGTTTTTATTTAAAAAAATAGGGTGTTTTGAGAATTAATTAGGAAATTGGGGCGTTTTTAGAATCTACATAACAGAGTTGCGAAAATGGAATGTGGGGCCCACTGCACAGTTAATAAACAAAGAAATGAAATAAACAAAGAAATGTTGTACAACGAATACCGCAAGCTAGTCTTACAGAAATTGAGAGGGGAATTTACAATTAAAATTATTTATTATCACTAGAGCTCCATAAGATTCCAATTCAGAATCAACACTATCAAGACTCAGATTTACAGTCTCTAACACAGTCTATGTCTTCTGCGTTTGATCTTTCAAATCATCAGTCTGTAATTGTTCTTGTAATTTGAAAATACAAGAATCTAAACTTTTCACCTCAATTGTAATTTTCTTTGCTTGATCAGAGTCGGAAGAAGATTTTCTTGACATCATCAGTTTAGAAACTAATGAACAAACACCAAATTTCTTCTTCTCTGGCATAGATAAAAGCAACAAAAGAGACCTTATAATCGATACGGTTATGACGGTTGCTTCTCTAATAACTCTTGCCACCACTGATGAATGTTGATCATCATCCGTTAAGAAACAGAATTTGATTTCCAATTTCTTTAAATTTTGAAGGGATTTTACGATACCCTTTTGCAGGTTTCTCCTGAAGTTAATATAACAATGAACATTGCTTTCGAAGATTGAACTTTTGCCTCTCGATCTTCGAAAAGCCGATTGAAGAAATAAAACATGTTCTTTCATCGTCTGCAGTATATCTTCTACAGTGCTACATGTATCGAGCAATGTGCACAGCAAAAAATGAGGTGGCAAAAACACCAAACAAGAAAGGATAATCATAATTTAGAAAAAACTATTAACTTTCGTTTTTATTTTCTTAAGATGAGGTAAAACTAGTGAGAAGCTCTCTCTGCCTGTCCTCAATATTATGCTAAGATCATTGAAATGGGCCCCCCATTCCATTTCCGCATGCTTGCGAAATTCAATGTCCAACATTTCTGTGTTTATTAACTGTGCATTAGGCCCTGCATTCCATTTCCGCAACTCTATTATGTGGATCCTAAAAATACTCCAATTACCTAATTAATTTTCAAAACACCCTATTTCTCTAAATAAAAACCAAAAATGCATTATTAATAAGAAAAAAAAAGTCCAACGCAAAGTCCACAAATCTTCAGATGCGCACAACAGCCTTTATCCAAAGCCAAAATACTTGAAAAGGAATGCCCAGTCCACAGAATATCGCAAAATTCTTATGAAAAGGAAAAAACAATGCCAGCAAACACAAAAAAAGAATGGAGTAAATATATTTAGTTCGAAAACTGACCTACCTCTCAACAATGGATTTCTGCTTCTTTAAAGATCTCTCCTTCTGCAGCAACGGAAAAACCTAAGCACACCCCCATTGCTCCATTCACATAAACTCGCCCTCATATAAAAAAAAAAAAAGCAAATTTCACTAATAATCAGAATAATCAGATATCAAATGCCTAGGTGTTACTATTGAGATGGAAAAGAAATAGAAGGAAAAGGAGTGGATGACGCACCTGCCCCAAGTAGGGAATTGAATGAAAGGGGACTGCCGATGTTGATAGAAGGAGGGGGAAAAGGGGAGCGATTTTTTTTAGGGTTTAGGTGAAAGAGAGAGATTTGAAAGATTATGACAAGGAAAGGAAAATAAACCGGGTGGTTTGGATTAATGGGTTTTTAACCGGACCCAAAGCCAACAATTATATTATTAAATAATTAATTATTATAATATTTTATTTTAAAATAAACACAATTTTATTTAAAATTATTATTGTATTATTAATTAATTGATTTTAATATGATTTGATTATTTTTGACATAAATCAATCTGAGACATTTTTGAATTTGTAACTTGATCCAAATCCAAAAGTTAAATTATTAAATAATTAATTATTATAATATTTTAATTTAATTTAAAATAATTTATTTTAATTTTTCTATGAAATGAAATTTGCATAGCTAATTTAACAATGGAAACATAATTTCATAGAAAAATTACTAATGAAAATATCATTTTATAGGTAATTTAACGACGGAATCACATTTCCGTAGGGAAATTACCTATAAAAATGTCATTCCATAAAAAATTACCAATGAATTCGTGTTTCCGTAAGTAATTTATCAACGAAAATACCTTTTTGTAGGCAATTTTCTAACAGAATTGTGTTCCATTGGTAAATTACATATAGAAACACAATTTCGTAGAAAAATTACCAACGGTCAAACAATTTTATTGATAATTTACCAATAAAAACAACAGTATGTAGATAAATTTGTATGCAATTTTAGTCGCAAAACATTGGTCCCTTTTTATGACAAATTTGTCTACTCTATTGCTAAATTCTGTCGATAAAGTTTGACGGTAAAATATACCTCCATTTTTTTACAAAGGATTTTTTATTCCATTGTAAAAGGCAGTTTTTACCTACCATTTTCCCCGTGGAAAGAATTTTTCATTTGTAATTATCCATAAAATTTTTTTGTAGGTAATTTTTCATCGGTAATTGAGATTTTTCTTGTAGGGTTATTATTAAATTCAATGTTGGTAGCATGTATTTAATATTCATGTACTAGATATTAATTAAAATATAAT
The DNA here is from genome assembly GCA_037975025.1 of Excoecaria agallocha. Classification (NCBI taxonomy): domain Eukaryota; kingdom Viridiplantae; phylum Streptophyta; class Magnoliopsida; order Malpighiales; family Euphorbiaceae; genus Excoecaria; species Excoecaria agallocha. Next base: position 70,378,793 of record CM075807.1, on the reverse strand, counting down.
TATCGTAGATATCACAAATCCAAACTGTTCAAGAAGAGAAGAAAAAGACAACAAAAGTTGTATGTAATGATAACATGTGTTGGGTTTCAGCAGAATAATCAAAAAAATCGCAGCAGAATAAGAAATTCATTAGGATCCATGCGATCCAATTGATTCAAGAATGAGGAAGATGAATGATTACCAACCTGCTGAAGCACAAAAAATGATTTTTCCAAGTGTTGCCTTATGTGAAACAAGAACCCTCTACCAATATCCACAAGCGAATGGATGATCAGAATCGCTTGGGGTGCTGGCTTCCTTCTTTGGCGGCTAGAATTTTTTTATTTTTGTTCTCTTCTCAAGGTTACAGAAAATGAATATTTTTCTCTCTAAAACTTAAAATGATGACTGCCATTTTTTTTAATTATGTATGCTTAGGGTTTAAAACAAATATAAATCACTATATGTATAATATAATTTAACCCAATATTAGAAAGAGAAAATTTCGGGCATATTTATCCCTTATTAAAATAAGAAATACTTTATTTCTTATTTAAAATAAGAATTATATTTTAACTTAAGCTTTATTTCGAATTTTATTTTGTGACAAATTAAAATTCAAAACGCCTGACTAAAATTCTTAGTTCGTTCATCACATTCTATGTGTGCAATTCAGTAGATTCATATTACGTTGGCAAGGGATCTTAGTCCCATTATGGGCCCAAAACTCATAAGCGACCTCCAGCAAGATATTATAACTACCTAAATAATATGAATATCGATAATTTGATTTTAACCTAATAGAATATGTTATTTGAATATAAGTTATGATCTATATCAAAATTATATAGTTAAAACATATAATTTTTTATCACTTAAAGATAGACTGATAATATCAAATGACATTGATCACTCCATCAATTTATTAGAGCACGACTATACGTCCTACTTATCAAGGGGTTCAATAGATATCTCTATCGTAAGAGAGGGATAAATTCCATTTTAATCATCCACTATCCTCTGCATGATTTTCGTCATGTTCAATCATAATCTTTATTATTATCCGATTAAAGATAATGTTTGATTACGTCATAATATAATATTCTTCATATAGGATATTGTGACAATCTCAGATCTAAGGATTAATGACATAACTATTATGAGATCACTAATATAACACCCTTACTAACACAATCAGATTGATTTAAGCAGTTAGTCAATTTTTTTTTTAAACATATTCTAGATCTTACTTATTCATTGATTGTAAGATTTTTTTCATTCAATAATACTTATAACTTAACCTTGCCGATTGACCTATAACTATCCAATATACTATTCACCAATTAAACTTTTGATAATATAACAGCTAACAACGTGTCTAACTAATCTGAAAAGAAGACAATTTCACAACCCCTCAAGGGCACAAATATTTATAAATAATAAATACATACATTCCAATTATCCATTTTCATATCAAACACACCCAATCAATTTCATTTCCTGACAATAATTCGTAACTACATACACTTCAAATATTGTTTATTACAAACCAATTTCTTACTCCAAATAGCTAAATATATAGTTTCTAACTGACTCTTTCTCTTCAAAATTTGCTCCACTATATACTATGTTCCAACTACTCTTCAGAACATACACGCAATAAACATTACGTGCTGAGCATTAAACATGTTCAATGGTGATTATAAATCGAAGAATTTTTCACACATGCATAATTGCATTACTCATGCAAAATTTCTTAATTTTTCTATTAAAAACATAATTATCAATGTACTTTACATTCAATACAGATTAATACCATTACTTTGGTAAATTTTTCAATCTAGTCCTTAATTTTTTTCATTTAATTGTAAAATTGTCCTTTTTACACTTTAATTACAAAATTACCGCTAGTTTACTTACTTTCATTCCACATTCATTTATTGGCATATAAAATTACCGTTTGGTCCTTATTTTAACTTTTCATGGATATTTTCATTTTAGTTCTTAGTTTTTCAATTAATTATGAAATTATCATTTTTATACTTTAATTACGATTTTACCAGTAGTTCATTTATTTTCACTATAAATTCAATAATTGGCATACAAATTACCAGTTAGTCCTCATTTTAACAATATCAAGTCAAATTATATTTTAGTCCTTCAAATTTTTAAAAGTTCATTTCAAGTTGTTTGCTCACTGTTTTTTTTTTCACTTTTACCCTTTATTCATTTTTTTGATATTTTTACTCACTAAATTCACTATGTGGAAAAGTTACCATTTTACCTATAAACTTTTTATTTCTTTTCAATTAGGTTCTTTTTCATTTTAAACTTTATTTTTACTTTACTTTTTACACTTTTAACTTATTTTTATCATTATACCCTTAGTATAATCCTGGCAGAAATCTGCAAACTAGATATATAAGATGTGGATCCCATGGATCCACAGTATAGATTCAAAAATAATTTCGAATGATCATTTTTCAAAGAACATAATACAAAGCATATCAAATACTATGGGAGATCAGTACGATCCTATCATAGCAAAGCAAGTCGTCATAACTTGCACAGCGGTATAGGTGTCCCTATAGCTAGCCAATCATATCTTGAACTAGATTTTAACTACCTAACCACTATTACGGGCAAAATTCTTTGCTCATTTTAGAATTTTCTTTCACATTTTGATATTTTTATTTGCTTTTCAATTTCAGAACAATTTTTAATCAATTCTCTTATCACTTTACATATATTTACATTTTCAATAGCTTTTTTCTTCCAGTACATCAATCATTTCACTTTTTCCAATATTTTTGTACAAATTATAAATTATCTCACAATAATTCATTATTTTCACTTTATATTTTATTCTTTTAATTGGCTTTTCATTTTAATACATCAGCCAATCAATTTTTTCATCTCTTTTGCATATTTTGGGAATTATCTTATTATGATTCACCATTTTTACTCATTTCATGAATTATTACACCATAATTTAATAATTTCACTTTGTACATAATACAATTTCATTCTCAAATATATTCATATAATTTTCATAACTTCTAAATAAATTCATGGACATATTATTTCATGTCTAGATTCATTTTTAGACCTTAAACCACCTAAATACATACAATACACTTTGATTTGCCTTAGACATCAATTCAGCTAAGTTATCTACCATACACATTTTTATTCAATTTAAGCATTCTAATAGCCATATTTAAGGTTCTAAATCATTGTTCTAAGTTTAATTTCATTTAAACATTTATTTTCCCTAAGTTCGCTTAAGTTTCATAAAGCAAAATCATGCCAAAATGAGGGAAATGGATGGATTTTATAGTTACTAATTAACCTTTCTCACTTGCTTTATCTTCCTTAGGCTTCCTTTTTCTTTCCTTTAGCCTTATAAGCTTATCCTTCACTTAGAGAAGCTACAAGGACCGAATTTTCCAATCAAATAAAACACCTATTTTTGATCTTTTTTGCTCAAATTTACATCATAAATGGACTTTAGGCACCTAAAAATACTTGTAAGAACCCTTAAACTAAATTAAAACCTTGAATTCCACTTACTTTAATTTTACCTCTTTCACTTTTTCTTTTATTTTCTCCCACTTTTTTCACTCTAATCAAAGAGTAGAGGCTTAGAGAATTTAGTAGCGAGGTAGAACCACTCTTAGGATGCTTGGATTTGGTGAGAAAGAGAGATAAAGCTTGAAAAAAACTTTAAGAGAGAGAGAGAAAACGGTGTTCGGCCAAGGAAGAAGAAGAAGAGGGCTAAAGAGATAAGGATGACTATCCAAAAAATCTGCTCTCTTTTTTCTTTTATATGGGTGTAAGTGGGTTGGGCTTTGGTTCAACCAAAAGCCCACTCACTCAAGCCCATTTTTCCTTTTAAGGCCTAATAAGCTATTTTTCTATGATTCTCTTACTCTCTAAATCCAAATCATCCCAAATTTTATTCCATCATTCTTATCATATCCAAAATAGGTTGTACACAAAATTTTAACTGAATTGAAGTCCGATATTAGTTTGATTCAATCAGATCGATTCGATTCAATAATTATTGGTGTCATCGAAAAATTAACTTTTTATAGCCAAAAGATTTTAAATATCATTTTAGGTAAATCTACAATTTCTAGTAATTTTTAAAACTTATTTGCTATTTTGAAGAATTCAGTAAAACTTAGATCAATCTAGTTAACCTTTGAACCGAACCGCTTTATTTTTCGTATTTTTGACTTTTGAATGTCTATTTGATCTCGATTTCACTCAAAATTTTAATTCCAAACTAACCGTGATCAATATTTTTTATTTTTGGATGTACTTTTCATCCTAAAAGTATTATTTACTATTGAAAAATACTATTCATGGCTGATCCGATATTGAGTCCATTACAACTAATAATATTAACCTATGTAGTATCTCATAACGGGTCTATCCAATAGCCTATTCTCTAATAAATACCTATGAATTTGATTTATATCATCATATATAATAATCCCATGATTATCAATCAAACTCATACTAGTTTAAATTTATCATCATTCTTTTAATGATAAACGATTAGGGATAGTTAAAATAATATTAAATTATTATTTACAAATATTATTATAATGTAATATGCCAACAATATATTAATGTGAAGAAAACTCAATTTTATAAACTGAAATGTGACATTACATAAAGGTCCAAATGTTTGGCCTAGGGCATAACCATTAACAATATAATCTTATTATATTGTGACATATGTATCCAAGTTATTCATAAAGGCTTGCAAAGTGAAACTCATTTTACAAAAGAAGGATGAAATAATATTAGCACAAACTTTTCAAAAGAAATTGGTTGTGAATATGATAAAATTCAATTAAAGAAAAAGTGAGATGTAATGAAAAGAGATTGAAAGATTTTAAAAGATTTAAAAGGCAAGGAAACGGGATTATGATGGGATGAAAAGAAGCAAACTATTAATGCTACTTTCAAATGGTGGGATGAGAAAATTAAGGTTAGTTATAAATACTGTTGCTACTGGAGAATTTGTTTGGACACCTTCATCAATATTAAAGTCACAAAATATTAATGTTGATATTGATGCATCTAAAAAGAGACTTATATCATTAGAAGACATTAATGAGTGAATAAAGGAAGATTTTGATCAAAGTTTGCATGAATTCATGGCTGGTGGTAATGGCTCGCCAAATATTACAAACCTTGATGATATATCAATTATGGATTGAAATATAGTAAAAAATATGTCAATAATTGAGAAAGTATGCATTTGCCTTTACATACTTGCTCAAAGAACATATAATAAACATGCTCAAGAGCATTTTTAGCATTCAAGTGAAACTATTAGGAGAGTTTTTAAAAAAGTGTTAGATATTTTTTGTCTTTTAGTAAAAGACTTAATAAAGCCTAAAAATGCTAAATTTCATGAAATTCCACCAGAAATTCTACATGATGGTAAACACATGCCTTATTTTAAGGTAATATTAGATGTTATATTTTTATTTCATAAATTTTTTTAAAAAGTATTATATTTTTATTTATGCATATATATCTCTATATTTTAGGGTTGCATAGAAGTTATTGATGGTGCACATGTACTGGCGCATATAAGTTCGGAAAATCAAATACCATTTATAAGAAAGAAAAGAATACCAATACAAAATATCATGGTTTCATGTAATTTACATTTGTATCTGCTGGGTGGGAACGAAAGGCACATGATACTCTTATATTCTTTCATGTAATCGACAAAAAAAAAATTCTAAAGCCACCTCATGGTAATATTTAATTTAATTGATTTTGTGTCAATTGATAATAATTTTTTTATTGTCCTATACACCTAATATCTTTTTTTTTTAAATATAGGCAAATATTATTTGGAAGATGCAAGTTATCCAAAAATGAAAAGATATCTACGACCTTACAAAGGGGGTAAGATATCATCTTTCTAATTTTAAGCGTGGTGAACCTACAAAGGGATATGAAGAAGTCTTTAATAGCATTTATTCATCACTTAAAAGTTGCATTAAATGAACATTCGAAGTTCGAAAATACTGGTGAGAAATTTTACGTGATATGCCTTTATTTCAATTTAAAATTCAAACAAATATTGTGGTTGCAACAATAGTATTGCATAACTGTATTCGAAGACGTTCTTTAAATAATCCAGCTTTTATGAGATTTGATGAAAATTTCAATTTTGTTCCACTTGATAATTTTAAAGATGTTGAACATATTTCACATTCAAAAAATTATATAAGTGGTAGAACAACAGAAATGGATTATATCCCTGATCAAATTGCCTAAAGTTTAGTAGAAAAAAGAATTTAGTTCAATTATTTAGAATTATAAGAAATAATATGCGCATGTATATTTTTAATTTTTTATGTTAACTTTATTTGTATTTAATTATATATTTTTTAATAGTTTAGTGGAATAAAAAAGTGAAAATAAGTGGGAATAATTATTAATTTTAGTGAGATTATGAATATAATTTATTAAAAATTATATATATCCTTTTTGGTCTTTTTATTTTAAAAAGTCATTTTTAATCGTATCATCTACCAAACAGTTAATAATTATTTTTAAATTTATACATCATTTTAAATTTTATTTACTAAACAATTAGCTATTTTTTGAAATATTATCTATTAAAAATTTTGTTTTTATAAGTTTTGCTAAACTGGCCTTTAAGATGTTGGGGGCACCGCGCCTTAAAACTCATTTGTTTTATTTACGTTTGAGCCATTTAATAATTAAAATTGTCATTTAAAACAAAATTAGTGTTAAAATCTAATTAAAGGTAACTAAAATATGGATAATTTGTAGTTAAATATGTTTCACAATAAATAATGCATATTTTCTTTTTTTTTTATTCCATACAAAATATACTTTTTCATATCAGATAATCTGTACAGTAAATATTTTTGTTAGGTTTAATCTAACTTCTAGTAAAATGAATTAATAAGAGATAGAAATTAGAAAAAGAAGAATAAATTAAACTCAAAATAGGGAACAACATAAAGAGAAGAAATAACATAAAGAAGTTTAAAAAAGGAAAGAGGGAAAATAAGAGAGAGAAATTGATTGATTGACTTTTAAAAGATAATGATCACAAAAAATAATGTTACATATAAAAGTTACGAAGAATGAGTTGTGCACACTCTAAAAAAGACGTATAGCACACCTAAGAGATTCTTCTCTGCCGTTACATAGAAAAAGTTGTAAAAATGGCTACCTACTTGTTTTAACTAACTACTACAAAGTAAATATAATTTTACCTTTCTTCCTAATTTGGGGTTTTTAGAAATTGGTGTTATTTTTTTAAAATATTTCAAATTTTAGTGCTACAGTAAAAAAAATTAAAGATTTATGGTGTAGGAAATTGATACAAAGGGGTGCCAGTTTCTGTCAGATTGGGAGTTAAAAAACCATTTGACTATTAAAAACCAGCACACTTGGTGCCGATTTTTGACAAAAATTGATACTAAAGTGTGCTAGTTTCTGATATATTTGTTTTAAACATACTGACTTGAAGTATAGGATGCATAATAATTAATTCAAACTGCACTCTTCAAACTTTTAGACATCTATCGGCATGATTTTATCTTGAACTGTACCTGTAAGCACATCCCTTTGGGTGAATTATAGCATGTATGTTAGCATTAACTCTTAAGGACAAGTTCCTAATTCCATAAGTTGAAAGTGATTACAATCACTCAACACCAATTTTGTGATTTATATTTTCTTTAAAAAGCCTGCTTTAAATATATGCCTTATTGCTTTTCCATTCAGTTTTTTCCTTTTTTTTCTTTAAAGTTTTCATTTATTTTTTATATGGTGTCACTTTTACCCAGGGATGCAAATATATGATGCATCTTTGCTTTTATTTTATAGTATATATTTAACTCTTCTAAGAGATTTAACTGCACCTACTTATTGAAGCAATAAGGATAGTAACTAATTATTGTTAAACTTGAAGGATGAACTGACACAATGATCTATGACCACCAAACTTGAACAATATAGGAGGCTTTTACCCTTCTGAAGCACCTCAAATTAGGAAAATAATGCAAATATTAAACAATGATCTTATGCTTGAGATTGGTATGCCATTCACAAACAATTTAGAGATTATACCTGTTTATAAGCATCCACATATGCAATGAAATATTAGGATCTATCCTACAACCAAGAACCTTATTGATTGTTTCATAACATCTTTCAAAAGGAATATAATAAATTTCATCAGCCTCTAAAAAAGTTAGGCCTGGATTGAGAAGGTTTGGCTATTCAAATAAATCTAAAGTAGCATCATTCAATTTAGGGTATACATTCTTTAAGAAAAATTGACTTGCTATAGCATTTTTTGTATTTTGAAACCTGCAGTCCTAACAATTAAATACAAGTAATCAAGTTGTGAATAATTAACTTGCATACCAAAAATTTCCACACTTACCATATTATAGGTTGCTCCCATTTCCTCCAATTGCTATAGAGGACATTTGTTTTTACTGGTTTCCCAAAATCATCAATCCTCATCACTAGATGTATTCCATATTTCTTTACACACCCACTTTGTCTCCATATATGCTAAGTTTATTCATAGTGAAAGAATGATTGGAATAAGAAATGTAATCCCCAAAACGATACTTACGAATTTATGATTTGGATGAGTATATCAGAACTTGAGGCTTGTATAGTATTTAACAAGAGATTATGTATGAGCAATAATTGTGATGTAACATGTAAAATGTAATGGCTTGAATACGGGATCAGCCGTGAACAGTATTTTTTAATAGTGAATAATACTTCTGAACTATAAAGTACACCTGGAGGTAAAAAATATTTTATTTGACCATAAAAAAATATTGATCACGGTTAGTCCAGGATTGAAATTTGAAGTGAAATTGAGGTTAAATAGACCTCCAAAAGTTAAAAATACAAAAAACGAAGCTATTCGATTTAAATAGTAATTAGGTTGACCTAAGTTTGATCGAACCTTTAAAAATAGTAAATGAGCTCTAAAAATTGCTAGAAATTAGATATATGCCTAAAATGATGTGTACAATCTTTTAGCTATAAAAATTTATTTTTTCGGTGACACTGGTAATTATTAAATCGGAGTGATCTGATTGAATCGAACCAGTAATAGATTTCGATTGGGTTGAAATTTTGTGTATAACCTATTTTAAATATGATAAGATTGATGAAATCAAAATTGAATTAATTTGGATTTAAAAAGTGAGATAATTACATTAAAGTGGCATCATAGGGTTGATTTTGGGCTTAAATTAGTGAACTTAGGTTGAACTAAAGCCCAAATCATTCAGCCACTATAAAATCCTATTAGGAGCTGATATTTTGGCTAGCTATCCTTATCCCTTTAGCCATCATCTTCCTCCCTTGTGGTCGAACTACCATAGTCACTTTCTCGCTCAAATTTCTTTAAGTTTTCTCTCTCTTTCTCTCTTAATACAAGCATATTAAGTGAAGTTCTACCTCTCTATATGGTTTTTTAAGATTCTAATCTTTGATTAGAGGAAGATAAGTGGGAGAAATTAAGTGGAAAAATTTAGAATATCAAAGTGAGATAAGAGAAAATCATGATTTTAATTTTATTTTAAGGTGTCTATAAGTATTTTTAGATGTCTAGAGTTCATTTATATGGTTAATTTGAGCATTTGAATTCAAAAAAGTAGTGTTCCTTATGTTAAAAAATTCGGCCATGGTAGGTTCTCCAAGTGAGGTGTAAGCTTCTAAGGCAAAAGATAAGGAAAAGGAAGCCTGGAGGAGCCTAAGCTAGTGAGAAAGGTTAATGGCTATTAAATCCATCTATTTTCCTTGAATTGACATGATTTTCCTTTATGTAACTTAGGAAAACTTAGAAAATGCATGTATAATTAAAATTGACCTTAGAATAATAATTTAGGACCTTGAATATACCTATTGGAAAGCTTAATTTGAATTAAATAAATGTGTGAGGTGAACATCCTTTGATGACCGAATGATTTCCTAAAGAAAACTAGAGTATATTTCGTGTATTTTTTATGATTTATGCCATAAAGTAAACCTAGTAATGGAATAATGTGTCCAACAATTTTTGTAGAATTTATAAAATTATTTAAGCATTTTTTAGATGAGAATTTGATTATGTACATAGTGTATTTGTTGAATTATTTTGAAATAATTCATTAATTAAGTGAAAAATGATGAATGATAGTAAAATAATTCACAAACTATACAAAAGTAATGAAAAAGTTGACTGACTGATCTATTATAATGAAAAAGTTACTAAAACTATCAAAAATATGAAAAGTGAAGTGAAATATAAGTGAATTTTGCCGTTAGTAGTGTTCAGATGGACAAAATCTAGCTCATAATATAATTGGCTAGCCATAAAGATACCTATAATGCGGTGCAAGTCGTGGTGACTTGCTTTGCTATAGTAAGATCACTAATATCCCATAATATCTAATTTGTTCTATGAAAAATGGTCCTTTAAGGTCATTTCTCTATCTTTGGTCATATGGGGTTCACATCCCTTATGTCAGGTCTGAAGATTTCTGTCAGGATTGTACTAGGGGTATAAATGTAAAAATAAGTTAAAAGTGCAAAAAGAAAGATAAAAGTAAAGTTTAGAATAAAAAATGACCTAATTGAAAAGAAATAGAAAGTTTAGGGCTACAATGATAATTTTTCCAAATATTGAAATTAATGAGTAAAAGTGATAAAGAGAATAAAAAAGGGGTAAAATAGTAATTTAGTGATCGTACTTTCTAAAATTGAACTTTTGTAAATTCGAAGGACTAAGATGTAATTTGCATGAAAAAGTTAAAACAATGATCAATTGGTAATTTTACATGTCAAAAATTGAATGGAAAGTGAAAATAAGTAAACTAGTGGCATTTTTATAATTAAAGTATAAAAGGATAATTTTGTAATTAAATGAAAAATTAAGGAATAAATTGAAAAGTTTACCAAAGTATTAGTATTAAATTGAAATGACTGTTAAGAACTTTGATAAACGTATTTTTGATATAAAATTTATGAATTTTGCATAATTAATGTAATTATGCTTGATTGGAAAATACTTTAATTGTTTAGCCACCACTGAGCATATTTAATCCTCAGCATGTAGTATTTATTGCATGTAAGTTCTGAAGAATGTGTAAAGCAGTAGTACACATAGGAGCAATTTTGAAGGAAAAAGGAGTTAGTTAGGGATTATTTCTGTATTGGCATGTATATGTTCTACAAGTTGAAGTAAAGAGGTGGTTTGTAATTACACAAATTTGTATTTATATAAATATGTATTTTGTCAAAAAGTGGATTGAATGAGTAGGATTTGAAATGGAAATGAGAATGAATTGATGAATGGATACATTATGTTTATAAACTATTGTGCCTCTGAGGGGCTATGGATTATTTGAATTGCAGATTGGGTAGGCAAGTTTATAACCATTATATTGTCGAATTTTTTGTAAAATGAATAGTAAAATTGGACAGTTATAGGTCAGCGACTAGTTAGATTTGTAAGCATGGATAGCGGATAAGAATTGGTAGCTAAGAAATTGATTAATTTAATATATGATTTTAAGGGAAATATTTTTTTTTTTGCTTAATCGCTTAAATCCGTAAGACCGTAATATTAATGGTGTTATATTTTGTGATATCAGAGCAATAGTTCAGGCAATCCTAAAATTCGAGTGGGATTAAGTGATTAATTTATCTATATATACATGCCAATTATCAGTGGAGAGGTATTTTGGGTTTAATGTGTACTTGCTCCTTTTTTTATAGTGAAAAGATGTCCTCCGATAGAGATGGACAAGTGAGGGATGGTGAAAGAAAGGCTTCCATAGGCAATGGACAACAAGAGGCCCCACAACAACAGGCTTCTTCACCAGTAGTGCCACCTCCACCCCCACAGTTGAATTTTCTTAATCCGATGGTTGACTACATTCAGTAGAGACTGCAGGCAGATCAGGGATAACTTTCTCAGACAATAATACAGGTACAACCACCAACTTTACCTAGAAAAAAACCTACTCTTAAGCAATTTAAAAGATTAAGAGCTAAGGATTTTCATTGACATAACCCATTATCACCTGCCCAAGCAAAAGAATGGCTTTTCAAGATAAAGAGATTGTTTGAAATCACAAATAGCCCACTGGAAGAAAAATTTGAAGGTATTATGGCTTTACTTCAGAGGCTAGCTTTTATCTAGTGGGACTCAGTCAGGAGGCATACCTAGTAGACCATTTAAATTGGGGATTCTTTGTGTCTCAGTTTGAAAAGAAGTACATTGGGTCAGAGTATGATGTGGAACCCCAAGGTTAAAGAACCCAAAAGCCCTTGAACATACACTTTGATGGCAAAGATCAAATCAAATAAAAACCCTCCCTATTGAACCCCCAAATAACAAGTGAATGGAAACATAAATAATTGGGATAAATAAGAAGATGAAAATGCGACAATCAAGACAATTGATAAGTAATCAAATTCTTTATGTTATAGTGATATGAGCCTAAATAGCTCATATTTAATCCATATTTTGTTACCAAAATAATATTTAGTTGTATTAAATTATGCTAGAATTAGGTGTGTTTAATATTTTTATCAAGTTTTGTGTATGTAGGAGAAAAAGGGAGAAAATTGTGAAAAAGCCCTGTCGCGAGCGCGACAGGTACCACGAGCGCGACAAGGGAAGCGTGTCCCATCACGAGCGCGACAGGAGCCGCGATCGCAATAGGAGGCGGTTAAAGGCAGTTCATGTTGAAAAGTCACTTAAAAGGACACCAAGTTTCATCAAGGGTTGCAACCATATGGAGGGGCACTTGAAGGGACTTGCTGCTTGAAAAATTATATATACCCTAGAAGTTATAATCATTAGAAGAATCTATCATTTTTATTTTTTTATTTCAAAGTATAATTAGAAGACAATAATTGTAGTTTTAGTTTTAGTTTTATGGCTTGAAGAGAAGGCAAATACAAGGAAGAAGACTACACTTGGTGAAGGGTTGAGAGATCCCCTTCTTTCATTTCTAATCTTTACTTCTTCTTTGTTATTATTATGAATTCTTTTTTAGGAATTTGAATATCAATAATCATATTTATTCATTTATCTTTCATTTATCTTTATATGTAGTATTTGCTATTAAAAGTTTATTAGTATCATTATAAGTTAAGGAAGATGACCTTCAATGTGCAATTTCTTCTCTGAAAATCATCATAATGGTCATAAATAAGGGAGTTAGCGAGAGCAACGTCTTATTGAAAATTAATAGGAAATTCATTATCAAAGCATAGTTTGAGAGATCATATGTGGAGATAGTTGTTGTAGGTTGGTTTTTATTCTTTGAATGTGTGTTTATGTAATTCTTGTCTAAATGTGAGAGCTGCGATTTAGAACCATAAATGCATGTTTAAGGCATAATCTAGTCTAGATGCGAGAGCTGCGATATAGAACATTATTCTAACTTGGCTTGCTTGATAAAGATTGAATTATAAATAAGAGAAAAAGATCAAATTCCATAATTATGTATATGTTATATTCATCATATTCATAAGTCTTCTTGGATTATCATTAAAGTAGAAAAATATTTAATTTAGTGTAGTGTAGTTTTAATAATAATTTTAATTTGTAAATTAACGAGCATTATAAACAAGATTAAAATCAAGTAGTAATAGTGTACAATATTGATCAACATTCCTCGTGGGATCGATATCTGAAGTACTATAATCGGTACATCGTATACTTGCGGTATTTAAGATTTTAGAAAAAGCATATCATATAGAAAAGAAAAGCAAACAACCTCATAATTCTCAATAAAGAATTCGGCCAAGCCTTGAAGAGAAACCTCTCAAAAGTTTAGTCAATCCAAATCTTAATTTTACAACCTATGATAACCTATTTTTAGCCTCCAAACCCTAAGGGAATGGGTATACATAAGTCCAATAGGTTTAAAACACTAAATCCTACCTAAAATAGGCTAAAACAACTACTTAAAATCCAACTAAAGTAAAGTAACGAATTTGGGCTTGTTTTAGATAGGTCCAAGTGTCTTATTTAAGAAAATAAGCCTTAATTAAGATACTTAAGTTACACTTTTAATGAAGTCACATGTCTCACTTAAATAAAAGCCTAAAAATGAAAGACTAACTAATACCCCAAATAACTAAATAAATCTTTTAAAAGAAAGCCCATACCTAGGCTAATAATTTACAACTTAAATGAATCATGTGACTTTTAAATGAAGCACATGGCTTGTACAATTAAAGCCCAAAGTTATTAAGCCCTTGATGGCTTAAATTGGTCCAATTACTTCACTTGCTTCCAAAAGCTAAGTACTTTAAACTTGTGATGTTGATTGATGAAATCATCATGAATTTCCTCCCTATGGTCGTATCAGAGTATAAGGCAGTAATGCATGATGCCTCCTCGAGGCTTAAATAGGGGAATATGTCAGTGGTTGGGTATGAGCACAAGTTTGGGCGCTTGAGTGCTTATCTGGATAAGAGTCAATCCACGAAAAAGAAATTGTATCAGAGGTTTGAAAGAGGATTGCATATAGAGCTTAGATAGATCATTGGGACCTAGAAATACTCTGATTTGAGGGCCACGGTTGAGGTTGTAATTAAATTAGAAGCCATTTAGATAGAAAAAGCTGACAAGAAGTTCAGGTTTCAGCAAAAAAGCAAATAAGGATAGTCTAGAGGTAAGGGAGGTTAGGATAAGAAGTCCAACGGATCTCCAATATCTTAGGGTCATCCACCAGCTGCTGTAGGCCGAGGTTAAGGCAGTGCACCCCGTGGTAGGGCACCAGTTACATCAGTAGCCAGTGCATCCCAAGATAGGGACAATGATACAGTAGTAGCCAATGATCACTATGGTAAAATCCATCTTGGGGAGTGTAGGTATTTGACTGGAGCATACTTTAGGTGTGGCTCTAAAGATCATCGGATCAAAGACTGTTCTGTAGTATAGATTGCTTCAACCACATCACTAGCACTTGGTATTGGGTTTTCTGCACCAAAAGGTTGAGGTAGGGGAGTTGCCCACATCACTCCAACATCTTGATCAACTGGGCAATCATCCCGGGGATAAAGGTGAGCTGTGGGTCAAACCTATATAGTTAGGGCCAGAGAGGATGAGGATGCTCCATATATGATAGTGGGTAAATTCCTCTTGTTATCTGATTCAGTACATGCTTTAATAGATTCTAGTTCTATTCATTCATATATTAACACTAATTTAGCATGGGATAAAGGGATGAGAGATGCATGTTTAGACCAGGATATCTTGATAAGTAATCCTTTGGGATATAGTGTAGTGGTAAATAAGGTATACAAACAGTGTCCTATTAGTGCCCAGGATCATGTATTCCTGGCAAATTTGATTGACCTGCCATTTCACGAGTTTGATGTGATTGTGGGGATGGATTGGTTATCAACCCACCAAGCTATAGTCGACTGCAAATGAAAAAGGGTCACTTTAAAGGTTGAGGGGGGTCAGGAGATCACAGTTGTAGGTGTGAGAATCGACTTCTTATCTGATGTGATTTCTGCTACAGCTGCTAAAAGATTGATCAGAAAAGGGTGCATAGCTTACTTGTGTTATGCAGTGGAGGCAAAAAGAGATAGTCTAAAGGTGTCAGAAGTGCCTACTATCAGAGAGTTCCTTAATGTGTTCCTTGATGAGTTATCAAGCTTACCACATGACAGAAAAGTGGAATTCTCTATTGATGTTGCTCCAGGCACTGCTCCTATCTCCACTGCTCCTTAAAGAATAACACCAGCAGAATTAAAAGAATTGAAGATTCAACTACAGGAACTGCTTGACAAAGAATTTATTAGACCCAGTATTTCTCCCTAGAGAGCACCAGTCCTATTTATGAAGAAGAATGATAGGACACTCCGATTGTGTATTGGCTATAAATAGCTGAACAAGGTGAATATTAAGAACAAATATCCCCTTCCTCACATTGAAGATTTGTTTGATCCATTAAAGGGAGTGGATGTATTCTCAAAGATTGATTTGAGATCGGGTTATTACTAGATGGCAATGAAAGAAACAGATGTGCCCAAGACTACTTTTCGCACTAGATGTGATCATTATGAGTTCTTGGTCATACCGTTTGGGCTTTCAAATTCACCAGCCGCCTTCATGGATTTGATGAATATAATTTTTCACCCTTATTTGGACTAGTTTGTGGGGATCTTTATTGATGATATCCTGGTGTATTCCAAGACACTGAAAGAGCATGACAAGCATCTAAAGATTGTTTTGTAGACCTGGAGGGAAAAGCAATTGTATGCCAAGTTCAGCAAATGTAATTTTTGGCTGAATGAAGTATCCTTTCTAGGTCATGTGGTATCTACGGAAGGCATAAGGTGGATCCTTCAAAGATTGAAGCAATTCTTCGGTGAAAGCCACCTAAAAATGTTACAAAAGTGAGGAGTTTCCTAGATTTAGCCAGATAGTATAGGAGATTTATAAAGGGCTTCTCCACCATTGTAGTTTCTTTGACTCGACTATTACAGAAGCATACTAAGTTTGTATAGACTGACAGATGCCAATAATGCTTTGAAAATCTTCAAAGTATATTGATAAAAGCTCTTATTCTTATTTAACCTAAGTCAGACAAAGATTTTGTGATCTACAGTGATGCCTCCAGAAATGGTTTAGGCTACGTATTGATGCAGGAAGGCAAGATGATTACTTATACCTCCCGATAGCTTAAGACTCATGAGAAGAATTATCCTACTCATGATCTGGAGCTAACAACCATTATTTTTGCTTTGAAAATTTGAAAGCATTATTTGTATGGTGAAAGATGCTACATCTATTCAGATCATAAAAGCTTAAAATATTTGCTTACTTAGAAGGAACTCAACTTTAGACAGAGACACTGCTTAGAGTTGATTAAAGATTATGACTGCTTTATTAACTACCATCCATGAAAAGTTAATGTAGTGGCTGATGCACTTAGTAGGAATTTCATATCAGGTAATGTGAATGATTTCAAATGAATATGTTTAAATGATTGATAAGTATTATTGATTGATGATAATGTTTGCAGCTTTTTGAGCTATGAATGTCAATTTGAGTTTGGCACCAGATAGAGCCTTATTAGTTGAAATCCAAGTGAAGCCTGACTTTGTGCATCAGGTGAAGATGACTAAGAAGCAAGATGATTAATTGATAGCTATTGTGAACAAACTTAAGGATAGTAGTGATGGAGACTATTCCCTGAATGATGATGGTAGTTTCTACTACAAGAAAAGACTATGTGTTCCAGATCAAGAGGAATTGAAGAAAAGCATCCTTATTGAAGCTCACCATAGTAGTTATGCCATACATCCTAGACGTAACAAGATGTACCAAGATTTAAAAGCTTATTATTGGTGGCCAGGTATGAAGCGAGATGTGATAGAGTTTATAAGTAAATGTTTGATATGTCAACAAGTGAAAGCAGAGCACTATGTTCCTTCAAGATTGTTTCATCCCGTTTTGATACCAAAGTGGAAATGGGACAAGGTGACTATAGATTTTGTAACTATATTACCTGTGACTCAAAGGAAACATAATGTTATTTGGGTGATCATTGACAGACTCACCAAATCTGATCATTTCTTGCCAGTGCAAATGGATTATCCTTTGATCAAACTGGCAAAAATCTAAATCAATGAGATAATCAGATTGCATAGAGTGCTATCATCCATTATTTTTGATAGGAATCCTAGATTTACTTCCCGTTCATGTAAAATTCTGCAAAAAGCTCTAGGTATAAGGCTCTATTACAGCACAACACTTCACCGTTAGATAGATGGTCAATTATATCGGGCGATTTAGATATTGAAAGATATGTTGTGATGCAGTGTACTAGAGTTTGGTAGCAGGTTGAAAAAATACTTATCTTTAGCAGAGTTTGCCTACAACAATAGCTACCAATCCAGCATAAAGATGGCTCTTTTTGAAGCTTTGTATGGAAGAAAATGCAAAACTCCTTTGTGTTGGATAAAACTGAGTGAAAAGAAGCTGGTAGGATTTGACTTGATCCGTGACTCTCAAAGAGAAAGTGCGGGTCATCAAAGGTAGATTGAAAGAAACCATGGATCACTAGAAATCCTATGCAGATCTGAAGAGAAAAGATATAGAGTTCCAAGTCAGAGATAGAGTTTTCCTGAAGGTATCTCCATGAAAAAAGGTTCTGATATTTGGCAAGAAGGGCAAGTTAAGTCTAAGATTCATTGGCCTTTATGAGATACTTCAGCTAGAGGGTCATGTAGCTTATCGGTTGAAGCTACCATCAGAGTTAGAAAAGATGCATGATGTGTTTCACGTGTCAATGCTCCGTAGGTACAGATTCAATCCTAGTCATGTGATCACACCATAAGAAATCCAAGTGTAGGTCGTTATGACCTATGAAGAAAGACCAGTGAATATCCTAGCTAGGGAGATCATACAGCTTAGAAATAAATAGGTTCCACTAGTGAAGGTACTATGGTACCATCACAATGTGAAAGAAGCTACATAGGAACCCAAGGTTGCAATGAGACAACAGTACCCTCTGCTTTTCGATACAGGTGAATTTTAAGGATGAATTTTTTTTAATAGGGGAGAATTGTAATGGCCTGAATATTGGATCAACCGTGAATAGTATTTTTCGATAGTGAACATACTTTTTGGGCTGTAAAATACACTCGGAGGTGAAAAATATTTTAATTGATCATCAAAAAATACTATTCACGGTTAGCCTGAAGTTAAAATTTGAAGTAAAATTGAGATTAAATAAGACTTCAAAAGTCAAAAATACGAAAAAGAAGCGGTTCAGTTTAAATAGTAACTAGGTTGTTTTAGGTTTGATCGAGCCTTTAAAAATAGTAAACGAGCTCTAAAAATTACCAAAAATTTTATATGTGCCTAAAATGATATGTAAAATTTTTTGTCTATGAAAAGTTAATTTTTCGGTGACACCAGTGATTGTTAAATTGGACCGATATGATTGAATCAGACTAGTAACGAACTTTGATTGGGCTAAAATTTTGTATATAGTTTATTTTAAACATGATAAGAATGATAGAATCAAAATAAAATTGATTTGGATTTCGATTTCAATTTGAAAAGTGAGAGAATTACAGGAAAGTGGTATAATAGACTTGATTTTAGGCTTTTAGGCCTAAATTAGTGGATTTGGGTTGAACTAAAGCCAATCCATTCAACCACTATAAAAGCCTATTGGGAGATGATATTTTTGCCACCATCCTCATCCCTTCAGCCATCATCTTCCTCCCTTGTGGCCAAACCACCATAGTCACTTTCTCTCTTAAATATTTTTAAGTTTTCTCTCTCTTTCTCTCTCAGTTCAATCATATTAAGTGAAGTTCTACCTCTATAGATGATTTTTAAGCCTTTATTCTTAGATTAGAGGAAGATAAATGGGAGAAATCAAGTGAAAAAGCTCAGGGTATCAAAGTGAGATAAGAGAAAATCATGGTTTTAATTTTATTTTAAGGTACCTAGAGTTCATTTATGTGGTTAATTTAAGCATTTGAGATCAAAAAAGTAGTGTTCCTTATGTTAAAGAATTTGTCCATGGAAGGTTCTTCAAGTGAGGTGCAAGCTTATAAGGCAAAAGGCAAGAAAAATGAAGCCTAGATGAGCCTAAGCTAGTGAGAAAGGTTAGTGACTACTAAATCCATCTATTTTCCTTGAATTGGCATGATTTTCCTTTATGCAACTTTGGAAAAATTAGAAAAAATGCATGTATAATTGAAATTGACCTTAGAAAAATGATTTAGAACATTGAATATGCCTATTGGAAAGCTTAATTTGATTTAAATGAATGTGTGAGGTGAAAATCCTTTGATGGCCGAATGATTTCCTAAACAAAACTAAAGCATATTTCGTGTATTTTTTATGATTTATGCTATAAAGTAAACCTAGTAATTGAATCATGTGTCCATGAATTTTTGTAGAATCTATGGAAATTACGTAAGCATTTTTTAAAAGAGAATTTGATTGTGTACATAGTGTATTTATGGAATTATTGTGAAATAATTCATTAATTAAGTGAAAATGATAAATTATAGTAAAATAATTCACAAGCTATGCAACAGTAATTAAAAAATTGACTGACTAATCTATTGTAATGAAAAAGTTACTGAAATTGTCAAAAATCTAAAAAGTAAAGTGAAATATAAGTGAATTTTTCTCTTAGTAGTGGTCAAACGGTCAAAATCTAGCTCACAATGTAATTGGCTAGCCATAGGGACATCTATACCGCGGTGCAAGTCATGGCAACTTGGTTTGCTATGGTAGGATCACTGATCTCACATAGTATCTGGCCTGTTCTATAAGAAATGGCCTTTTGGGATCATTTCTCAATCTGTACTATAGCCATGTGGGATCCACATCCTGTATATCTGATCTGAAGATTTCTACCTGGATTATATTAGGGGTATAAATGTAAATATAAGTTAAAAGTGCAAAAAGAAAGGTAAAAATAAAGTTTAGAATGAAAAATGACCTAATTGAAAAGAAATGAAAAGTTTAGGGGTAAAATGATATGTATCCACCATCAACTAATGATCATTTAAAGATGCCTAGTGGTTTAATTATAAGATGACATGCTAAGAAGCTAAAGATGGCCATGTCATCTTATGTTCAAGGCTTTGTTACTCAAGAACTTAATGAAGATGCCTTTGAGAAGTGTTACGAAGAACTTGAAGGCAAGCATAAAGTACTTAGCCTTTTGGAAGCAAGACAAGGAATTGGGCAAGCTTAAGCCATCAAGGGCTTTAGTAATTTTGGGCTTTAGTTATGCAAGTCATATGCTTCATTTAAAAGTCACATGACTTATCTAATTTGTATTTCAATGGGTTAGGCGTGTGGGCTTTCAAGTTAGGTTTATTCTAGTTATTTTGGGTTTTAACTAATCTTTTTTTTGGGCTTTAATTTTCGACCTATAAGATTTATTAATTAGTTTTGTTTCAAGTGTGTTTAAAACTTATGAATTTTGGCTTATTTGGCTTGTAAAAGCCTAAGAAAATTCGTGTAAGGCCTTATTAGTATTTAAATTAGGGTTTTAAAGAGTGAATTAGGGTTAGCCACCTTATAAATAGGCTAACCTAGGTTGTAAACTTTAGATTTGAATCAATTATAAACTTTGAGAATTTTTCTCTTGGCTTAGCTGAAATTCTTTAAAGAGATTGTGAGTTTGCTTGCTTTCTTTCCTATTGCATCAAGAATTAGGATTACTTATCAATCATTTGATTGTGGCATTTTCTTAATCTTTTTATCCTGATTATTTGCATTTTCATTCACGTATTGTTTGGGGGTTCAATAAGGAGGGTGTTTGTCTTCTTTGTGTTTTGAGATCAAAACGTATGTTAAGGGATTTCGGGTTCTTTAACCTTGGGATTCCGCATCATAAAACGGTAATTTTTCCAAATGTTGAGATTAATGAGTAATAGTGATAAATAAATGAAAGGATAAAATGATAATTTAGTGATCATGTTGTTTAAATTTGAACTTTTATAAATTCAAAAGACTAAGATGTAATTTTGCATGAAAAAGTTAAAACAAGGATCAATTGGTAATTTTGCATGCCAAAAATTGAATGAAAAGTGAAAATAAATAAACTAGTGCCATTTTTGTAATTAAAGTATAAAAAGAGTAATTTTGTAATTAAATAAAAATTAAGAACTAAATTGAAAAGTTTACCAAAGTATTGGTATTAAATTGAAATAACTGTTAAGAACATTGATAAATGTATTTTTGATAGAAAATTTATGAATTTTGCATAATTAATATAATTATACTTGATTGAAAAATACTTTGATTGTTTAGCCACCACTGAGCATATTTAATACTCAACATGTAGTATTTACTGCATATAGGTTCTGAAGAACGTGTGGAGCAGTAGTACACAAATGAGCAATTTTGAAGGGAAATGAGTTAGTTAGGGATTATTTCTGTATTAGCATGTATATATTTTATAAGTTAAAGTAAATAGATGGTTTATAATTAATCAATTTTGTATTTATGTAAATATTTATATTGTTAGAAAGTGGATTGAATGAGTAGGATTTAAAATGGAAATGAGAATAAATGGATGAATGTATACATTATGTTTATAAACTGTTATGCTTCTGAGGGGCTATGAATTGTTTGAATTGCAGGTTGGGTAGGCAAGTTTATAGCCATTATATTGCCGAATTTTTTGTAAAATGAATAGTAAAATTAGACATTTATAGGTCAACGAATAGTTGATTTTGTAAGCATGGATAGTTAACAAGAATTAGTAACTAAGGAATTGATTAATTTAATATATGATGTTAAGGAAAAAAAATTTCTTAATCGCTTAAATCCTTAAGACTGTAATGTTAAAGGTGTCATATAAAACCAATAATACACTGGACTAATCTAAGAAGCAAGTTAACAATAATAA
Organism: Excoecaria agallocha; assembly: GCA_037975025.1. Taxonomy (NCBI): domain Eukaryota; kingdom Viridiplantae; phylum Streptophyta; class Magnoliopsida; order Malpighiales; family Euphorbiaceae; genus Excoecaria; species Excoecaria agallocha. The sequence goes on along the minus strand of CM075807.1, from coordinate 70,356,348 downwards.
TCCAGGACAAAGACTATAAAGAGATAACAACAACAAGCAGATAATTTAAGATAATAGAGTTTTTTCAATAATCAAGCGCAGTAATTTTTTTAAAAAAATTAGCTCAAATATTGGCACATTTTGGTGCCAGTTTTTTTATAGTCAAATGGTTTTTTCATGTGAGTCCTACTCTGAAAAAAATTGGCACCCCCTTATGTCATTTTTTGACACCTCAAATCTCTATTTTTTTTACTGTAGTACCAAAATTTAAAATATTTTAAAAAATAACCCTAGTTTTTTTATAAAAAATCCTAATTTGTTATTTTGCTTCTATACATGACACCTTTATTTCATTTTAAATAGAAAAATCATTTATGATACAATTAGATTGGAATCTCAATCACTAATTAGAGGAATAGCAAATTGAAGCATTTTATTTTATTTTATTTGCAAAAAAGAAATTATACTATATGCATGGAAATATGCCTTCATATTACCAAAATCACTTGAAAAGTAACAAATCTATCATGGCAAGCATGTGATCTTTGACTGAAAAATCGATGGCATAGAACTATGTGTTATAGGTCCCAAAAATAGTCAAGATAGGGGATGAATTGAGTGTCTTAAATTTTTTTGACCTTTTTTAATGGAACAAAATTATATGCAAATGTAAAATTCTGACGATAAATACAGAATTGCAATACAAAAATTATACCAAATTTCTACAATTTTTTTTAGTTAAAAGCTCAAAAATAATTATAAAAATATGTGTGTAAGATTTTTTTATGAATATTTCAAAAATAGTTTAACAGAATTTTGAAAACACAAGTTCCAAAATGTTAAACAGAATTGTAGAAAATAAAGTAGAACAGAGCAGAAAAGCAAACACATAGAATTTATAGTTGTTTGACCTCAATGCCTACATCCATTCCTTAACAATCATTCTTGAATTTTCTCTTCACTCTTAACTCTTTTAAGGGCAAGAGTCAAAGCCAATATATAATCTTAGTTATGTATATCTTCCCACAATCTTTTTCCAAATTCAAAGATGTAAAAACGTTTACTATACTTCTTTCTTAGGTTTTAACCAATCCAAACTCACAGGCTTTCACAATATAAATTCCTCACAAACAATTACAATAGAAGATATAATCAAATTGAAAATGATATATAAAGAATTAAGTGTAAAAGATATGAAAAATGAGATAGAAAAATTTAAGATTTACTCTTAAGATGTAAAATTTTTTTCAACTCATATCTAACCTTCTAATAGGTGTAACAATATATACTTATATCCAAAAACTCAGTTCTAAGTTTTAGAAATTGAAAATAGCCATTTATGGCCGTTGAAGGGCAAAACAAACAAAACAGACAAAAACTAGTGGTTATTTTATCTTGTAGCGAAATCTAGATTTTGTCTAGAAATTGACATTGTTTAAAAATTCAATTTCTAAAGGTCCATTTTCTAATGAAATAATTTTTGACGAACCATTTTTTGAAAAAAATCAATTTTGACTAAAAGCTCATTTTCTAACTATAAAACTTTTTTATGCAATTTTAAAACTTAAAATATGTATGTATGAATAGAGAATTATGTTTCAATTGATATTACATTTTGATATCCTAATTTCCTACATACTAAGGCATTCTTCAATTTTGACTTCTTGTATCCATGCTTAAAGCATCTCAATCCTAATTTTTTGATATTTGCATAAGAAAATATATAAACATTCCTGCAGAAATAAATCAGAACAGATTTCACAATATAGTTTATTTAAGATTTGATTATCATCAAAATTAGAATGTAACCTTAAGCTAACATATGCTAGTGGTTATGCCCTAGGCCAAGCATATGACCCTTTATGTAATGTCATATTTCATTCTATAAAATGGGTTTTCTTCACATTAATATATTATTGGCATGTTACATCATAATAATGTTTGTGAATAACAATCTAATGTTATTATAGTTATCTCTAGTCATTTATCATTAAAGTAATAATGATAAATTAAGACTAGTATAGATTTGATTGATAATCATGAGATGATTATATATGGTGATATAAATCAAACTTATAGGTACTTGTTAGAGAACAAGGTACTGGATAAACTCGTTATGAGATACTACATGGGTTAATGTCATTATTGATCTCATAATAATTATGTTATTAAATTTTTAAACTTGAGATTATCATTGTTTCTTACATGAGGAACATTATATTTTGACATAATCAAACATTATCTTTAATTGGATAATCATAAAGGTTATGATTGGACAGAATGAGAATTATGCAGAGAATAATGAATAATCAAGATGGAATTTGTCTCTTTCTCATGAGAGAGATATCTATTGAGCCCATCGATAAGTAAGACGGAGAAATGCATAGCCTTACTCAAATAAATTGATAAAGTGATCAATATCATTTGATATTATCGGTCTACTTAGTGATTGAAAAATTATATGTGTAAATTATATAAGTTTGATATGGATCATGATTTATATCCAAACAATATATCATGTGACAAAGAATTATAGCACATTTTATTGATTAGGTTAATTTGAATTATCTATATTCATATTATTTAGATAGTCATAATGTCTTGCTAAAAGCCATTTATAACTTTTGGATCCATTACTTGATTGGGGCCTACTGTCAATATAATATTAACCTAGTGGGTTGTACATGTAGAATGTGATGAACAACTAAGAGTTTATTTTGGCATTTCAAATTTTAATTTGTCATACATAAAATTCAAAATAATTTTTTAAAGAAAAATTATAATTCTTATTTTGAATAAGAAATAATATATATATATATATATATATTCTCTCTCTACAAATTAAGGTTAAGCTACCATATATGTATATAGACATATGTGTGTTTTAAAATCCTAAGAAGTATTAGAATAGAAAGTAAGCCATCATTTTCAAGAGAGGAGAAAAACATTTCCATCACTTTTGAGAAAAGGAACAAAAACATAAACCCTAGCCACCAAAGGAAAGGAGCTAGCACTCCAGGCAGTAACAATCATCATGGTCGACTGTGGATACCAGTAAAGGATATTCTTTTCCATTGAGCAGCACTTGATAATTTGTATTTTTGCACTTCAACTGGTTAGTAATTATATATCTAATCCCTTTTGAATCAATTGGATCACATAGATCCTGATGGATTTTGTATTTTTTTGTTGCAGTTTTATTTATTTTATTATACTGAAACCCACAAAACTCAACACCATGGCAATCCTAACAACAATCAATTTGATGCCTTGAATCTATCCCTCTTCCTCGGTGCCGATGCTAGTCCCATCAATGTTCATGTTGGCCTTTCTAACGCTAGTTCTGTTTGGAAAACTTTTTTAACTTAGCCTTTTATCCTATTTTGGAATTTTTTTCCTTTTAGAATCCGATTTTAAGGGTCTATTTACTTACAAAAAAACTATTATAGTTTTTTAGAAAAATTTTCCATAGAAAAGAAAATAGAGATTATTTTTATTTTAGTCAATTTTTCTAAAATAAAGAATAAAAAATGGATTTTTCAGTTTATATATATACACACACATACATATTTATATGTATGTGTATGTGTATGTAGTACATACATGCATATGGATATGTATATATATGTATGTATGTATATATATTTATATATGTGTATACATACACATTCATATACATATGTATGTATGCATGCGCATACATATACATAAACTACAATAAAATTTAATTTTACCGACGAAATTTTGCATTTTACTAACAGAAAAAGCTCTTATCGAAGGTTTTTAACGAATTACCAACGGAATGCTTCCATCGGTAAAACACTCGTAAGTAAAAATTTACAGGTAGACCTAAAACTTTCTCCATCCGAATATGAACTGAAGTGTCTTTCTATCTAGGTAAAGTCACAAAATTTGTTGCTAACTTATATCTGTTTAAAAAATACTATTCATTTCACCAAAAATCCGAATAATATAATGGCTATATACTTATTAGCCTCTTGAAAAACAAACAAGTTACAAAGGCACAACAATTTATAGCAAACATATATATACATTCATTCACATATCAACCACATCCATTTAATCACTTTCCTGACAGATCATCTATTTACAATCACATCCATTAACTTATCAAAAGCAGTGCAATCTTTTACTTCAATACCTAAATATATATATACATGCCAAAACCACTAAATAATTATAACCATTTTTTTCTCTTTAGACTTCGCTCTGCTGTGTACCATGCTCCAGTTACTCTTCAAAACCTGCACGCAGTAAACACTACGTGCTGAGCATTAAACATGCTCAGTGGTGATTATGAATCGAAAAATTTTCCAAACAAATATAATCACATTAATTATGTTAAATATCATTCATTTCTTATCAAAAGCATTTTTCAATAATTTTAATAGTATTTTCAAGGCATTATTAAAATTTTGGCAAACTTTTCACTTTGATCCTAAACTTTTCAATTTATTACAAAAATATCATTTTTGTAATTTAATTACAAAATTACTATCACTTTTCTTATTTTCATTTTTTAATTGACTTTTGGCATATGTAGCAATCTATTAAGATTGACTTTGACTTTTTATGTAGAATTTTTTATTTCATCAATCGAATATAATTATCATTTTATTTGGCATTTTATACTGTTAATTGCCACTAATATGGCAAAATTTTCAATTCAATTCCCAATTTTTCACTTAATTACAGAGTTATCATTTTTACACTTTAATTACGACTTTGCCATTAGTTTATTTATTTTCACTTTGACTTTTTAATTATTTATCAAAATACAATTATTAATGCTTTTAACATTCTATACCAAGTAATCTCATTACTTTGGTAAATTTTTTAATTAAGTCTTTAATTCTTCATTTATTTACAAAAATATCCTTTTTACTCACTTTTATTGCAAAATTGCCACATTGACATTTTTAATGGCAAAATTGTCATTAACTTGCTAATTTTTACTTTTCATTTGACTTTGGCTTACAAAATTTCTATCAAGTATTGTTTGAACTGTTCATACAATATTTCATTTTTAGTCCTTAATTTCTCAGTTAATTATGGTATTACCATTTTTATATTTTTAATCACAATATTAGCACTATTTTTCATATTTTTCATTTTCAAAGTAATAATTGGCATACAATATGCCAATTGGTCATCATTTTGAATTTTTCATGTAAAATTACGTTTTAGTCTTTTCTCTTTACAAAAGCTTATATTTAAGTTGTTTGGTCGTTAAATTTTTATTTTACCCTTATAAAATATTTTCTCATCCCTTTTGCTTATTAAGTTCAATTTTTGAAAAAATTATATTTTTGCTCCTAAAATTCTTACTTCTTTCAATTAGGTCATTTTCACTTTTAACTTTCACTTTTAGCTTTCTTTTTTATAATTTTTGACTTATTCTTATCAATATGCCCCTAGTACAATCCTGCTAGAAATTTTCAGATAGGATATACGAGACGTGAACCCTACAGGGCCACATACAGATAAATTCAAAAATGATCCCGAACGACCAAGTCTCACATATCAGATATCGGAACAGATAGATACTATGGCGATTAGAGATCTTATTATAGCAAAATAAGTCGTCGTGACTTGCATAGTAGTATAGGGTGTCCCTATGGCTAGCTAATCATATCCTGAGCAAGACTTTTACTGCTTGACTATTGCTAAGGGCAAAATCACTTACTTTCAAAATAATTTTCAAATTTTCAACAATTGTAATTACTTTCAAAATATTTTTCAGATTTTAAACAATTTTAATTACTTTTTCAAAATAGTACATTTTGCCCGTCAATCTTTTTTTTATACTTTTTACTGTTCAGTAGCTTTGTCTTTTTTATTATTTTGATAGTCATTTTTTTTCAGTACTTTACATGCAGTTTGTGAATTATATCATCATAATTCACCAATTTCTCATCGATTTATGAATTATTCTTTGATAATTCAGTATTTTCCATTTACGCTTTATTTCACCTTTCAGACTTTTAACAGTTTCTTACTTTTTCTATCCAGTATTACGGTTGTTTGAAGTTTTCAATGCTTTTATATGATTTGTGAATTATTTTACAATAATTAACTATTTTCTTATCGAATTATGAATTATTTTTTAATAATTCATCATGATCACTTTACACACTATACTTTTTTATTTTAATACACCGGTCAATCTTTTCATCACCTTTGGATCAATTATGAATGATATCAATATTTCTTATTTATTATCATTTTAAGGCATAAATTAGCAAAAATAAACAAAATATACCTTGTTTCACTTTAGGTAAAATTTCATCATACAAAATTAATTCAATCAAATTAAGCTTAGATTTAAGAATAATTAAGGTCCAATTTCATTTCTCTAAAGCCAATTTCAATTGTTCATATTTTTCCTATAGTTTCCCTAAGTTATATAAAGGAAATTCCATACAAAATAAGGAAAATTGGAGGATTTCATAGTCGCTTACCTTTCTCACTTGCTTTAGCCTCCTTAGGATTTCTTTTTCATGCCTTGAACCAAAGAAATTCATTTATCACCATGGAGAACCATAAGGGGCCAAAAATCCTAACAAAAGGAACACCATGATTTCAATTTCTTTAGCTCAATTTGACCTCAAAAATGTACTCTAGGCACCTAAAAACCCTTATAGGCACCCTTAAACAAAATAAAAATCTTGAATTTTACATACCTTAATTTGACCTCTAAGCCTTTTCCACTTGATTTCTTTTGCTTCCTTTCCTCAAATCAAAAGATTGAGGCTACTAAGATGATCTAGAGAGGCTTTAGATAATCTCTAATGCTTGGATCTAAAGAAAATGAGTGAAGAATTTGAAGGAATATAGAGAGAAAGAGAGAAAGTGGAATTCGATCACTAATGGAGGAAGAGGAACTAAAGAAGATGATGAAAGCCATGAATTTCACTGTTTTTTTCTCCTTTTTATAGTGGCTTTGGGTGGGTTGGGCTTGGTCCAACCAAAGCCCACTCATTTAAGGCCCAATAACAAAAAATAAAGTTCATTTTGCAATTTTTTTATAATTATCATCCTTCCCAAATCCAAATCACTCTAAAATTATTTTCTATCATTCTTATTATATCAAAAATAGGCACTTAAACTTACACTCAATTTCAGTCAATGATTTATTACCCTGCTTTAGTCTCCAAAAGGCATCAAGCAACGCTATTTATATTCTGACCTAACTGCAGTCTCTGCTGTATACAATCAATCATCAAATTGAGGAAATCAAATGTGAGGGTGGAGGCAATACCACTGGTGAAAAAGCCTACTACTATAGGCCTTATACTGTACAATACCAATGGATGCCTCACAATCACCAGCCCCCATCAGACGATCTCAGTCAGATGACAACTTTTCATTTTAAAACTAAAGGGAGCAATTACACATTAGACTCCTAACACTTATCCACTTACAATTGGCATGTATATACAGATAAACCAATCACTAATCCCACTCCGATCTGAAAACCGCTTAAACCTTTGCTTTAATACCACAAAATGTAACACTCTTACTGAAACAATCTTTCAAATATGGAATTAAGAGGTAAGCTAAAAAAATTTTTTGTACATCGTAAACTTAACCAAATAATTCATTGGTCAACAATACTTATCCATTATTCAAATTTACTACTAATTTGTTGCTGACTTATATCTATCTAAAAAATACTATTTATTTTACCAAAAATTCGACAGCATAATTACTACATAATTACTAGCCTTTTGAAAAACATACAAGTCATAGCCTTTCAGAGGCACAACAATTTATAGCAAACATATATACACATTCATTCACATATCAAACACATCCATTCAATCCACTTTCCTGACAGATCATATATTTACAATTGATGGAATATGACATGGCATTTATATGATGATCATGCAGCTAAAAAATAATAAAATTCGATCATACATGCCAAACAATTCCATAACAAGAATCGAAACATGCAATTTTAAGGTTTTAAAACTTACAACTTTAGATACACTTCAAGATTTGATTTGATGATGACAAGCAACCAAACAGGATATGTCAGCCTTGGATCTTCACCACCAATGCCAAAGGAACAGTCTTTACTCCACTCCTCTCTATGTTCACACACACAATTGCAATGACAGTTTAAAATCGAGATTGCTATCTCTCTATTTAAGTATTGTGTAATGGCAAAGGATTGAAGCTACAAGATTTGATCTTGTACTTCTTTTTGGTGCTATTATTGCCCAAGAACACAAGAGAATGAGGAAGAATCCTTTCTCTTTGTGAATTCGGACAAGAGAATTTTTGAGAGACAGAGAACAAGTTTCACGCCACCACCACTACTAAGGTTTTTAATTTTCTCATTCAATATATATATGTCATTTAATTTTAAGTGATAATTCTGAAATCCACTACCTCAAGATAGTTAATTTAGCCTTAATCACTTCCTAAAATCAAGTGACATATATTAATTCAAACTCCTTTGAATTTAAAATTCAAATTAATTTGAAATAAAACATAAGATATTTTAATCTAATAAATCACTTAATTAAAGAATTATACATGTGCCGAAATTCACTTGAATTTTATCTTGGAATTTCAGTCACACCATCCCATATTCAAGTGATTTAATTTGATTAAAATTCCTTTAGGCTTTAATACTTAATTAATTAAATTAATACGAGATAATTAACTAATTGAAATTAAACCTTGTGGGCTGATTTAGTTGGAGTACGATTTAGTAAAAACGCAGCAGTTTCTAATGCATAACCCCAAAAAGAGACAGGAAGATTAGCTTGACTCATCACAGATCGAATCATGTCCAACAGTGTTCGATTTCTCCTTTCGGACACACCATTCCATTATGGCATTTCGGGAGGAGTGAGTTATGAAATAATACCACACTCCTTTAGATGACCGTCAAACACTTGGCTTAAGTATTCGCCACCTCGATATGATCGAATGGCTTTTATACTTCTGCCAAGTTGGTTTTCTACTTCGTTCTTAAACTCTTTGAATTTCTCAAAATTTTTAGACTTATACTTCATTAGATAGACGTAGCCATATCTATTGAAGTCATCTGTGAAGGTTACGAAGTAGCTAAAACCACCTCTTGCTTGTGTACTTAAAGGTCCACATACATCAGTATGTATTAGTTCCAATAAGTCATTAGTCCTCTCACCTTTCTTGTTAAAAGGACTCTTTGTCATTTTTCCATGCAAACATGGCTCGCATGTGTCATAAGACTCTAAGTCGAATGACCCAAGCACTCTAGTTTTGTGGAGTCTTGAAATGCATTTTTCGTTTGCATGCCCTAAACGACAATGCCAGAAGTAAGTAGGGTTCAATTCGTTTGATTTGCCCCTCTTTGTATTAATGTTGTATATGGACTCTTTATTTTGTAGATCAAGGATATAAAGGCCATTTTGCAACATGGCATTGCCATATGAAATGCCTTAGCGACGAATATGAGCATTCAAATTCATCCAAATTCAAACAAGAAACTGAAATAATGTTTCTGCTCATAGCAGGCACATAATAACAATTTTTCAAAACTAAACAAAGTCTGAAAGGTAAAGTGAGTTGATAGTTGCCTATCTCCATGGCAGCAACTCGTGCTCCATTCCTCATACGGAGGTCCACTTCATTCTTCCAAGTAACCGTCTATTTCTTTGCCCCTGCACATTTGAACAAATGTGAGAACCATAATCGGTATCCAATACCCAAGTGGTAGAAATAGAAAGGTTAATTTCAAAAACAAAAATATCAAAATTGGATGCTTTGGCTCTATTCTTCTTTTGTTCTTCCTTGAAGAGAGCGCAATTCTTCCTCCAATGCCCTATTTTGTTACAATGGAAGTAAGTGCTCTCACTCTCTTTGAGCTTTTATGCCTTAGGCTTGGATTGGGCCTGAGGTGCACTCCCATTTGACTTGAATCGAGCCAGGTCATTCTTGGATTTTGCCTTTCCCTTTCCCCTTCCCTTAGCGGGTCCCTTCTTAATGCCCCCTTGAACCATCAATACGGGATTGGTCTTTCGAATGTTCTCTTCAACATTCTTAAGCATCCCATGAAGCTCAGTGACTGTCTTGTTCATTGCATGCATATTATAATTCATAACAAATGGATCATAATCATCAGTCAATGAACCTAAGATCAAGTCAGTGGCCAATTCCTTTGGCACTTGTACCTCAAGCTTCTCAAGAGTACCAAGATACCCTTTCATCTTGAGTACATGAGTACTAACAGGAGTACCCGCAACCATCTTACAAGAAATTAAGGCCTTTGTTGTCACGAACCTCTCATGACAAGCTTGCTCTTGGAACATCTCATTGAGGTGCACCATGATCGCGTAAGCCTCTTGGTCCATAAATTGCTTTTGCAAGTCAGGCACCATAGTGGCCAGCATCAAACAGGTCACATCATTGGAGTTGCTCTTCTTGGTCTCAAAAGTTTCCTTTTAAACCGCAAAGGCATTTCTACCAGGTTCTCCAGGCAAGGGTGCATCCAAAACATACGACTTTTTCTCTTGCTTAAGAACTATTCTTAAGTTTCAAGACCATTCTATGAAATTGGTGCCATTTAATTTGTCCTTTTCAAGGATCGATCGTAATGAGAAATTGTTGTTTGAAGATGCCATTTTCAATCTACAATAAAATTTAGCAAGATTAAATGAGATCTTATTTATAATCCCACAAATCGAATTAATATCCCTTTAAATAATTTGCGTTAGTGATTTAATGTGGGCCAAGATCCACTTTTCACAACAACTTATTAGTCAAGCTGAGCTTGTACACCTAACAAGTTAAGTTACTTAGGTAGAAAAACTCCAATCATGTCTCGTACATGACTCTTGGATCAAATGGGCTAACATCTTAAGATGTTATAGCACAAACCCATTTATTAGTTGCCTAGGTTCGTGCATCCCTTTCCATGTTAAGTCCAACCTACATTCACAACCTATGCCTCACAAAGATAATCGGGCGCATTTAGGACTCCTAGTCTACATGATCGATGATCGATGCCTTTACATGTTTTGAATTAGGAAGGCAACTTTGTGACTTAATATTTTAGGGATTCATTTTATTACGGCTTACATGGCATATGCTTTGTCATCCATTCATAGCATGCATATATATATATATATAATTGCATAAAGTAAAGCGTGACAAACATGGGCCAAAAAACCTACAACTAAGATTCTATACTATTAAATAAGAATCTTCGAGTGGGGCTTTTTCACTGCGGTTGGGCTTCGTCTTGATTTACAAAGTCTTCAAGTAAATTCTATTCTAAGAAATAAATGAAACTTTTATAATAAAACATAATGGCTCACAGGCCATATTTAATTACAAAACCCAGGGCCCATGAATGCACCATACATATCAATTCATCACACCAAACAAGCAAATAAATATACATAACATTTATGGATAAAACAAAGTCCAATTTTAATTAATTTAGCCAAGCCCATTAATGAAAATTGTGTACTTGAACCTTTAAGAGAAGACCCCATGATGGGCCTGGGCCGAAACCCAATGGACTAAATCCTCTTATTGAATAAGTTCTCTTAAAAGCCCAAAACACTAACTATTTAGATTTGTGCCATAAATCAACTCTAGTATAATTTCCAATTTTGCCATTTTTAATTTTATGTCATACAGCCCATAAACATTAAAAATACATATAATATGTACCAACATGAATTAAAACATAAAATCATGAAGAACATATATATAATACACGACATTCATGAAAAACAAACAAACAACAATGAAACTAGTTGTTTTATGCTTATATGATGCAACAAAAATGCACAAACACTTAAATCAATTTTATGATTCATTTAATGATTTAAATAAGGTCATAAATATTGAGTTAATATTCTATACCATTTTGATCTAAATGTGTTTATACCATTTTAATCAAACCAAAACAAACAATGTTGATTAAACATATAACAAACACAAACTAGTCATAGTTTTAAGTGATTTTAAAATTAATCAATTAAATTGTCATGGACCAGAATTAAAACCAAATTTAAAATATGTCTATACCTGATATTTAATCTTTAAAAATCACTTACAAATATGCCAAAATTGTTTTACATTTAATTTTGAAAACTAGTTGTTAAACTAGCACTTTACATGCCAACTAGCACCTAGTTTCAATATTAACATGTACCATCAGGTATTATCAATTAAATCCGACCATTAACAGCTCTAAGAATATCTTAGGATAGTATATTAACATGTCATATTAATTATAATACCTATCTAATCATTTAAAATCATTTTTACACCAAAACAATGCAAAAAACTCAAAATAGAAAATTTCAGCATTGCATGTTTTTATAATAACTATTTTTGATTAATTATTTCATGCATCTAAAGCACTAAAATAAGAATGTTTAGTCTTTGATATCACTGATGGAATATGACATGGAATTTATATGATGATCATGCAGCAGAAAAATAATAAAATTCGATCATACATGCCAAACAATTTCATAACAAGAATCGAAACATGCAATTTTAGGGTTTTAAAACTTATAACTTTAGATGCACTTCAAGATTTGATTTGATGATGACCAGAAACCAAGAAGGATATGTCAGCCTTAGATCTTCACCACCAATGCCAAAGGAACAGCCTTTATACCACTCCTCTCTATGTTCACACACACAATTGCAATGACGGTTTAAAATCGAGATTGCTAGCTCTCTATTTAAGTATTGTATAATGGCAAAGGATTGAAGCTACAAGATTTGATCTTGCACTTCTTTTTAGTGCTATTACTACCCAAGAATACAAGAGAATGAGGAAGAATCCTTTCTCCTTGTGAATTCGGTCAAGAGAATTTTTGAGAGAGAGAGAACAAGTTTCACGCCGCCACCACTACTAGGGTTTTTAATTTTCTCATTCAATATATATATGTCATTTAATTTTAAGTGATAATTCTGAAATCCACTACCTTAAGATAGTTAATTTAGCCTTAATCACTTCCTAAAATCAAGTGACATATATTAATTCAAACTCCTTTGAATTTAAAATTCAAATTAATTTGAAATAAAACATAAGACATTTTAATCTAATAAATCACTTAATTAAAGAATTATACATGTGCCGAAATTCCCTTGAATTTTATCTTGGAATTTCGGTCACACCATCCCATATTCAAGTGATTCAATTTGATTAAAATTCCTTTAGGCTTTAATACTCAATTAATTAAATTAATAAGAGATAATTAACTAATTGAAATTAAACCTTGTGGGCTGAATTTCTCTCTCTCATGGACCAAGGTCCAATAGCAATTTTAATACCCATTACACACATTAATTTGACTTTAATGAAAAGCCCAAATTAATGCCCAATACTTTGTTTAAATATTTTAAGCCCATTGCTTTGTGTGCGATCCTATAGGTCCGTTTAATGTTTGCAATGAATTAATGAATTAATTCAAAGGCTATATATATTCTCTAGCAAGATATTATAGCATTTCAAATTAAATGAAAATGCATATGGCATTTAGTGACCTAATGCAATTTTGCATAGTCCCTTACCCATAAATATCAGAATTAATAAAAGGCATGGAACTAGTCATCCTTATATATACTAATTCCTTTCTTGATATTCCAGTGACACTGAACTCTCAGATAAATAATGATTACTCATTATTTCATCTCGGTATGGTCATACACTTCTCAGTTCACTGATCAAGTGGCTGATGATATTTTCTCTCTTATTGAGAGGGGTAATCCCTTCACTTCTCTCATGCTCTCTAACATGAATCAATGCATACCCAAGCATACCCATACTTGTCACTCTGTTACGAGCACGTTAGGTGTATGTCAAAGTACACACTAATTCATAAAGAGTTTCATAGAGATTTTAGGTCTAAGAACTCCGATACAAAACTTACATATGAGAAACACTTATGACTTGTACCATGTAGTGTTCTCATGAACGGATCGAATCCAGATACCATGTTCTTTAACATGTATCTATGATCTCTAATTGACACTCTTGTCCTTATGATCCGTAAGACAGAACTCAACTTATCAGAGAGAGCATACTAGTCTTAATTCATTGTTATTCTCATAACAATGACTGACTAGGGATATTTATAATGAAGTCTCTATTGTTTCAAGGTCTTACAACCATGTGCCTCACACATGATCACTTAAACTAAAACATCATTCTTGGATAGTTCTATCAATTGATATGCACAGGAATACAATAGATAAAACAAATGTCTCATTTTATTAACTAAAGTGTTTTATTACAATGTATTGGGGCTAGGGCTTATACTAACAATTTATATCAAACATATATACACTTTCATTCACATATCAAACACATCTATTCAATCCACTTTCCTGATAGATCATATATTTACAATCACATCCATTAACTGATCAAAAGCAATCCAATCTTTTACTTCAATAGCTAACTATATAAATACATGCCAAAACAACTAAATAATTATAACTATTGTTTTCTCTTCAGACTTTGCTCCGCTATGTACCATACTCCAGCTATTTTTCAGAATCTGCACGCAGTAAACACCACGTGCTGAATATTAAACATGCTCAGTAGTGACTATGAATCGAAGAATTTTCCAAACAAGTATAATCACATTAATTATGCTAAATTTCATTCTTTGCTTATCAATAGAAATTTTCAATATTTTTAACAGTATTTTCAAGGCATTAATAAAATTTTGGCAAACTTTTCACTTTGGTCCTAAACTTTTTAATTTATTACAAAAATATCCTTTTTATAATTTAATTACAAAATTATCATTACTTTTCTTATTTTCACTTTTTAATTGACTTTTGGCATATATAGCAATCTATTGGACTTGACTTTGACTTTTTATGTAGAATTTTTTATTTCATCAATCGGATATAATTTTCGTTTCATTTGGTATTTTACATTGTTAATTGCCACTAATATGGTAAAATTTTCAATTCAATTCTCAATTTTTTACTTAATTACAGAATTGTCCTTTTTACACTTTAATAACGACTTTGCCATTAGTTTATATATTTTCACTTTGACTTTTTAATTATTTATCAAAATACAATTATTAATGCTTTTAACATTCCATACCAAGTAATCTCATTACTTTGGTAAACTTTTAAATTAAGTCTTTAATTCTTCATTTATTTACAAAAATATCCTTTTTACACACTTTATTGCAAAATTGCCACATTGACATTTTTAATGGCAAAATTGTCATTAACTTGCTCATTTTTACATTTCATTTGACTTTGGCTTACAAAATTTCACATTTTTCATTTTCAAAGCAATAATTGGCATGCAATATACCAATTGGTTATCATTTTGATTTTTTCATGTAAAATTACATTTTAATCCTTTCTCTTTATAAAAGCTTATCTTTGAGCTGTTTAGTCATTAAATTCCCATTTTACCCTTGTAAAATATTTTCTCATCTCTTTTGCTAATTAAGTTCAATTTTTGGAAAAATTATATTTTTATCCCTAAACTTTTTACTTCTTTCAATTAGATCCTTTTCACTTTTGACTTGCACTTTTAGCTTTCTTTTTATAATTTCTAACTTTTTCTTATTAATATGCCTCTAGTACAATCCCGACAGAAATTCTCAGATAAGATATATGAGACGTGAACCTTACAGGACCACATACAGACAGATTGAGAAATGATCCCGAAGGACCAAATCTCATAGATCGAATATCAGAACGAACAAATATTATGGAGATCAAAGATCCTACCATAGCAAAACAAGTTCTCATAACTTGCACAGTGGTACAGGATATTTCTATGGCTAGCCAATCATATCCTAAGCAAGACTTTTACTGCATGACTATTGCTAAGGGCAAAATCAATTACTTTCAAAATAATTTTCAACAATTGCAATTACTTTCAAAACATTTTTCAGATTTTAAACAATTTTAATTACTTTTTCAAAATAATACATTTTGTCAGTCAATCTTTTTTTGTACTTTTGACTATTCAATATCTTTATCTTTTATATTATTCTGACAGTCACTTTTGTAGTGCTTTACATGCAGTTTGCGAATTATGTCATCATAATTCACTACTTCCTCATCGATTTATGAATTATTCCTTAATAATTCAATATTTTCCCTTTACGCTTCATTTCACCTTTCAAAATTTTAATAGTTTCTTACTTTTTTATCCAGTAATACGGTCGTTCAGAGTTTTTAATACGTTTATACTGTTTGTAAATTATTTTACAATAATTCACTATTTTCTTTTATCGAATTATGAATTATTTCTCAATAATTCATCATGGTCACTTTACACACTATACTTTTTGTTGTCTTTTTGTTTCAATACATTAGCCGATCAATCTTTGCATCACCTTTGGATCGATTATGAATTATATCAATATAATTTATTATTTTCACTTAAATTATGAATTATAACTCAATAATTCAACAAATTTATTTTGTACATATTCAAATATTTTCTCTAAAATATTCAAATAAATTGCATAAATTCTACAAAAATTAATGGGAACATATTTTACTTGTTTTAAGAATTATTTAACCATAATTCATCAAATTTACATTGTACATAATCAATTATTTACTCCAAAAATATTCAAATAATTTTCATAAATTCTTTAAAAATTCATGGACATGTTAATTTATATTTATTATCATTTTAAGGCACAAATTAGCAAAAACAACCAAAATATACCTTGTTTCCCTTTAGGTAAAATTTCAGCCATTACAAGAATTTCATCGTACAAAATTAATTCAATCAAATTAAGCTTACATTTAAGCATAATTAAGGTCCAATTTCATTTCTTTAAAGCCAATTTCAATTGTTCATATTTTTTCTATAGTTTCTGTAATACCTCTATTGGTACCCTAAGAGAAATAGATGATTATTTCATATAAGACGGAGGTTAATTATGATATTAATTAAGGGAAATAGAAAATTTGGGACTTGATTGAAAAGACAAAGTAAAAGAATGGTGGTAAAACTAGAAATAAAGGAAGATGAGAGATAAAATTAAGAAGTCTAAATACAAAGAGGGACCAAAGTGAAATTGTCAAGATTTTTAATAACTAACCAATGAGATTTGAGCAAGTGGATGGCTATGAAGAGAGAAGCAAAAACTTGGTCTTCTTCTCCTTGTGGTGGTCGACCATTTTGGCCAAGAAAAAATTAATTTGTTTTGTTTTATTTCTTTCTTCTTCTTCTTCATTTTCTTCTCTTCTCCTTAAAGATGTTGTTATGCTTTAAGTGAGAAAAGGATTGTAGATGATTAAGAGAAAGAGAGAGAAGTATTTTTTCAGTAACTTAAGGCTAGGAGCAAGAAGAGGTGAAGAGCAAAGATAGAGATGATGAAGGGGAAAGATAAGGAAGAGAGAGAAATTGGTGGAGCTTGTTAAGGTATGGGAACTTGAACTTAACCTTGATTGTGTGTGTGTTTATTGTGTATATGATACAATAATAGTAGTATTTGATGTTATATTAAGTGACTATCATGAAAAATTGAGGTTAGACCTAATTAAAAATCGAAATAGGAAGGGATGATAAAGATAGGGAAAAATTGTCTTATAATTCACATGACCAGTTAGCACAAATATGTTGATATCTTGAGTTATAGAGATTGTAATTGAGAAATTCTAATTGGATATGAAACTAGACTTACAGATCTTCAATTCATATGAAGAACAAGACCCCTGAATCAATTTGGATGATAGAGAAAAATAGGCTTGAATCCTGGTCTTGATTGCTGCCTCTGTCCTTGGAAACAGTCTTCGGTTTTTAGTGAATAACTTGAGATGTAGAGCTCTTATTGGGTTGATTTTTGATGTTTTGGAAACTATACTTACATAACTACAACTTTGTAGAAGGAAGTATTTCCTAAAAATGATGTTTTCTTGGGTAAAAATGGCATAGAAGTCAAGACAGAAAATCTGTCTCTGGGCGATTTGGGCCTCACGGTTACTAGGCTTTTCATAGTAACCGTGAGGTATCCCATTTTCAGTTCAGAACCTAAAGATGACCTACCTCACGGTTACTAAGCATTTCATAGTAACCGTGACCCCTTTAAAAGTACAGAACATAGTTATTACTCATACGGTAATGACCATAAGGTAGTTTGGTGTAGTCCAGACCCGAAAGTGCAACTAGGTCACGGTTACCATGAATTTCATAGTAACCATGACCCCTAAATCATAAATTAGGCCACGGTTACTATGAATTGGTAGTAACCGTGACCTCCTTCAAAGTTCAAAACTTGAAAGTTAAAACCCCATTTGTTGTATAAGATTAACTACTATTTTCTTTAATCACATAGTTCACTCTAAATATAGAATATATTATATTGTACAACATTCATTATACTAAATGTATAAGAAATGCTAAGGCAATATTTATATTGTAATGAACATGTTCTGTAACTATTAATTCAAAATATGTTTACGATATAACAGAATATATGTTTATGCAACTTGTTAAAGTGTATGAACTAAAATGTCAAAGAAGAACTAATTACGTAGTAAAAGAATGTATTATGTTTATTATATGTATTGTTTATTAAAATATTAAGACAAGTAACAGTAATCCGGATAGACTAGTGTGGTCCTTACAGTTTTCCTAAGTTACATAAAGAAAATTCCATACAAAATAAGGAAAATTGGAGGATTTCATAGTCACTTACCTTTCTCACTTGCTTTAGCTTCCTTAGACTTCCTTTTTTCGTATCTTGAACCAAAGAAATTCATTCATCACCATGGAGAACCATAAGGGGCTGAAATTCCTAACAGAAGGAACACCATTATTTCAATTTATTTAGCTCAATTTGACCTTAAAAATGGACTCTAGATACCTAAAAATCCTTGTAGGTACCCTTAAACAAAATTAAAATCTTGAATTTTACATACCTCAATTTAACCCGTAAGCCTTTCTCATTTAATTTCTCTTGCTTCATTTCCTCAAATCAAAGGATTGAGGCTACTAGGATGATCTAGAGAGGCTATACATCATCTCTTATGCTTGGATCTAAAGAAAAAGAGTAAAGGATTTGAAGAAATTGAGAGAGAGAGAGAGAGAGAAAGTGGAATTCAGTCACTAATAGAGCAAGAGGAGTTGAAGAAGAAGATGAAAACCACGAATTTCATTATTTTCTTTCTCCTTTTTATAATGGCTTTGGATGGGTTGAGCTTAGTCCAACCAAAATCCACTCATTTAAGGCCCAATAACAAAAAATCAAGTCTGTTTTGTAATTTTTCTGTAATTATCTTTCTTTACAAATCCAAATCACTCTAAAATTAATTTCATCACTCTTATCATATCAAAAATACATTGTACACAAAATTTCAATCCAATCGAAGTCCGTTACTAGTTCGGTTCGATCAAATCGATCCGATTTAAAAATATTGGTGTTATCATAAATTTTACTTTTTATAGTCAAAATAATCTGGATATTATTTTAGACATATTTACAATTTTTGGTAATTTTTAGACTTTATTTGTTATTTTTAATGATTCAGTCAAACCTTGATCAAACTAGTTAACTTAAATTCGAACCGCTTCGTTTTTCGTGTTTTTGACTTTTGAAACTCTATTTAACCTCAAATTCACTTCAAATTTTACCCCCAAACTACCCGTGACCCATACTTTTCAATGGTCAAATAAAATATTTTTCACTTCTGGATGTACTTTTCAACCTAGATGCACTATTTACTGTCAGAAAATATACTATTCATTGCTGACCCGACGTTCAGGTCATTACAACATATATCTTAGACATCAAAAGATTGGCATATTTAATTATTGAAATTTAAGCTTGCCAAACAACAATTCTCCTATTCAATATCATATCATGATATAAATCATAACAAAGTATCTCTTAAAAGTTAAAACCACTCATACAAGCATAGTAATCCTACCTTGAAAGAGACACGAAACTTTGCACACTGCTTATTCACCTACATTTTCACCTGGCATTTTCTGATCAACCCAACATATTATTAGTTTGATTTATAAACTATTTTATTGACTCAGTCTAAATAAGAATTTTCTCTCTTTTATACTTGTTTTAAGGGAAAAATCTAATTATGCTTTCATAAATACCATAAATAATTTGATATTTAAAAAAGTTAAAAATTCAAATCCACTACAAGAAAAATGAATCGCTATACTATATATACATCCACACAATTGAAAGAACACTACATACTAAAGCTAGATTCATATTTAATCATAAAGTATTTTATATATATAAGCAAAATAATTTATTTTGAACAATAAATCTTGTAATTGAATTGTTATATGACTTCTTTAGATAGACAAATGTTAATTAAAAATTCCATTGTAACGATCATTAGTACTTTGGATTCTTGTTAAAAACTCTCTAAAATTTTAGACACAAAAGATAAATAAAATTCTTCTTTTTTTTCTAATTTCCAAAATATGATTCTCTGATTGCGTGTTTATATAATTAATCAAAGTATAAATTTTTAAGTCCTATTCAAAACTGCAAGCTGCTAATTTTGTCTATCTAATAATCCAAAGTACTAAAAGTGTTTTTCTACTCGACAAAAAGAAAAATAAATAATTGAAAAGATTATCAGGTTTTTCATATTTGTAGTTGTTAAGTCCCTAATCATGACCTAATCATAAAAAATCTCAATCAACAAGAAATAAAACTTCAAATTAACAAAAATAATAGAAAAAAACCCTTACCTTGACAGATGCATGCGTTACATTTCCTGTTGCCCAAAAAAATGACAAGCTTCATGTGTGAGAGAGAGACAGACTAAGCGAAGGAGAAGGAGAGATAGATTCAACAAAGGAGAGAGAGGGATAGAGACAGAAATAGAGCGAGGCAGGAAATAACGAGCTTTAAGGAGATAGAGGCAGAGACATAGGAAGACAAACTACGAGATAAAGAAAGAGAGTGTAATAGGCTCAACATCGGGTTAGCCGTGAACAGTATTTTTCGGAAATCAATAGTATTTTTCGGGCCAAAAAGTATATTCGAAAGTTAAAAATATTTTATTAGACCGTCGGAAAGTATTGGTCATGGTGAGTTCGGGATTGAAATTTGAAGTGAAACCGAGGTCAAATGAGCCTCAAAAAGTCAAAAATATGAAAAAGGTAGCGAGTCAATTTCGCTGGTAGCGAAAGTGACTTGATTTTGTGTAATTTTTAAAAATAGTAAATGAATTTCGAATAATGCCAAATTTTGCAGGTCTACCTTAAATTTTATATATAATATTTTGGTGATAAGAATTAAATTTTTAGGTGACATCGGCAATTATTGAATTGGACTGATAAATTTAAAACAGACTGATAACAGACGCCGATTGAATTATTGATTAAATTGAAATTAATGTTATGATTGTTCAATTAAATTTTAATTAAGCCTAATATAGTGTATAAATTGAGTTAAGAAAATTTATTAAGAAATTTTCTTTATGAATTAAAAATCCCTTTTTTAAAAAAATAAATTATTGTATTGTAAATTAATGAAATTAAGTCCTAATTTGATAGAAGATGAAATTATATATATATATATATATATATATATATATATATATATATATTGTAAATTAATGAAATTAAGTCCTAATTTGATAGAAGACGAAATTATATATATATATATATATATATATATATATAAATTGTTATGAAATTTATAAAAATTTATATGACTATTTTGGAATATTTATTGAATAATGTAATTGATAAAATATTGAATTTTTGTTGATTATGTTATATAATGATAATAAGTATAAAATAAATTGCCTATAAATTTTTAATGAAATTTATGAAAATTTAGAGAATTGTTAAGTGTATGTATATACCGTATATGATGAATTATGTTAAAAATTCATAAAATAAGCAAAGATGACAATCATTGAAGAGCAATGTTCACATAAATTTTTATAAAATTTATGTGATGTATGGATTAATTTAGAAAATAAATATGGAATATGCTTAATTGAAATATTGAATTATTGAGAAATAATCCAATAAACAATTAAAAGTGATAATTTAATGTAATTTAAATTACACTTCGTATAAGGAAAATGAGGAGATTAGATGATAATTTTTTAGAAAATAAAAGTACAATGAATAAATTAACCGCATTTAATTATTACCATATGTAAAAAGTATTGAGAAAATATTTGACTAAGTAACGAATTGAAAAGATTTTACAAAGATAATATATAATAATCGTAACTGTATAAAAGTACTGAAAAAAATTGAATGACAAAATGTACTGATCTGAAAAAGTAATTGTTTTCAATGAAAAATGCTTATGGTGAATTATTGTAGAATAATTCAAAACAAAAATGATTGAAAATGAAAAGAAAAATTTATAATAGAGTGACTGAAAGTAAAAGATCTAAACAATCAAAATTCTGAAAAGATTGATTGATAACTTGTATTGATTTAAAGAAAAGAATTTGCAACTGTCTGAAACTGAAAAATATTTTAAAAATAATTGATTATTTTTGCCCTTAGCAATAGTCAGGTAATGATATTCTTATTCAGGATATAATTGGCTATCCATAGAAACACCTTATACCGCGGTACAAGTAAAGGCGACTTGCTTTGCTATGGGTGGGATCTCTGATCTCCATAGTATCTGTCATACGTACTATCATATATTTTATGAGAAATGATCTTGTGGGGTTATTTCTCATTCTGTTAGGACCCTGTAGGATCCATGTCCCTCATATCATTTTAAGAGTCCTGTCATATTGCACTAGGAGCCCATTGGAATGAACAAATCTGAATTGTAAAAGTAAATGGAATGAAAATGTTATAAATAAAAAATAACTTGATTGAAAAGAATGAAAACTTTGGGATAAAATTGAAACTATTCCCAAGTGTTATAAAAAAAGAGAGCAAAAATGAAAAAAAAAAGTGTTTTATAAGAATGAAATGATAAGTAATGTTATATGGCTCATAAAAAATAATAAATATCTGTAAAGAAAATAAATTAAAATAGAAAATTATATG
This sequence comes from Excoecaria agallocha, assembly GCA_037975025.1. Taxonomy (NCBI): domain Eukaryota; kingdom Viridiplantae; phylum Streptophyta; class Magnoliopsida; order Malpighiales; family Euphorbiaceae; genus Excoecaria; species Excoecaria agallocha. Next base: position 70,333,361 of record CM075807.1, on the reverse strand, counting down.
AAAAGACCCATGAGAAATAATTGGTATGTTGTGTAACAATTATTATTTTGAAAAAAAAAAGTTAAGTTAAAAATTTGTACTAAGTCTGTAATTAAAAATTCAAAAATGACAATGTTGTATATTAAATGTAAAAATAAGATTAAGTAGTGAAAATTTAGAAGTAAAAGTTATATACAAAGTAAAATGACCATAAGAAAAGTCGTTGTTCAGTTAATAATGAAAAAGGTAACAATTTTTAAATAAGTGCGTAAAATGACCTATATGTGGAAAGAAAAGAAAATAAATATCGGTATGCAAAGTGTTTCAAATAACTGTATCACTTTGCATTAAAAGTTAAAAGTCTTGGTAATTGCAATGCGTTAATTAATCAAAAGTCAAAGTGAAATAATAGAATAAATAGCGAAAACTAAAGACACAAGTACCAATGTAACTTGTTAAAGAGAATGATAACTATATCGATGTGATTAAAAATATAAGATAAATTTAAGTAAAAGTTAAAGTTAAAGTAAAAATAAGGAATGCAGCGATAAATGTTTATTTGTAATTAAATTATAAAAGAACGTACTGTCAAGTAAATTGAAAAGTAAAGAACCAATGTAAAAGATTTCCAAAGTGTTGGCAATCAATGAAAATAGTATTACAAGAATTAAAGGCAATTTCTTATAAGATATAAATAAATGTTTGCATAATATATGTAATTATGCTTTAATTGGAAATTCTTGGATTAGTAGTCACCACTGAGCATATCTAGTGCTCAGCACGTAGTGTTTACTGCGTGCAGGTACTGAAGTATTGTGGGAGCTCGGTACATGGAGAAGCAAAATTCGAAGATGAAGAACAGTTAGTTGTAATTTTATTGCTAGTATTTGTGACATGTATATACTTAGATAGTGAAAGTAAAGAACTGAACTGTATTCAAGTTAGTTTTTGTTAAATGATTAATATTATTATGTCTGTCGATGGATAAGTGTCAATAAATGATGTGAAATGACTATCACTGATATGTGATTGATTGTGTAAAATGTATATTACTATCTGATACGATTTGTTGTGCTTCTAAGAGGCTGTGTAGATTATTTGAATTTTTCAGGAGGCTAGTAAGTTCTAGCCATTATCCTATCGAAATTTCGTAAATTGAATAGTAATATTAAATTGTATCAAAATTGTTTGGCAGTGATTGAAGTTTGAAAAAAAAAATTATCATTTACTGCTTTATTTCGTATCGAAAATACTGTTCTGATAAGAGTATTACAGAGAGAACGACAGAGATTGAGAGAGAGGGATAAACACAGCATCGAGAGCAAGGGAGGAAGACAACAAGGTTGAAGGAGGGAGAGGTGGTGGTGGTGGTGAATCGCGATAGGGGTGACCTCGCCATCAAGATGGTGAGGAGGGAAGTTAGAGTGGCTAAGAGAAAAATCTCTCCTCTAGGGCTTGACTAAATGAGGGAGCACGATTATTGGGTATTTTTGTTTATGTTAAATTATTTTATTAATATTAAATATAAAATATTTAATAAAAGTATATTGATGGAATTACTGATGCTAGAAACCCGTAGCGAAAACTGTAACTCCATTGCCTTAAATTTCCTCACTAAAGTTAGTGCCAAAAAATTTCTGAATTTATTTATCGATGGAATAAAAAATCATCTCAATTTTTGTCTGTAAATTTTCAAAAAAAATGTTGCTTGTATTACCGATGGAAATTTCGCCATATAACCTAAATGATAAATTTAATTACCGTCATACATAATCGTCGCTAGCAAATGGCGCCAATATTTTTCGTCAACCATATTGACAAATTATTAATTCTATCGGTGAAAATGTCGCATTTATCAATTCCTTTTTTTTGACCTATGCACATGCAATTTTGTCGATAACCTGTCGGTAATATCTTAATTTTACCTACAAAATTTAATCAGTTGGTAAAAACCATCACTAAAATCAATTTTTGTGTGTGTGTATATATATATGTGTGTGTACATATATAAAGAAAATAAATACGTTAATTTTTCATTTATTCATAAATGAACGTATTTTTAAAATTTTTTTACAATAAATAAATGTTTCAATTTTTTAAAAAATAGAACATGGATAACAAAATATTATTTTTTGCAAGTAAGCGCATTCTAATTGTCTGTTTGCAACTTGATAATATTCTTAATTTTACTTGGTAGAAGAAAACACCCCAAGGAAATAAATCCAAAGGGACATATTTTCCAGCCATGGACACACCACTCAAGGTATTTGCCTAAACAGGTATTCTTCTCCATCACAAATTACAGCTTGATTTATGTATGAAATTATATAAATTGTTAAGAAATATATAGAGAGAGCAATAGTGCGAGATATTGTGGAAAACTACAGAAAAAATATATTAGAGTAAAAAAGGGGCAAGATTATAGAATTAAAATTCAAGAATTGAAGAAAGAGGGAAGCGTTGTTGAACTTCGGACAAAAATTAAGAAAAACTTGAGCATTCTCGAACGAAAAATTGAGCATTTTTTTGGGCTGAGTTTGCTTGAAGGAGTCTCAAATTGCTAAAATGAAGTGAAGGGCTATATACCAATGATAATATTCAAGTTATATTTAAGAACATTTTATTTTGCTTGTTTCCAATTGCATCTTCATCTCAGATTTTTAAAATTCAATTCATGTAGTTAGTTTGAATTCTTAATTCAATTTTCTGTTTTGAGAATAATTTATTGTGAAATAATATAATTATGATTAATTGATAATCATAATTGTGCTATAATTAATGATATAATTGTAATTAATTAAGATGCGGAAACATAATATAATAGGATTTTGATAAATAATATACTTGCTATATTTTATGGTTCAATTGTATGTTTGAAGTTTTATGAATTATTTGACATGCATAACATGTAATGTACTCCATGTAGTTTTATATGTAATTGAAGCTAGTGGTGAGCACCGATCAATTAATCAATTGATGAGTAAAAAAAATTAATTAATCTATTAATATTGATTTTAGGGATATACAGAACCGAACCGAAAATAAAAATCAAATCGAATGGATTTTAACCTATTTGATTCGATTATTTCAGTTAATTCGGTTCTGGATCGTAATAAAAAAATTAGTTTAACTGTTCGATCTGGTTCTTAAAATTAAAAAATCAAAAGAACCGAACCGATTTAAGTTTTTATATATATATATATATATATATTTATATTTATATTTATTTATTTATATATTCTTATGTTTAATTGGAAACCCTAGCAGCCCTTCCATTTCGTGCTCTCCTTACGATTCAGGATCAAAATCCCTAGCCCTGCACATGCAGCTATCACCTCTTCCTTTTTCTTCTGCAATTCTTCACTTCTTTGATTTTTCGATTCTTCCTGCCATGGTAAATATCTATGGCCTTTGTTTTGGCTGTTTTGTTTTATTTGTTTTGCTTCTGTAATGGTGTCTGGAAGTTCTCGTCTTCATTTTTTCTATTGATTTTGTTCATTCCTTCTGCTTATTACTTATTGCATACTTCAACTAATGAGATTAAAAAAAAAATACTTCGAATAACAAAGAATGAAGATTCCAGTTACCCTTTTTTTTTCTTTTTTTTTTTTTGGCTTACTTGACACTGCAACTGCATAAATGATAGTAGCATTTTACACACAGTGTGCTTCCGAGATTTTGGGGTTTACTTTTTACCTAATTGTTTGTTATTGTTTAGCTCATTAATTATGATTCAGAGATTAAGAAAAATTAAATTAATAGAGAAAAGAGAGATTAACCACTGTGACGGTGGGTTAACATGAAAAAGGCATCTGTCTGTGTTTGTAGAAAGCCATTTCATACTATTACTTAGTTATGTCTCATCCCTTGTTAGGTAGGCAATTATAATGATGTCATATTTGGTTTAGACATTTGACTAACTAAACAGCAAATTCCATTAACATTTTATTAGTGTAAGTCTGTTTTTAGCCTAACTAATAAGCGATTAAAACCCAAAGTCAATGGGAAATGGTAGGCTTGATGTTTAGTAGGTGAATTCATGACATATTCATTTTGCTGTTTAGCCCTGTTTGAAGCATGTAACCGTGCTTCTGAACTTATTTAAGCATTCACCTAGGTTCAATGGCACACTTTCTCAGCTGGATCGAACACTTTCTCAGCTGGTGCTTCAGCTAAGAAAGTGTACCATTGAGCCTAGTTGAACGGTTTTAGGTGTCTTTTGATTTTCATTGGGTTATTTTATTTACCACTGTTTTGTTGTTTATTTATTTTTATTTTTGATTGCCCTTTCTTAGAAATGGTAGGACTCTCAGTGGGAGAAAAGCATTTCATACATGGTGGCATTAATCAAAATCTCCGGTCAGATGGTCGGAAAAGAGATAGCTATCGACCCATTTCCATTGAAACTGGAGTCATCCCTCAGGTAGCTAATTCTTTTTCTTTATGCATTTCTTTTAAAATTGACATGGTGGTGTGATATTAATTTTCTGTTTATAATTAGGCAAATGGCTCAGCACGTGTTAGGATAGGTGGAACAGAGGTCATTGCCAGTGTGAAGGTATTTTGTCTTCAAAACAAACTTCTATTTCTGTGTGATTCTTAAACGATAAAGCATGATATGATTTACTTCATATAGTGTTCAAGTACATTTCAATTTGTTTAAGTGCAGGCGGAACTTGGAAAGCCAAGTGCATTACTGCCTGACAAGGGAAAGGTGGCTATATTTGTTGATTGCAGTCCAGTAGCAGAACCAACATTTGAGGTTGAATACTTGATCTCCTCTGTAACATTGCTACATTCTAAAAAGAGGGCTTCATGAAGTTGCCTATTCTTGTAAATCATCTATGAACTTCCCTTTAGAACTACTCTTGTTAAAAGCAACTGTGTAACCAGATAGAAAGTATAATGACAAGTCATTGTTAAGTTTCTCTGTGCTCTTAATTTTTTAAATTTCTCATTATTATATTTTGACATTTCCAAATGCTATTTTCTTTTCTTGAGATAATCCTGCAACTACATATTGCTTAGGCCAGAGGAGGTGAAGAGCTGTCAGCAGAACTTGCAGTTGCTCTTCAGCGTTGTCTTTTGGGTGGTAAAAGTGGAGCAGGTTTGTATTATTATTATTATGATCAGAACTAGTAACCATTAATCATTTGCTTTGCCTCGTATCTTTCTCTTAGTGTCATGAGGTTCTTGCATCTCATCTTAATATTGAAGTGGCTGAAATTTTGTCAGGGGCTGGAATTGATCTATCATCTCTGGTAGTTGCAGAAGGAAAAATTTGTTGGGATCTTTATATTGATGGCCTCGTAATCAGTTCAGATGGAAATCTTCTGGATGCTTTAGGTGCTGCAATTAAGGTACATCTCTAATTATCTGCTAGATTTAAGACACAATAAATGTTATTTGTCAAGGCCTGTTTTGATTATTAATAATAACGTATTTGGTTGAATTAATCATGTCATACTGGTACCATAAAAACTTTCTGCGTTTAAAAGTTTTGATCAAAATAGTGATAAAGTGATGACGAATCGAACATTGGGAAAATAAGTGATACGAAAATTATGTTTCACCTTGGGTGTTGTACTTTAAAAAATAACTCAAGTTATGAGATTTTCCCTTGACATGTTTATCAGAAAGCACTATTCCCCAAAAATTGGAAGATATATTTGAGTTGGGTGAATCTGTGAGCAAAGTATATTGATGTGGAAGATAGGAATGATTTTGGAAGCTGATGGATAAATTTGGGTGCTTCTTTTGGACTTTTGATAATTCTTGACAAATGAATAGCTATCAGACAGGTCCTGTCTAAAAAGTAACCAAGTTTCTAACAACTTTTTAAGACTTTGATAGATCTCTTTGTGGCAAACACTTGATATGCTATGATGACTCTTTAAGATTATGTTATTTTGATAAGGGTTATTTAGCTGGCTTAAACTAGTTCGATTAATGCCTATTTTAAATTTAAAGGCTGCCTTGAGCAATACTGGCATCCCAAAGGTCCATGTGGCAGCTGGTGCTTCAGGTGATGAGCAACCCGAGGTTGACATTAGCGATGAAGAATTTCTACAATTTGACACATCGAGTGTTCCGGTTATAGTTACCTTAACGAAGGTGATTTAGATAGTTTCCTCTTATGCTTCCAGGATCTGCACAGTGAATAAACTACTGACTTCTGCTGATATATCATGTAGGTGGGGAGGCACCACATTGTAGATGCTACTTCAGAAGAGGAATCCCAGATGAGCTCCGCCGTTTCTATTTCTGTCAATAGGAGAGGGCACATTTGTGGATTGACTAAACGGGGTGGTGCAGGTATCGATCCAAGTGTTATATCCGACATGATATCTGTTGCACAACATGTAAGTGAGCAGCTGATGAATAAATTGGACTCTGAAATATCTGCTGCTGAGGCTGATGAAGATGAATTGTGATATGAAATGGCTTTCCGCCTTCTAATTTCTTTGGTATTTATTTCTGTCATCTAATTTTTGTTTCATTCGATTCTATGAACACCAAAGTGGGAATTTATAGATTTAATCTACCATTTGTATTTGGCATTTACACATGGAATATTGACTTAGTTATCTAAAGGTCACCACTTGATTGTTATGAGATACAATTATTTCTTCATTTCTTCAAGGCATTTACATATACAATCCATTTTAAATGGATCGGGCACTTAACTCTCATTATTGGAAAATAATGGCCCAGGTGTACTGTATAAAGAATTATTTCCTGCTTCTCGCTCCAGAAAAATAAAAATACTCCTCAGGCAGTGACCCGGACAGCTGCTTGGATATGATGCCAAAATCTTGACTTCTAGTCCAGCCGAACTGATTCAATTCATTTTTCATTCACAACTGTAATGTTGTCATATGGTCTTCATCTTGCTCATCTGTAGAAATGATCCTTGCAATTTGTAATAGCTAATTAGGAGATAGGAAATTATCCTAACCTGCCAATCCAACCTGTATAACCAAACTCAAATCTTATCCAACTTGTAAATAATTCAAATATGATAGACTCATAATGACAAAAAGAAATTTTGGGACCGATTGGGATCAACAGGTTGTGGTTGAGGAAGTTTCTGAGAAGAAGGGAAAGCAGCTAGAACATAACGATGACACAAATAACAACAGTAAAGTTCAAAAGCCTGACGATGATCAGACGACATTGTTCTGCTTGATCATTGGGAGACTCCAGACGGCAATAGAAAAAAGTTGCAATAGTTTATTTTCTTTTGGCTTCAACAATTGTAGGGCTTTTAAATTCTGATTTTGTGCCATTAGGGAGAAATGGTGATTATTTGGTACTCATAATTGTTATTAGGTTGCAGCTTATTGGTGTTTTGCTTGGGTAGCTATTGATATATAGTAGTGCAGCAACAACGGGCATTCTTCCTGCATAACTAAGATTAACAGAGTGGAATTTTGTGAAGTGTAGGTAATAATTCTTAAAACTGGATGACATCAATTTTCTGGAGCGAGAAGCAGGAATTTGTCCATTATTGGAAAATTTTGCCCAGGTGTACTGTATAAAGAATTATTTCCTGCAAGTACTGTAGGTGAAGTGAATTTGTTGACTGTTGTCTTAAAACTGGGTGTTCATAATATTTGAAGCAACTATGTTTCACCCTTTTGGTCTCGTTTTTCTGGTCAGCTATGGCTTTGGAAAGGAAGCAAAAAGCAGGCTTATATCCAAATCCTATTATTTTATGGCTGCTACGAGTAGCAAACGCTAGTAACAGAAACAGAAAGCATAACATTCTTAATATATAATATGGTGTTTTAGGGTACAGTTGTAAAACTGTAATTTTGTTACTTTCACTCAAATACTACTTTTATTTCATGTAAAATTTCACAAATTTGTTCTTTTGATGACTTGTTGTTGAATTAATGGGTAAGCAAAATTATGGTATTTTAATTAACAATGGGAAAAAAAGAATACGATTCTTGATAGTTATACAGATGAATATAATTCTTGATAGTTACTTCAAGAAAAATGTGTGCAAATTATTCCTCACATAGATTTTTGGTTCTCACTTAAAATAAGAATGCTAAAGAGGAATCAACATAAGAAGGCTGGCTTTTAAAATGTTTTTAAAATCGGGTTGACTTGGAAGGTCGGACCGGTTAACTCGTGAACCAGTAAAGAAATTGGTTTGATCCAACTTAAAACTCGGAATAGATAAAAACTCATTTTGAACTGGGAAATCGGGTTGGACCGGGAATCTTGAACCGGATTTGACTCAGGTTCAACTCAAAAACTGTGCGCTTTGCTTTTTTTCAATTAAAAGAAAAAAACCCCCTAATTAAGTCCCTAATTCTGTTCGATTCTCCATCGTGAAACCAAACGAGAGCAGCAACCTTCATCTCCTTGTCCTTCAACAACCAGCGCCGCTTCTTTCCGGTCAGCTACTCCGACAAGCACCGATCATTCTCCGGTCAGAAACTCCGATCAACCAGGTACTACTTTATTCCTTCCTCTTTTCTCCGCTAATGACATTGATTTTGGAAGGTGAAGTTCGGCTGAGTAGTATACAGATTCTCTTACTGTTAAACTTAAAACAACTAATAATTAATGTCTTCAACAATTAACTTCACTTCATCATCTTCAAGGCTTTTTGACATTAGTTCTTCCCTGATTTGCCTCCTTTTCCCTAAACAAAAACATTTGAATATAATCTTTAATTGGAGATTTTCTTTTTACTTAATTATACTGCTGCCTTCTTTTCCCAGTTTTGAGATGATGGTCATTTGGCTCTTAAGCTCTACTGGTTTCTAATTCGTGTTTTTAGGGGCTGTAATGGGTCCTTGTCTTCTGTTTTCTGGGTTGGCTGCTGTATCTGTTATGGTTGGCAGAACTTATAAGTCTGTTTTTATCCTTTTTATTTGTTTCTGATTTTGTTAGGATTAGTGTGGGTCTCATTGTAGATGTTTATTTCCTTTTCTTCAATGAAACTTGCAGCTTATCAAAAAAAAAAAAAAAAAAAAAAATATATATATATATATATATATATATATATATATATATATATATATATATATATATATATATATATATATATATATATATATATATATATATATATATATATACTACTGCAGTATAGGATTCTCAAACTAACTATAGCATATAGGTTGACATATCTACAATGCTAATAATTATGGTGTGCTCGAGCATATATGGAACATCATATTTTGAACATATATATAAAAACAGATAAAATATTCGAGAATTGGGATTATTAAAATTTGAATAAAAATCCTAATTCAAACCTAGAGAAGAATTTGAAATTGAAAACTTGAGTCTCACTGTATTTGAAACTGCCATTGTAAAAAAGCTGAGCTTCGGATTCTGAAATGTACATATTTTTTGCCCTTATCATAAATGCAAAAACCTTTCACAAACGAGTACTTGCCTTGTATTAATTTAAACATATAGCATGCATATGTATAGACATGCAAATTAGAATATAAAATTAAGCAGAGAAGAAGGATGGAAGGATATATGATTTTCATAGGTGTGCACATTTAGAATAGATATGTTTAGACAATTTATTTAATTTTTATATTTTCAAATTTTGTTGGATTTAAAATTACTATTTTTATTGATATTTGATAACTAATAGATTATTTAAATATGTTTTTTACATGCCATATTTTTAATTTTGTATAAATAATTATATTAAAAAAAGATAAAAACTTTGAGTCAAACCAGTCGAACCAGTTAACTAATGACTCAGTTGGCATACGGAATCGATATCTAATCCGCTTCTGAAAACATTTAACCGCCAAATTGAGGGAAGGGTTGGGAATCCGGTTGTTGAAAAAACATTAACAACCAAGGAATTATTCCTGTCGCTAAATGTTAAATTCTATTATCATTTAACGGGGGCTTCAATCTGGTTGTTTAAAGACAGTAAACAGAATTAAAAAATAAAAATTGGTTTATGCATCGTGCAAAAGGAAAATCCTGTTCTCTTCCAAACCTAAACAAAACAGAAAACACAATCCAGCTGAAAATGGGGATCTCTTTCCCTTCATCGAAAAGATACAATCCACTGAAAACCTAAACTAAAACTCCAAATATCAGTTCATTATCTCTTTCTTTTTACTTCTTCCTGTTGAATAGATTGAGCAATAGGGCATTTCTTCAGGACAAAACAGTCCATTCAGATTTGAGGGTGACGGTGTTAATGGAATTGACTCTGTAAAATAGGTAACCAATTTGGTTCTCTTTATCCATTTTCCCTAAACTTCTTTTCTGTTTCATATTGTTCTTTTTGATGTCTTGTTCAAGATGGATGTCCTGTTTCAATATGTGTTATTTGATTTCTTTTTGTGCAAAAATCAGAACTTGATGTTATTTACCTATCACTTTTTTGTTTTTTGTTTGTCTCTCCCAAATTTCTGATGTCAGATTTGAAGCTCTATATTTAAGTAACTGTATCTTCTCAGAAGCATGAGGAGATTTGTGTTTCGTCAATTTTCAACTTTGATTGATTCTGTGTCGGGGAAGCTTACAGGGAATTCAGGCAGAAGGTCTTGGAATCCAATTCCAATACCTAACAGAACTCTTCCTGGACCCAAAGGCCAAGACCTTGATTTTGTTAACGTTGCTCATAGCCACCTTATTCATTCTGATTGGGATAAACTTAATTCACTCGCTACTCACTTGACTCCATTTAGAGTTAAGCACATTTTGCTAAAGATTCGAAAAGATCATGTTCTTTCTCTGGAATTCTTCAATTTTGTTCAAATCCAAAACCCCAGCTCGCATACACTCGAAACCCATTCCATTATCCTCCACATTCTCACCAAAAACCAAAAGTTTAAATCTGCTGAGTTCATTTTGAGGAGTGTTCTTAGGCCAGGTGCTGTAGATTTGCCTGATAAGTTGTTTGAAGCAATACTTAATTCATATCGGATGTGTGATTCCTCGTCTCGTGTCTTTGATTTACTGTTTTCAAGTTATGCCCGTATGAAGAAGTTTAGAAATGCTACTGATACATTTTTTCAAATGAAGGAGTATGGATTTTTTCCCACTGTTGAATCTTGCAATGCTTATTTCAGCTCATTGCTTAATTTAAATAGAATGGATATTGCTTTGGCATTTTACAAAGAAATGCGCCAAAATAGGATATCACCAAATGTATATACACTTAACATGGTCATGAGTGCTTTTTGCAAGTTCGGAAAGCTTGAAAATGCAATCAAGGTTTTTAAGGAAATGGATAATATGGCAGTTAGTCCTGTTACTGCATCTTACAACACTTTGATTGCTGGTTGTTGTCAAAATGGTTTGTTGGAATTGGCTGTGAAGTTTAGAAAACTGATGAGGGAGAAAGGTATACAAGAAAATGTGATTACTTTTAACATTTTAATTCATGGATTTTGCAAAGAAGGGAATTTACATGAAGCTAGTAAAGCTTTTAGTGAGATGAAAGTCTTAAATATAGCTCCAAATGCCATTACGTACAATACTTTGATAAATGGTTACAGCCAAATAGGAAATAGCGAGATGGCGTGTAGGATTTATGAGGAAATGTCAAAAAATGGAGTTAAAGCTGATATTCTTACATATAATGCCTTGATTTTGGGCGTATGCAAGGAGGGTAAGACCAAGAAAGCTGCTTACATGTTTATGGAACTTGATAAGAAGAACTTGGTCCCAAATGCCTCTACCTTTTCTGCCCTTATTTTGGGACAGTGTATGAGAAAGAACTCTGACCGTGCATTTCAACTTTACAAAACCATGGTGAGGAGTGGCTGTCATCCAAATGAAGAAACTTTTAGCTTGTTATTGTCTGCCTTCTGCAAGAATGAGGATTTTGAAGGAGCATTTTCTGTCTTGATGGAAATGTTTGAGAGATGCATAGTTCCTTGTTCAGATCTTTTAATGGCTGTTTACAATGGACTTTGTCAGTGTGGAAAAGATCATTTGGCGAAGAAGTTGTGCAGCGATAAGAGAGCTAGGCATATCATGGCAGAGGGTTTCGGCAAAGATGGAACTATCAACTCAAGACCAGAGAAAGATAACTGAGGTGTCCGGATGTAACTTCTGAAGTTGTGCCTGTCACCACCTACATGCCTTTGGAGGGGTTTGTCAGTTTTTGTCAGGGCAGGACGGGTAATTATGAGGACTTTATGGTGAAAAAATCCACTGGAGAAGTAATCTTCAACAACTAGAAAGAGTTGGACCAAAGTCTTTTGGGGCCTGTCTCTTGACTGCTGCATTTTTTGGCATGGCTTTGACCATTCAATTTGTGAGAGAGTTTACTAGACTGGGATTGCAATGATTTGTTGGAGGTGTATTATTAGCACTTGCCTTTCCAAGGGAATTGAGTCCTGTGGTGACATCAATTGTGATCGCTGGGTGAATAGGGAGTGCATTTGCAGCTGAGTTGGGAACAATGCAGGTTTCTAAGCAGACAGACACATCGAGAGTTCTTTGGTACAAACCCTGTCGACTATTTGGTGACTTCTGGAGTGATTGCTTCCTGCTCTGCTCTCCCATTGTTGACTTTGATGTGCTTCACAGTGGCAATGGCTTCCGGTGCTTTACTATCTGATGGTGTTTTTGCAATTAGCATTAACCATATTGGATTCAGCTCAGAGAGTACGTAGATCATGGGATATAATCAGCGCAATGATCAAGCCAGGTATTTGGTGCAATCATATCAATTGTGAGTTGCGCTTGGGGAGTTACTACCTCAGGAGGTGCCAAAGGTGTCGGGGATCAAAAACTTCAGCTGTGGTTATCTCTTTTGTGGTATCTTTATTGCTGATTTTGCACTATCATACTGCTTCTTCCAAGGGGTGGGAGATTCTCTCAAGAATGCTATGTGATCATCTCGATCTTTTTAATCAATTAACGATATATAACAAGATTTTTCAGGTATATAGATATAAAAAACGGGGTCATTGTAAAATTCTGATTCATAAATAGGTTGCAATGCTTCCCTGCTCTACTCGCCTTCTTTTACCATGCACACACTATTATTATTCTCTTGCATAGGTTTCTTAGTTCATCAGGTGACCGTTCACTTCAGATTTCATGATATAAAGGACGCAATCTTAGAAAATAATGTTATGTATTTTGCTGTCCATAATCATTCTCTTAATTCGAAACTCGACGAATTCCAAATCTATGATTATATGGCACATAATTTAATATATTTGGTTGTTTTTTTTTTTTATTTTTGTTGTTTCACCCACGCTTGCGTATTATTTTGTGCGATCTTCTAAGAAACTCGATGCGTAAAAGGTGAGTTGAGCAAACAAAAATAGATAGATTTGATATAGATTAAGTGTGTGATAGATTTGATATAGTTATTATACATAATGAAATTTTAGTTTTTATTTAAAAATGATAAAGGAGAAAAAAATTAAAAATTTTCAGAGGTAATTAAAAATTAAATTTAAAATATTTTAGGGGGGAATATTTTTTGTTTTGAGTTTTTGAGGGAAATAAAAGTTGAATTTAAGTAATTAATAATTTTTAAAATATTAAAAATTAAATTGTTTGAGGTAAAAAAATAAAAAAGAATATTAAATTTAGGTCAGTCATTTTTTCTTTCCTCTTCTATTTCTCTTTTTTCAATTTTGCTTCATTCCGCCTCTCTGCCTTTCACCATCATGCTTTGCATTTGGCCATTGCCGTCTGCCTCTCGCCACCGTTCCTCTTCTGCTCTTCTTAGTAGCTGGTGCATCTTCTTCATTTGCTATCACAAAATTTGAGTTCGCAAACTGACTTTGCCTCTCACCATTATCATTTTATTACAGCAAAAATTCATATTTGTTGTCAAAACTAGTTGAAATAGGTTACACTTTTGGCTTCATATGCATCAAATGAATTTGAGCTTGCAAACTAACTTCGCCTCTCACCATTGCCATCCTATTACAATCGAGATTTTCATTTATTGACAAAATTAGTTGAAATTAGCTATACTTTTGATTTTAGATATATCAATTGAAAAATTTAAAAAGTTTGAATCGGAGTAATTATTATATTCGTATAAATTTTTAAATTGTGTATTTAATATTTAGATTTTTTTGTGATCTAATTATCTAAAATCTGTATTTTTTTAGATATTGCTCAAAATTCTCAAATTGGTGCCAACATAATACAGAGAAAAAAGAAAAACTGTCGAATGTTAATTTTAAATTTTGTACTTTTACTTAAATTTTAATTGTACTTATTCAAATATTTTAATTGTATTTATATTTATTATTGTGTGAATTTATTTTCTTAATTTCTAAAAATATTAAGTATTCCAAATACCGAATCGTATTATATTGTATTATCTAGTACCAAAAAAAATTAAAGTACCGAACCGAATTATACCGAATTTTTATAAGAATTATACTGAATTATTTCAAATTTTCAAGATAATAACAATACTTAATTTTTAAAATATTAAAAATTTTAAAATAAAATAAAAATTTATAAATTTTCAAATTGTACCGTACATTATACATTCCTATTTGTGCATAATATTTGAACATAAAGTTAACATGTGATTCATACCACTTATGCATTCTATTTGACCATAAAGATGATAAAAATAACAATTCAACTTTACTACTGCTCGAAATCCTAAGATTTTTAAGCTAATCTTATTTTATACCTTTTTGACTTTAATATGTTTCTCAAATTTTTTATGCTTGCTATTTTATGGGCATTTTTTTAATAATGTATTTTTAAAAATTAATTATAAAAATAAAATATATCAGAAATTATTTATAAAATTATGGTATTTTTTTAAAATCTTTATAACACATGGCGATTTCAGACGTTGGATTCATGTGAAAAAAAAAATTTGATTTATTCATTATCCCATTTATAAATTCCTCCTAATCTATCATAATCTATCATATTTCTCCCTAAATTAGTTGCTACAGAGGTTTTGAAAAACATCACAATTTTGCAAATAATTTATGACATATCATATTTTTGTAATTAATTTTTAAAAATACATTATTAAAAAAAATGCCCCCTATTTTATAATGTTAACAAAGAATCATGGAGGATTTAGTTCCTGAGATTTTACTGAAAATGCGAATTAAATTAATAAAACATGCGAGAATCGAGATAAAAGAAAATCACCATTAAAATAAAATATTACATTAACAAGATACATTTATTGGGTTTGGAAGAACATAATTATGAATGTACGGTATGCAAGGCGGCCATATAGTCTATTTACTAATCTTATAGATTCAAAGAGAGATTTGGTCTCACAACGTGTGAGTGGGAGATATTGAAAAAACCAGTTGGATTATCCAAAATAAGACCGATTGGGTTTGATTAAATATAAATACATTTAATTTATTATTTCTTTATGTGAGTGGTAACGTTCGCCTAATTTATTATTTCTTTGTGTGAGTGGTAACATTCACCTTTCGGTTATCCTTGTGGTTAATTATCACTTTGAATATTGAATGTGAAAACAAACATAGAACATAAAAAGAAAAATAATTGAAAAAGGAATATTTTATCTTTTCTCAATTCAATTCTCGATTATTAAAATTTGATTTTTTATAAATGATACTTGCACTGTAAACCGTTATTTATTAATGTAAATTGTATATTTCATCACACATTATGATTCTGAATATTTTGTATTTTTTTGAAAGACGTGTAAATAATATGAAAACAAACCGATGGAGTTGGAGTAAAGAGGTAAGGCATGAGAACCAAGCCTGAAGTGCCTGTTTCATACCATAAAGAGAGCGATTGAGCTTGCGGACACAGTGAGGACAAAGAGCATCCACAAAGCAAGGGGAAAGAATTTCTATGGTTCAAACCTCTCCTCCAAGAACTTGGTTTTCTTTTGTCTATTGCTACCTTATGGTATGATAATATTGATGCCATTTATTTGCCATCCAATCCAGTAATGCATGCTCGTACAAAGCACATTTAATTAGGTTATCATTTTGTTCGTAAACAGATTGTTCATGAACAGATTGTAAATGGTGCTCTTTGTATCCAATTTCTCAACACTCATGATCAACTCGCAGATTCTTTACCAAGCTCTTGTCCTACAATCGTTTTTCTCTGCTTTGTGACCAGTTCTCGCCGTCTTCGGCCAAGGACTTACAGGAGAGTGTTAGATAATATTGCTAGCTAATATCTATAGTTAAACAAATATTCTGTTTTTTGTTATTTGTATTTTAGTTAAACTCAAATCACTTCCTGCCTTTCTCTTATATATCTCTGTAGACTCAAATAAATATTCTCTTCTACCTGTGCATTACTCGTTACAAACTTTACATTGGGCATAGCAAGTTTTT
This sequence comes from Excoecaria agallocha, assembly GCA_037975025.1. NCBI lineage: Eukaryota > Viridiplantae > Streptophyta > Magnoliopsida > Malpighiales > Euphorbiaceae > Excoecaria > Excoecaria agallocha. Next base: position 70,317,081 of record CM075807.1, on the reverse strand, counting down.
AATATGATACATCTAATCAATTAGAGAGATCGAAAAGAAAATAAAAATTAAGAGTAAATCGATATTTACAAAATTTATTCATAAAATATCAATTAAATGTTAATAGCATCAAATACTAAAATAAACTAAAATGAAATAAAGCATACTAAAATAAACCTTAAACAATTAGACTAAAATATTTTCAACCTCATTACATATTAAAAATAAACCATAGTAAATTTTATTTTCTTCTAACACAATATAGCAATAAAAATATAATTTTATACAAGAAAAAAAGTTGAGTGCTTCTTAATATTTTAATTGATTACCAGTTAGGCATTAAGAATGAAAACAATGTTACTAATAAAATATAATTTATTTTTAAAATGAAATTACACTTCAAATACCTCTAACTTGAAATGTTATACGGAATAAAAATAATGCAGTATGCAAATAATATTTGTAGAAAAAAAAGATTTAATGCAACGGAGATTTTATAAAATAACTAAAATTGTTTTATAAGGTTAAGTGGAGAAAATATTTGGCTAAATTGGAGAATATTCTTTAAGAAAAGGAAGGTCCGAAACCGAGGTCTGAAGTGGAAGAGGAATATTGACTTAAGATTTTATAGGTTTTATAGTGCTCTTGAAAAAAACATTCACAATGGACAAAATTGACAATTCTAATAAACTCCAAAGGTAAAATTGAGTTGAATTGCAAAGTATTAGATTGGAAAAATAATATTCATCAAATTTTATTAGTTTAATAGCGTTCTTGAAAGAAACTTTTGGATAAATTTCTGTCAAAATGCACCATGGATTCATGAATTTTCCAAAATTTTGCTATTAAATTTCTGTTTTGTAATATTAAATCTTTAAGCTTTAATTTTTTATTTAGGAGAATATAAAATCGAACATTACCATGTCAACTGCCTTATTTACACATGAAGATTGATTTGTTAAGTAATAACTAATATTTTTATCAATTTAAAATTGAAATATCTCAAAAAAATATGTACTACATTCAACTTGACTTTTAAATATAAATACTAAAAACATGCTATATGAAATATATGATTTAGTTTCATTGAAAATTTAATTAAAAAAAAAAGAATTTAAAGAATTAATATTTGCAAAATTTTAAAAAATTGAGGATTAATTTTTCAAAGCATATAATTTGACAGTTTGTTATTCTTTCACTTTGATTTCTGTAAATATTATGTTTCTGAATTTAAATAAAACTCTCCTGACTACAAAGTTAAAGGTTGAGAGAGTAACGTTAGCATCAAACTGTTTATATCTCGAAAGGAATACTCTAAACTACAGCATTGTAGTAATTCTTTTCATATATAAATCAAAAGAATTACATAATTAATTTATGGAAGAGAAGAAGCTTCTTCCTCAAAAGCATACACTCGATATTGCTGTATCTAAATCACCATTAAACTGCTACCAATTGAACCTGCATTCAATTTAAAATAACCAGACAGACACAGAAAGAGTGAGAGAGAGAGTTGGAAACAAAACCATTGTCTAATAACGTTATTCGTTGGTCAATTCCCACCCAGTAAGCCCTACGGTCAAACCCTATTTTCAAACAGAGTTTTCCACTTTCCCCGATAAGTCAGTTTTAATATTTTAACCATACCCTACCCTATCCCTTCTCTACTTTTATGTCATCTGCTACAACTCTGCCCCAAAATCCCATAAGTGTACCCTTCCCTCGCTAGATGCTGCTGCCACGTGTCTATCATTTGCTACTATTGCCTTTACTTCTCCTACTCTCTCTCTCATGCTATACAATAACTCCCCTTCTTCTCCTTCCCTCCCCCATACCCTAATCCCTCCCCCTGCGCATATTAGCGCGTACCCTCCGTTTATGCACCCCATCATCCCCCTCTGCGCCCTCATGTTAAACCTACACACCTGCTCAAACTCTAAACTGTCCACCCGGCGTACCCTAGCCACTCCTCGACTGTCCACGATTATGTACACCTCGTTCCATACATCGAAACACCCCACCATTATCCCTCTCCTCGACCCTTCTTCGCGCAATATGTCCCCTTGGTTCCTTAGATCAAAAACTATCAGTCCCAAACTCGTGCACGCCACCGCCGATTCCTCACTCGTTATCCTCACTCGCCCCACCAAGTCGGTTAGCTCGGTTAACGTATGCCATCCTCGGACTGAATCCGGGTCGGTTAACAGCCCGCCGACGAAAGTGAGCTCTTCTGTGTGGCCGTTCCATATGTGAAAAGCCCGACCCGGAACGCCAGCGTGGAGGCCTACCCACCACTGCCCCCGGCCAGTGAAGTCTATTAACGCTCCATCAGCCACCACGTCTCCGTAGTGGACCCTACGTGGATATTCATTGCTGTTAAGGATCGCCACGTGGATGTCGCCATCCAGAGACGCGAAGACTAATCGCGTGTCGTTGATGATGATGCCCGACACAGCGCGTGAAAACCGACCCAGACGGTCCCGGTGCTGCGGGCGGAAAGTTCGCGCGTGTAGGCGCGTGTGGAGGTTGAACAGGCGGACAGTGCCGTCAACAAAGCCACAAGCAACGTATTGGTCGGAGAGAGCAAGACAGCGGCAAATAACGGCGTCGGGATCGTCGGGATCGCCAACATCTGAGGGATCATAATGAAGAGTAAAATGGGAATATAAACCTGTGCGGAAATTTCCAGCGGTCCGGTGGCGGTAGATGAACTCGTCACGCCACGTGGCTTGAAGGAGAATAGTCTGGCCCCATATACGACGAGTGAGACGATGCCACAGGGGATCGGAGCGGGAGACAGCTCGCCACGTGGAACAAACCTGGAATCAAATAAAAACATCACGTAGATATAAGCAGCCACAGCCATGCATGCACGTAGCATCATGCAACAGACAATTTTTTTTTAGTTTAGCTGTTTTTAAATTAGAAAATAGAATGCATTTAAGACAGAAGCATCTGTAAAGAAAATCAATCTCATTAAAGGTTTTTTTTGTTGTAATAAATCTCCCAAAGGAAATTTGTGAAGTAGTTGACACAGAAGGGAAAATCGGCCTTTATGGAGTAGCTAGATAACCTAGGTTTAGCAAATCGAAGGTGAAGGCCTGTAAAGAGAGTACTAGCATGCGCGATTTTAAAGCTTTTTACTTTGAAAATCTAGAGAGTGAGAGAAAGAGATGTGTATTTTGGAATCAGGTGTCAGTAGTCGAAGTCAGAATTCTAAATAAAGGGGAAATGGTTAAGTGCTTTTTATATTTTATAATTGCAATGAAGAACCGACTTGTCCTGTAGCAAAGACAAAGACATTAAGAAGAAGCCTCCCTCCCCCCATTGCATATCCTACTATCAGGGAGACTTTGACACCCTCTCTTTATTGTTATTCAATACCCATGCCTACAAATACAAGTACACCAAGTACAATGTAACATGCATGCACACTCCACAAACACAGAAACAAATAAAGAACAACCTGTAAGAGACAAAATTATAAAATAACAATAATAATCATAAATTAAAAGATACATAGGAAGGAAATGGCAAATGGGGATTATTTATTTTTTAAAGGAAATCAATTAATTTATCACAACGCAAAACGACAAAAAAGCTGGATGTGGTCCATTATCCAATTTATTACAGTACGTATATAATTATTCAAAAATGCATAAAAACCTAGGTTTTTTTATTATTAAAAAAAAACAAGTTGAAGCGTGGTTTCCCATATAAAATTTCTCTCTCTTTCATTTCCAAGAAAGGGTAGCCCAAAGACCTGTCTCGTTAAAAAAAAGCGATTCCATATCTTCCCAACTTACCTTTTTCTGATATTTCTTTGACTCTTACTTCTCCATATACCCTAGGGGATGCCACTTTTTATACACTATATTCTTTGTTAATTACCATTAATTTTTATTAGTCAATGAATTAGTAATAAACAATAATTCGCTACAGAGGAAAAAGAAAATTGGTAAGATAATATATAAAACAAGAAAGAACCTCGAGAGTCATAATAATAGAAAAAGAAAAAAAACAAAAAAGAAGTCACGAACTGACCGACTCTAGCTTAAGCAGCGAGCGAAGAACTTATCTCTGAAGTGACAAGGAGACATCAATTTACAAAACAAGCATTGGGCTCCATGTGCTTTTTGGCATTGCACATGCTGCCTTTTGACTGATGCCATTCCGACAATCAATTTTTGCAACATCTATTCTGTTTTAAACCCTAATACACAGGACTTTTTTTTTATTACACTCCTAACCTTTTTTTTTTGCGTTTAAAATTAAATATACTAATAGGGTACTACATTATAACTCAAATCAAATTGAGGAAACAATTAGAAGACAAAAGTATAATTGAACTAAAAGAAATGAGAAAAAACCTAAGCATTCCTTAAATCATGCTAATTAGTATATGGCAAGAGATCCAACATGGCAATGTTAAAGTGGGCTTAAAAATGTCTTATCCACATTTTAGTTATTACAAAAGTATCTGATAAATTTTCCAAGAGAGCTAAGAAAGTTCAGTCAAAAAGTCAATTGGATTCTAGAGCTTGAAAAGGATCATGCCAAGAAAGGGAAAAAGAAATCCAAGTCCAAAAAAGCCCTTTTCTCAAGTTATGAAAAGGGGAAACAAAAGAAGAAAATTACATTCACCATTTGCAATGGGAAGGGAGTCAAAATTTTCTCACCCCAATTTTTGAAAACAGACCATAAATTTAGTTAAAAATGGACTCCTTAGAACCAGTTCCTTAAAAGTGTGCAGTTTCTCCTTGGATGCTCATATACATCCAACCTAATTTCTGATCAGTTTTGTATGTCAGCATTTCATATCAGTTTCAATTGCTCAACTAAATTATATATATAATATTAAGAAAAGGAATCTCAAATCATAATCTAAGAATTGGATTTTATAAATTTATAACATCCTGCAGGATGTGTAACAGCAGTTTGACTAGACTAAGATTTTGTCCATTCTGACAACAATGTTCAGAAAATAAATACTGGTATAAATATGATTCTATTCTACTAATTAACTGATTAATAATATTATCGTAAAGAACAAACCTTTTCACATAATAAAGATTAACCCAGGAAAGAATCATCAATCTTAATTCATTTTCCCCTACTCAAAAATAATAAATGTTATTGATATAGAGATAAAGAAGAACAAACCTGAAAGACATTAGCGATGGCCTGAGCGGCAGCCAGGCGGCCGAAGAAGCGAGAAGCATCAATGGCGACTTGGGCTGCAAGAGCTTCAAGAAAAGGCTCAGGCCAGACCTCGTTAATGGCACGCGCACGAGACCTTGATGGCCCTTCGTATTCACCTCCTCTTACTGCACCATGATCACCATTGCCATTACCAGATAATGAGGAAGAAGAAGAAGAAGACATTAATTAAAGAATGAATTTAAGAATTTTATTATATTTTTTTATTCTGAGTGAAGAAACTGTATGAGAAGAAAGATGAAAGAAAGAAAATATGGGCTTCAAAGGAAGAAGGACAAAAAGGTGTAGATAAAGACGCAAAGTGAGGGTCCCACAAGAGTGTGTTTGGAGATATATAAATAAATAAATAATAAATTAATTTTCTTTCTTTTCAGTAAAACCATAAATTAATAACACACCATCCATGGAATGATGGATTGACGATCGTGATACAAGCTAGATTAAAAATTAAAAATTTTAGAATTAATTTTTACACTTTTTATAGAAAGGTACGAACATTTCGAATTTAAATTTAATTAATTTAATAAAATTTAAATACTGAATAATTAATTAAAAAAATAAATTAATAACATGCGAAAATAATATATAGGGAAAATTGAATATATGTAATCTATAGAAATTGAGATGTTTGGAAGGTTTTTCCCGCCCTGCAAAGACGGCGGAAACTGGTGGACATCTTATTTTTCCATAGTGTTTTCAGGTGCTCTTTTATACGTACGCTTCTTTGGACCAACCTTTTTATTTTGTAGTGGTACCACCTTTTAATTAATTATTTTTATTTATCTTTTTGAATTATAAGAGTTATAGTAATTATATGGTTAAATCCAGTTGGGGGAAAACTCAAAGTACATGAGCGCCCACCCTAGGAAAGTAGTCTTGTGAGGAGTGCGGGACGTCAAATAGTTCGACACCTGAAGCTTGGGTTCACTGGTAGCTCACAGGAAGCTATGATATGTCCAATGAATAAATATTTTTTATAGGTTTGAAATAAATAAAATAGTAGGGGAAGAAAAGGGTATATTTGAGAAATAAAATAGTGAGGGAAGAAATGCAGGTTATATATATATATATAAATACATAATCATCACACCACGGGAAAGGAAATTGCTTAATTGCGCAATTTCCACCAAAGTGAGAGTGACAAGCAAGATGTGGACTGAGTTATAAAACCAAAAATCTATTAGATTGAAATAATTTCGATTAATTCAGTTTGGTTCAATTAATTCTGAGTTAATATAGACTATTTCAGGTGCAATTTCAGATCTACCTATAATTTAGTTTATTGGGCTCTAATTTAGTCCAATTTTATTGCTACAAATGATATAATAAATTATTCAGAAAATGCGAGTACATTGTATTCGATATCATGATAACATTATAAAATATAATCAAATATAATCAATTATCACACTAGAAAAATACAACTGAATACAAAGTAATCATTCAACAAGTAAATACATTGTATTAAATTTGTTTTTTCATATATATGATGTATTCTATTTTATTTTAGCATTCACTTTAAGTTTTTATTTTCCTTTCAAGTTTTTTTAATGATTCGTGTCAATTCAATAAATTATAAGGACGTCGTTGTAACAAATATAAAATTAAAATACTACATTATACCGTCATATTCAATTAGTGTAAAATATTAATACAATATATTAACTAGTAATATAACGACATCATATTCACTTATTCCCGAAAATAATATAATCAATATTATTATTCTATATTAACATAATACATTGTATACGATAAATTCCATAAATAGTTTTATTATTATATATTAAAATAATACATTATGTATTATATACAATATAATCCAATTTGTTATGCCATGTATATTTTAGAAGGATTTAAATTCATATTTTAATTCACTTCTAAATTTTAATTTTAATTCACTTGTAAAAAAAATTAAAGTACAAAATTTGAGAACACTAATACTCTACTAGTCAATTTAATAAATTAAGGATTTAAATTTATATCATTTTTCAAGTGAACTCATCAGCAACTCTTTTCATGTAAATTTTGGCAGTGTATTCACTTTTGTCCAAAAAATAAATTGTGTTCATTTCTATCAAACTAAATGTATTGTGTTTATTTTTGTCCAAACTAAATAGAGTAAAAAAATGATTCCCATGTATGAATAAAATTATTAGCTCTCTATATAAAAATTTTAAAAAAGTCATTAATTAACAAATTACACTGATATAGAATATCACATTAAAGAGATGTCCATATATTGAAAAAAGAGATGAGGTAATTTATATAATATAATTAATTTACTATTTCATATAAACACAAAGAAATGTGTAAGTTGATGCTGAACAACTCAAAATAAAAAGTAATGAAGCAAAATCAATTAAAATAATATTTATAATTTTTATTCAATTTTTATCTTCCTTGACATTAGAAAATATAAATTTAAAAGAAATAATTTCAATTTAATAAAGAAAAATAAGATTAAGAAAAAGAAAAAAATATAGTTAATTAAATAAGTTAAACACCATCAATTTTGAAATAACCCAACAAAATTTATTGTCTTTTTAATTTTCTTAACACCAACAGTGAAGAGCAATAATAAAAAAAAATACACAACAATAGTGAAAAGATCTTCTCTTTCTAATTACGATTGCCTTAATTGTTCACTGTCAACAACACCTGCTGCAGATAGATCATATACAGTTTTACTAGAGTTAATACACTCTATCCAATTTGGCCAAAATTAAATGCCATATATTCATTTTTTCTCCAAACAAATATATTATTTTTCAAATTGAACTCAAATTCAATCTTATTTTTAATTGAATTTATAAACTTAATTTAATCTATTAATTTAATTTTAATTGAATACTATTCAAATTGAAATTAAATTGGATTTTAATCAATTTCAATTGCCAAATTTAATTGAATTAATCCATTTTTTTTTAATTTGAATTTCATTTGAATTCACATTTTAATTAAAATTGAGAACACTAATACTCTACTACTCAATTTAATAAATTAAGGATTTAAATTTATATTTTAATTCACTTCTAAAATTAATACTCTACTAATCAATTTAATAAATTAAGGATTTATATTTATATTTTAATTCAAAATTTTAATTTTAATTCACTTGTAAAAAAATTAAAGTACAAAAATTGAGAACACTAATACTCTACTACTCAGTTTAATAAATTAAGGATTTAAATTCATATTTTAATTCACTTCTAAATTTTAATTTTAATTCACTTGTAAAAAAAAATAAAGTACAAAAATTGAGAACACTAATACTCTACTACTCAATTTAATAAATTAATGATTTAAATTTATATTTTAATTCACTTCTAAAACTAATACTCTACTAATTAATTTAATAAATTAAGGATTTAAATTTATATTTTAATTCACTTCTAAATTTTAATTTTAATTCACTTGTAAAAAAATTAAAATACAAAAATTGAGAACACTAATACTTTACTATTCAATTTAATAAATTAAGAATTTAAATTTATATTTTACTTCACATTTAAATTTTAATTTTAATTCACTTGTAAAAAAAATTAAAGTAACAAAATTGAGAAGCAAAAAATATGTACCTACCAAGATTTGAACTCAAGACCATTAGATCTTGATAAAGTTTCACGCCACTACTAAGTTAGAGTATTTAATTTGATATTATAATACTATAATATATATATATATTTAAAAATTTTGATCGGTTCAGTTTCTTCAAATTTTCAATTTCAAAAATCAAAACAGAACCGATTAAACTGATTTTAAATTTTGATTCAATACCAAATGAACCGAAAATTAAATTAATCAAATTAAATAGATCAAATTATATTCGGTTCAGTTCTGTACACCCCGGTTACAAGCAGATTTAATTGATTGTAAAACTCTTTGTTTGTCTAGTAAAGTGGAAGCCAAGATTATCCCAAAAAAGGGTTTAAGTAAAGAGAATTTAGGAAACTAGAAATGAAGCGTGAAAACTGTGTCCCTCACGAGCAGTGCATATGATTTGTTGTGATTATGAGTACTTATGTACAAGTTTCTCTGTGGAATCTAAAGAAAGGGGTATATGTGAATTTTACAGTAATCATTTCTCTCTGTCTCTGTGGTGGCCAAGCAATTCAAGACTTGTCATTTCATGGTACTTTGTCAAACCCAATTTTTGGCCTCATCAAACTTAATTATTAACACCCTATATGTTTATATAAGCCAAAATAACGTTAATTTCTATAATTTTTTATGATGACCTTCAAGCTAGTTTGGTCGTAGTCTCTGATTTAGGTTCGAATGCTACTGTAGTGAAGGCTTTGTGACCATTTCTCCCCCATCCTTGGTTTGCAGGCTGTGCATGGGATAAAAAAGAAAGGGATGGCTATAAATTAGGCCAATTTAGAATTAGAAAACATAGCAATTCAACTAATTTGCCTTAAAAGCATACGCTTTTACGTTATGTTGAACAGCAAATGCTTTTGCTTTCTACGTACATATCTATTTTAATATAAACTAATTAAAAACTTGCTTTAACTCTTTAAAAGCTTTAAAAAATCGTTTCAAAATTTTTTTATTATTATTTTAAAATGAATATACTTTGATAAAGTTGAAAATGAAGATATACCGAATAATAGTTCTTTTGACTTTTTTTTTTTTCTAATTAGCAAGTAATAATATTTGAAAATAATGATAATGAATTTAAAGAAAATTATGGCTAGAAGGAAAAAAATGAGAATGATGCAGTAGGACATGATGATTTTGTTGATCACTAGATGAGTTATTAGTTTCTGGGCAAAACCTATAATTTAATTACTGAACTTTAATATTTTTATATATTAGATTTTTATACTTTTAAAATTACGTATTAAAATTCTGTATTTTTTTAAAAAAAAATATATTAAATTCAAATTAAACAGTATAAATGATAATGTAATACATACTCTGTTAAAGTCACGTATATTTAAATAGAATGCTATTACTTTTAACTTCCATTTAGATTTAATATGTTCTACTAGATAATTTTAGGAATTCAATGTTTAATTTTAAAAGCATATGAATCAAATGTATAAATACATAAAAGTTCAGAATCTAATATTTAGTTTTAAAAATATAGAAATCTCATATGTAAAAACGTTAAAGTTCAGAAATTAAATAATTGATTTTTTCTAATTTTTTTTTCTATTTTCATGTTGTAAATTTAATTTTAAATTATTGTGCACAAGATTTTTTTTTTGTAAGACAAGAATAATTATGATTAATTTGTTTCTTGATTGAAAGTAACTCTTCTGTATGCATTTAATTATATTCAACTCTTGTATTCATGAATTGCATTTAGATATTATTTCATATAAGTTTAAATTTCCTCATAATTTACAAGTCAGGAATAATTAGTTAAACTAATTTTTAGAATGATAATTAAAATAAAAAGTTTTACCAGAGAAATGAGGGATATACCTAAAAGTTTTGAGCCAATTGGTTTTTCTTTAAATTGGATTGGATTTTTGATTCGAGTTAAAAATTGCAATATCCAATTCTTATGTTTGTCTCATATATTCAATAGAATCAAAATCAACATTGAATATCTTATTTCTGAAAAATTAAAATTAGAAAAATGTTTCTTAAAAATTAAAATATTACTGTCTTTGAGTGTAAAACTTATAAATGATGAGTGAAAATTATATATTTTATGGCTTTCCAAAATATTAAAAAACTAATATTAATAAACTGAATTTAAAAAAAAAATAGATTGATTGAATATTTCATGTCCATCCTTAATATAGATCGTCGGACCTTAATATATATATATATATATATATATATATATATATATATATAGAAGCATATAATATAATCCAATTCTGTTGGGAAATTACATTTTGACAATTGTATTGGAATACTAGGAAGGCGAATATATTTTCCGTTGAACATATAAGGTATGTTAGTGTATGTCCTACAAATGATTAGAAAAAGACAAAATCAATAAATATATAATATTACATATTTTATTTATTTATTTATAAAGTTGTGTTGCATGTTAAGCGTAGTTTAGGATGAAAAACAATAATGCTAGATTTTCACTTTTTATGAAATCGAAACACCAATATTTGAATGGGAATTGTTAGTTGAAAGAAATTTCCTGAATTGAAAATTTGAACTCCAAGTCTAAGTCAAAGAGGAGGCCGTCAGCCCTAATTATTATTACCAATTCACAAACATCGTGATTGTGATCAATTTTTGTAATATATATGTATATTCATTTTTTTTTTATTTGATATATTGGTAAATGCATCTCAATTCACTTGAATTTCTACAAGAAATATTTATGCGGTCAACTTAATTTTACAGTTTATAATCTTTTTACGCGATTGTAATTATTATTGTGCATTAGGATAATTAATTTTGTGTTTTTTAGATGCAGGTAAATTGCATGAAAATTATGTATATTTCTACAAAAAAAAATTTGTAATATTAAACGATACTTTGGCGAACTCCCACCAATCAACCACCAACTTTAGGCAATTAAATAAAAGGTAATTGGGCACCTTTTGTAAGTAAGGTTTGGGATTTGAATAAAACTTAAGCATCATAAGTGTATTTGCACATGTTATGTTAATAATGTATCCCTAGATCTACCTAACTCTCATGCACAAATTATCTATGTGAAAAATCATTGGTTCTATGGTAGAATGTTCTAATGTTTTTATAACAATCATAATCCTCCCTTTTTTGACTGGAATGGTCAAAAGCTTATAATAAATAATTAAATAAAATTTGTGGAAGGAATAATATTTAATATTTATGATAGAACTCAAATATTTGTTGGGCTGCTTTAAATGTTAATCTATATATGCACACATAAATAATTATGGAATTTTAATAAAATTATTTGTAATGTGCAAAACTTTATTCTCCTTCTGATAAATAAGAGAAGTGTGGTGTTCTGAAATAGTTTGAATGTTTACGTTTTTAGGGGTCTATTCTATTTATTGCAATTAAATAGTTGCGGGCTTTCTTTTTCATCCCAATTCCTTCAATCTCACCCTAATACCTTAAGGCTATGTTTGGTAGACAGTAATGTAATGTAATGTAATTAATTATGTAATAAATCCTATGTTTGTTAACAAAAATATCATTAAGGTAATGTAATCATATTTAATGATGTAATTTTGAATATATTAGTAAATGTATTCCCCAATCCTTCCCTTAACCCAAGTAATTTTCATTACATTACAGCCTCTCTCTGAAGTCTAAACCTAAATCATCATCTGTCTTCCTCCTTCACCTCCACTGTTGCCATTATTGATGCCACTGCCATCCCTGTTGGTACCGTCCTCCTCTTGTCGATGCCTTCCTCCTCTGGTGACCACTCTCTGCTCAAATTTTCTCTCTACGGTTAGTTTCTCCTCTCCTTCATGATCTATTTATTTCGGTTTGGAAAATTTCTTCATTCTCTGCCCTGCTAAATAGAATATGTCCATACATGATCAAAATATATATCTTGAATTTTCTTGAGTTCAAATTGGCTTTAATATTATTTCATTTCAACAATTGAGTAGATCTATATTTTATTGTATAGTAGTCTGCTTGATTTCAAGCATACCCCCTTCGATTCCCTTGCTTGACCACCGTTTTA